>VXBO01002542.1:407914-505398 GCA_013400135.1 Rhinoptilus africanus | reverse complement strand
TTTTTTTTTTTTAATCCTAGGAACTGTGAACATAGGAACTTACTTTCAAAACTAAATATGCACTCTTAAAGTGCTTGTGTACTGCAGTGACCTCCCAGGGCTTGTGTGAAGGAGAAATCAAAGTTGAGTTCAGGAATGCAGTTTCCAGACAGCGCAGTTGCCTTCTGGTATGGTACGGTTAGCTTGTCCAGGCCTAAAATACCACTGTTATTTTGGACAGAACTTAAAGCTTCATATGAGTAAGATCCAACAGCCATAAACTCATACAGAGAAACAAAATTTCTTTCACATGCCAGTTTTTCTGTTTTAAGATAATCTGTTCCTCTTCAGGGCAGTCTGTGTGCTGCAGAGCCCTGAGAGCAGCGTGGAAGCCTGCGATTCCAGTGCTGCTGCAGAGAAATACTCAGACACTTACAGCTCAAGTCATTATGCTTCATTTCATCTACCTGTGTTGGGATACCAGAGCTACTGAAATCAAACTAACATGATGCCATGCACAGCTATTGACTCTGACCCTCCGAATGGCATAACTGTTTAAAGGCAGTGTTGTGCTCAGACTAAAATCCCTGCTGGTGAGCAGGACCGCTGAGTTTGAATGACAGCTGCAGTGATGTGTGCACAGTCCTTCCTCTTGTGGAGCCAGTTGGGCTGCCTGATTAATGCTGTTACACAGTGCTGTAGCCTCTTCCTTCCCTTTTGGGATTAACTACAGGTCGCTGTGTATATGATCTGAAGTGTGATTTATTAATTATTTAGTTCTGTGCGCAGTGCTCTAATTTGATTGCCACTTTATGTTCTGGCTACTTTAATGTGGCTTGAAGTGTCATAGAGCAGGAGCTAGAGTCCACGGTTTTCTTTTAATTGTCACCAGTGAAGGATTTTAAGGTACAGACAGGAAGAATGAATTTTTGTACATATTGCTTCATGCTTCAAGGGATGAAAGTATATTCTGGTGTGGTTTTTTTTCCCATAGGAAAAATCCACCCCCTTAAGTTGCTACATTAAGATCTTTTCATCCATAGGTTACTCATACAAATATCGGTAGCTTTTCTGCCTTAGTTCCAGCGAGGTAATAAAGTATTTGGTGCTTAAAGTCATACGTATTGCAGATGGTAGAACTTCAGGAGTCTTATAGAAAGCAGCACTGACAAGTTGGTGTCAATTTTATCAGGATTTGGGCTTTTCCTGCAAATGTATTAAATATATGCGATAACTCTTTGTCTCTTCCAATTTGGTTTTGTACTATGTAGCATTGAGCTGCTAAATGTTTTGGTTTCTGAGATGCTTTTAGTGTCCTACTTCTTTACTAACTTCAGAAAGACAGTGCTGCCTTCCACATGCTGGGTTTTTCCTGAAGCCTGTGGTAGGCCATAAGTTTTTACTATAGGGTTTCCAAATTCTTAAATGTCAAGTATTGCCATTGAAGATGAAGGGATTTTCAGTTCCTCTGTTGGTATAGGTGCCACCACTATGTCACCTGTAGCTGTTCCGGCTCTCTTTGAGAATGAAATAATCTTAAAAGGAAGACTATTAGTTTGTTTCTGAGACCCTTCTATCCTTCTGGCCACTTTGTGATGGGAACACAAGGGTCTACCCGAGCAGCATTCAGGAGGATACTTGTGACTTTGGGCCAGTGTGGCTCTACATGTACCTGCTGGTGACTGCAGATGAGCTGAGTAAGAGCTGAAAAATTCACCATGTAGGGCTTGTTGGCCTCACAGGGATGAATTCTACAATAGTCTTGTCTGTTTTTCCTTTAATCTTGGATACAGTAGGTCGGGATGGTTTTACCTCTGCAGTTCCTATTTTAGGAAAAGACCTTTCTTCTATGGCAGTCACTCCAGTCTGTCAAGTCAGAGAACTCCCAGGTAATTGCTTCCTCCCCATTTCCCTCACCTTCCATCCCCAATCATTCCCCAAAAGTATTCCTGACTTGCTGAAGTTGTAATTTGTCATCTGCAGTTCTGTGGTTCTCATTGTATGCCCTTACATGTGGTAGCTTGTACAGCCTTGGCTCCCTCAGCTTCTCCTAAATAGAAATGAAAGCTCCAGCCTTAAGTTCCCTAGCAGGTGACATCTGCTGTGCCTGGGCTTGACCATGTCATGCTCACGAATGTGTAGTTCTGCCCCATTGCACTGCTTCTGTGGAGTTTTTGATAACGTGATTATCAGGCAGGCTTCCTTCTTTACTTTCCCTTTGTTTTCTGCAGCTTCTGTCTCTTTGGGGTTTTTGGCTACCAGGGCTACCAGAATTTCTGATGGCCTCCTTTGTTGTTCACTCTCCAGAATTCATAGCGAGCTCCCCAGCAGCCTCCTCTCCAATAAGCGTGACCCGTTATGAATTTGGCATGTTCTCTATTATGACAAAACTTTGGGCAGAGGTAAGGCCTGGGCAGGCGACTGGATGTGGAGCCTGAGGGAGCAAATGTGTCCCGTGGGAACGCAGGCAGTGCGAGGCATGGCTCGGCTGCCCCCTCTGAAATGCTGCGGTTACAGCTTGGGCGTGCAGCTTGGCTCAACTTTTTCTTCTCTCTGGAGCCGGATATCCTCTGACCCATTGCTGGTTGCTGGCTTTTAAGAACGCGCACAGCGTTACAATGAGAAGTCGGGCTCACAGTCAGTAGTTACTAGTTGTTTTTTTCCTCTGGCTTCTTTCTGTGTGGTTTTCCTGTGCTATAATATAATCACTGAAACTAAGAAACAAAGACGACTTCTCTCTCTGTATTAATAATCCAGCCCCAAATTGATGCTGCTTCTTTTGGATGCTGCTTCAAAACCACATCAGAGAAAGCTACCTTTTGTACATGTTTGAAAAGTCTTTGTGATTTTTAGAAGTTCCCAGAAGATAATAAGAATGCCTGAATGATGCAAAAATAATCATTTACATTTAAGAACAAATGTTCAGAGTGGATTTTTTTTTTTTTATGACTAAAGTTTAAAAGCTAATGAAATGTAGGGGATCAGCAGCAATGGATGCGGGAATCATTTGCATTTTAGAACAGTTTCAGTACAAATAGTGTCAATTTGGTCTTCTTTATGCTGTTCTTCCAATATGGCTTGTTTCTTGTTGTTGAATGAGAACTTTATTCCTGATATTTCTTTAAAGCCTTCAGCATCTTTTTAAAGATTGCCACAGAATTTCACAATTTACAATAATTTTAATTTTTCAGCACATCTCTGGCAGATAGAAAATAGAACAAGACTGGTGCTTGCTCAGTGTTTTACTGGTATGTGAAGTCCGGAGGCTTTTGATCATTATGAAAAACTTTTTTTATATGTGTAGTTTCTTTTTATATATGTAGTTTCTTGTGTGTGCAGTGTGCTTGACTGAAGGCTATATGAAGTTGTTCCCTCAGACATAGCATGTAGGCTGGACTGAGTATTTGGATACTACAAACTTGGATAAAACTTGCTTTTTAAATATAAGTAATCAAACATAATATTCTAAATGAATTGATGAATAAGAAAGTGAGATCTCTGGAACAATCCAGTGGTTAATATATTAATGAATATATATTTTCATAACAAAGTAAAAAAGAGCAATATGTTAAGTATACTATTCTTACACATAGTATACTATAGTTCTTGTTGATATTAATCTAAAATATTGATTTATAAACACCTAAGTGCAGCAATAAGAAAAAAAAAAAAGAGCACTAATGTATTGCAACAGTGAAAGAGTTAGCAATAAAGGACTTAAAATTAATTCCGAGTGCATAGTGGCCTTCTGCCAAGGCTATTTAGGAACAGATGTGGCTGAAATAGATACCAATAGTCTGTTTGGGATCTCTAAAGTAAGACATCTGTCAGTCTATCGGTCAGTCAGGAATAATGGAAATGGGAACTGGCTGTTACAAAATGCGAATTACTGAAGTTCCACGTTGGTCAAATTCAAAGCTTTTGATTCTGCTTCTGACGAGTAGAGAACATAATTTCTCTAAGTGGCTTATCTATTGTCCAAATAGGAAAACTATTTTTAGGGGAGAGACGTAAAAATAAATAATATGTAGTGTAACTAAGGGTGAAATGTGCATGTATCATGTAAATATATGGCTTTAAGAAGTAAATTGAAGGAAGAAAGCATGCAGTTTTAAACAACCCTATGGTGTCTGAACTCGTAAGACACTCTTAAACTTTTTTTTCAAGGAAGTCCATAAAATTAATGTCTTTTAGATAAATGCTGCATGAAACTGCAAAAGAATTTATTAATTTACAACTATTTGTAAAAAATTAAAAATATTTAAGGAAATGGAGTATACTAATTAAAGGTCTCTTAAAATTTGTTCTTTATTTCAGGTGACTTCTAGACATAATGTCTTGATTCTCTGTGTGTCTTTTATCCTTTATCAGCAGATCAGTTCATGCCTATGTTTTTGTGGAACAATTTACCTTGTTTCATGCTTGCCAGTGCTTTTCTTGTATTTCACATCTTTATGCACCTCTCTGCTTATGTTGAAAGGGATTAACATACCCTGGGTGTCTAATAGTGGCTTTCGCATGTACTTTAATTCTCTGCCTCCAAAGAGAGAGATTAGATGTTTAAATCTTTGTTGCAGAGAGTAAGTTTCTACGCTGTGTCTTGCAAATTCTATTTGTATGTGTTTGGGTTTACCTACGTGTTAAGCTGCGCGTGTGTTACTGAGTTGTAGGGAGATATGTGAGTTTGAAATAACAAGATTTGTACAGCTTTCACACAGCGTAGTAACTCTTCTTTGTGGTCTTTTCTTTTTAAGGCAAAGCGCTTTCTATTGGTGATATTGTGGTTTTTGTTACCTTAAAGCTCGAATAGGCCATAAAATGGCAAGTTTTAGACTTGACTAAAGGTGATGGATTTTGGTTTTGTGGTTGGGTAGGTGTTTGTTGTTTGGGTTTTTTTTTCCCCTCTTCATTTTTCCTGTTGCACTATGTAATAATTATACCTTGCCATATACTATTATAGATAAGGCCATGCTCTGCTTTATTCATCTCCTCCGCTTGCCTGGAGAGCGAGGGACGGTGGCTGGCTGGGTGCTTGCCCGATTCTGCATCATCAGGCAGTTGGCACACCAGCAACAAGCCAGACGTAGCTGGTGCTGGTTTTTTGGCTGCAGAACAGGCCAATTGAAGAAAGATAGGTTGGAATCAAGGAGCGATCGAGAATGCTGCTGTGGGGCTGAGCTGATGTATTAAGGGTTTTGGTGAAGTGCCATATGGGTGTGAGAGGGATTTGTGGGTACTACGGAGAGGGATATTAGTGAATGGAAGGAGAAACTGAAGCTGTTGCTGGGCAGATAGGAAGACATGCAGGGTGATGCTATAGTGTGTGAGGTATGTGTGACACAGGGTAGGGAAATCTCTAGGAAGTCAGAAGAGACATAATTAGGTAGTGAGGTAAAGAGAGGTAGGATGCAAGTTAGTTTAAAAACCAAAATAATTACCAAACTTCCATAACGTTCCTGTTCATAGAATAATTGCCAACTCTTCTGCCTGTGCTTCCTGTGCAGAGGTCTGCAAGAGTAAATTGGTGGTCTTGCTTATATACCGTGATGGAAAGAATCCAGAAGTGTATTTTAAAATAAAATTGATATACTAACCAATCTTTGATGTCCGCGGTAGTGCTATTTTCATGTCCGTGATAGTGCTATAGGGCTAGGGCTAAGAGGCTCTTCCTCAGTGTAAATTAATGTTCTTTTTACGTAATTAAAACCAGTATGCAGGCAAATCCTGCCTAAATCTTATATCTCAATTTCTGAATTGTCCTGTTCTTCAGCCTTTGAGAAACACTTTTTTTTTTTAACACCCCTGTTTCATATTCTAGATGCTATTGTAACCTTTTCTTGGTTGTCATTTTACCATAACATCCCTGAATTTGTATTTGTACCCCTCTCTCTGCACCTTTGTCTTCTCTGTTGCATCAAATGTGGCCAATTTACCGTGACTTTTTGAGTATAATTTATTGGAAAATGCATGGTTTCTTTCAGGCAATCCCTTACATTCAGAAGCAGTGCTCTGTAAATGTCCAAGAAGCCACACAATTCCTGAAATCCTTTCCTAATTTTTTTTTTTTGTAATGTCTACAGGAAACAAATACAAAATCTGATGAATATCTTGGCCACTCGTAATCTGAGATTGCTACCCACTTTCTTTGTTTGCGGCTGTTTCTCTCCTTGGCCTGCCTGGAGAATGTGGTTCTGTAGGACCTTGTGTGAGATAGTTGTGGGAATCATGGTGTCTAATGGGGTTTTCTGCCATGGTAAATCCATAAACCCATAGTTGTAACTGTTCATGGTAATAACCTAGTTAAAACTGAGAATATGATGTTCTTTTGCATTTTCTTATTTTGTATCTTGGCAAAATACATGCTCAGATTAAGGCGTTCTGTCTTTATTTTACAGTTATAAAAAAGGAATAAAAATAAAGAGGGAAAGTCTGTCATCTGCTCTTGTTGGAGTCAAAATAAACAAAACTTAGATAAACAATTTTCCTTTCCTTGTTATGTTATTTGTTAAATATTTGTGTTACAAAAGCAGCAGGTAAATAATAGATGTTGCAATTCTGCAAAAAATAAACAAACAAATAGGCATTGGATAGAAGGAATTCCTTTGTTTGCTGTTTCGTTTAGGTATATCTAACTATATTATGTGCTGCCTTTAGAAGGAAGTTTTTACTTCAGTACACTTAGTACTCTAAAAATACTTTTATCCTTCTGAAAATCTGCGAACATGGACCTGAAGAATCGAGTAGTCTTTGTGTACCTTAACATCCTTTCAAGGGAATCAGTGGTCCTGGTTTTTATAACTTATGTTGTAACAGTATGTGCAGACAAAACCCCATAATGTGTTGAGTATGTGATACACGTATTACCATATTGCCATAAGGAACTGCTATTATGTTAGACACCAACTGATTTTGTGATAGTGTTGGATTTCTCTCACATATGCTTATGTTTTTGTACAGATGATCCTTTAGGAACATCTGCTAGTTTTGTGGTGGTATCTGCTGTTTCCTTTCAAAATGTGACCTTTTTGTCATTTACTACTGGGACTGCTATAGAATTGCATTATACTAAGATCCTTTCCTGAATTGATTCCTGTCTCATAGACATTAACTGTCAATGTTTGAGTTAATTGGGTTTCACCATTCTCTGACATAATACAGAGTTGAGTGCAGCTGCAAAGTTAATAAATTAACCTTTTAAAATACTATTTAATGATTTCTGATGTCTTTTTTTTTTTTTTTAATCTGATAACTTGATAGTGACTAGAACTTCCTCCTTCCAACTGCTTAGGTTGCCTCAAAAAATACTTGCGTCTGCCGACTAAGTAGAAGGATGGTATTTCTCAAACTGTTTCACTAGGGAAGAACTTTTGGAACTCCCCTCTTGCAGTTTAGGAACTCTTCCCACTGTAGTTGAAGTGCAGATCCTTTGGACGGTGATACCAGTTCAGGTATCACTGGCCAAGTGTAGCTGGGTAAGTGAAATTGCAAGCACAACTGAAATTCAGTTGCGCATGTGGCACTGTAACTGGCAGCAAAGTCATAACCCTGTAAATGCAACCAAAAATGGGTTCTTAGCATTTTGGAAACTTCTCTTAGATGAATTACCAAGATGTATTATAAAGTTTCTTTCACATGTGGATGTTACCTGGGTAACTGGATGTTACGTAGCTACTGTGAAGAGTTGAAGACATTGGTATTTCCTATTTCTGCACTCTGTCTGAGCATAGAAATCCTTTTTGCAGGACTTCAGGTTTTACTGCCAAACTGTTTTGCTGTGGCCCTCAGCAGGAAAAAATGGTGTCTTGATTTTTTGTGATTCGGAAAAATGGCTAATTGTTTTGTTTCCAGCATATGATGTATGCTTGTATAGAGATAGTAGTTACTTTCACGTAATACTGTTTGTGGTTTTAAAAGTTAAATGTGTATTTAAGCATGCATGAGACTTAGTATTTTGAAAAACAATTAGGTTTCTGGTACTTCTTTAGTTTCATTTATTGATATGCATTGTCATCTAATTTCACCTGGTTTACTCCAAACTATTAATTTCAAAGGTGATTTTGAATTTAAAAGTAATTGACTTCTACTTTCCAGTGACAATGCTGCTAAAGGAAAAAAAAAAACCCTCATTTAAAATGTGTTTGTGGCTTTCTTGGTTGAACCTAAATTTCTTTATGAACATGTATTTTGTTACTATCAAAGTATGCAGATTAAAAATGCAGTATTGAGTGAGAACATTTTGCTTCCTGTAAGGGCTCAAGGTAACTCTTTTCCCATTGTGTTTCCTCATGGACTCATAAAAATCATTAAAAAAACCCCCTCATAACGTAACTCCAGCAGAACAACAAGAAATGTTCCACAAACCTGGAAGCTTTGTGATACAAGAATTACCAATATCACCAACTCCTCTTTGGAGAAGAATCAATAAGCTGATTTTCACACAACATCGCAGTCCCCATATTTAGGTACCGTTATCAGGAGTGGCTTGTTTATGGTGTGGGCAAGTCTTAGCTGAGTTTGTCTTTTGGGAATGAGTTTGGTGCTGGGAGATGACTGCATTTGTTTGAAGCCTTGAGCTGTATTTGTATCTTAATCACACTCATAAGTGGGAATGTTTAAAAATGCTGATGTACAGATTGAGAGGGTGCTTCTGATTTTATTCCTTCCACAAATTTTCCTAGTTTGTTTAAGATTTGTTAAGATTAAAGAATACCCTCAGTTTATTCTTTGATGGATGGGTATTTGATGAAAAGATTTTTTTTGGTGTGATATATGTTTGCCACCCTAGCTAAATATTGTGAAATATTTCAACATAGTGTCTACTGTAAATGCCAAATACTGAACGTTGTTTTATCAATGTTAGAGATTAAAGAAACCAAAAACAAAGCACAGAACTCATGTGGAGCTCTTTATGTATTATCTGTCAATGACAACGTAGCTCCTAGCAACTTTGAGATTGATGCAATAAATACGTAAACCCTTAAGCTGCAAACCCAAGACAATTCTTCAAGCTACACTTTGGAGTTTTGTGATACAATGGGAAGCCAGAGCATGTAGAATGATTGTAAGCCACAAGGCTTAATTGTTGGAAAATCGGAACTCAGAAACTAGAGTGGATCACAAATTATTCACATGATCACAGGATAACTTGTATAAGCATTAAAAGTTATTTTCCATGCCCACCATTGGCTTTATGTTACAAGGAATGATTATTTTTCTTACTAGTGGTATGGAAGCTGCTGTTTTCTCTCATGGTCTTTTAGTGGTAACACACACAGATAAATATCTTTGTTTTAAAAAAAAAAAGTAAGACAAAAGGTGTTTTACAGGAAAAAATAAAAATTGTAGGTTGAATTTTCATGTGAGCCTTGATGTCTGGTAGCCTTTCTGTAAGGGATTTGATGAAAGAAAATTCTACTTCTTATGTTTAAGATCTGTTGCAACTTCCTCCCTTTCCTGGCTTCTGGTTTAATTGTAGATGTAAGAATATATTAAATCTCTTGACAAAAAAGTGCAGAGTAACTTGGTTTACCTCACAGTTCTCTGATCTAGCATGTAGCTGTTTCTTGCCTGTGTGTTGCAATTTTAAACAAATCTGTTCATGAACAGAATTCAGTGCTGAACTCTGGATTTCCTGGCTCTTGTCTATTTGGCTGTGTAAGATGGGAGTTACTTAAATGCTTTTCAGTACAGAGTAATTGCCGTAGTTGTGTGTTTATTTGAACTGTGACAATAAATCTCTTCTGTCAGTCTGTACACTCAAGTGAACATAGGAAAGTATGCTTTGCAAAGCTCCGAAAATGCAAAGCAACAGATGTTATGTACAGCACAATTATGCGTATCCTGGAAACAGATCTTTACACAGTGCAGACAGTCTTGGAAAAACAAAATTTGAAATACAAATGATCAAGTTAAGGGTAGCAGCAATAAATACTTACAACTAAATATAATGCTGTTTTGCAGATGCTGCTCTGAGTTTGAGTAATTAAATGCTCAACTTAATTGTTGTATTAAAACACCCTGTTTGACAGATGTTTAAATATCATCTTTGTATTTTTCTGTATTGTTTTAGTCTAGTATCGGAGAAATAGAATAAGTATTCTCACTTAAAAATAATGTTGTAGGAAAATGGATTTTTAAAAAAGAGCTGAAGTTATTCTAACTTAAGTGAAAATTCTTGTAAATAATTGCTAGAAGTAAATAAGGAAAAATTTCCAGTGAAGTTGCTGGCTTTCTGTGTGAAAACAGCACAGCTTTGCCTGGCTGATCTGTTCTGAAGATGGTTCAAAATGAGATTGCTTTTGTCCAAGTCTTCTCTTTGGTTCATCGCTTGTTGCAGGGCCTTTTGGAGACTTGTCAAACAGCTCTGTCATGAAAGGTACTGAAAGATTTCATACTTGGATGGGTTTGGACTTCCCAAAGGCCTGCTCTGTCACATCTACATAGCGTAACTGGAGGTGAGGTAAATAGTTAGGGATCAAAATTATCATAGCACCAGTGAATAAAATTATCATATCACCCGTTAATAATAACAGTTATGTGGCTCTAGATGGTGCTAACTCATGCTGACATCAAACTCTGAACAGATTTGTGGTTTCATTTTTAGTAAATTCTACAGTTGGCACGTTATGGAGTAAACATAAATGTATTGATACATTACAATAATCGGGAGAAGGTTGTATATAGATGTCTGTTTTTAACTTGGTATTATTAAAGGAAAAATAATGCTTCTGAATACTTCGTGTGAAATGTCCTGTTTCTTGGCCATTTGACTACAACACAGTCATTAAACAAGGCTGTGATTAAACTAAGAATATCCTCCAAATCCTTTTCTGTTCCATGTATCTTTTGTGATGGAGGAGTAATAATAACTATCATTGCTTTAGAAAACAATGCTTAGCAGAAGAAAAGAGAGTACCTGATAAATGTTTGTAGGTTTTTTTTTACTGTAATACAAACAAAAATGAAATAAAAAGGCTTTTTTTCTGCACTTACATTTGTTGAGGAGTTAATTATTTAAAATACGATGGAAACAAGCAGGTGGTGTTTTTGAAATTTCGTCCCTAGGTCTCACTTGTTTTATGGAAACCATTTGTGGAAGGTACACAGAGAAATTCAGTACTAAATTTACAATGTAATTTATACATAAATGCTTGTTTGTCTTTGTTAAAGTGGCTACTGCTTTTTACACTTGCAACTTTAACAGCTTAGCAATATTAGTTTGTATGAAGGAGCAGAACTGATAAAATGAACTTACAGTAAAAAGGAAACTGTTCTTAAATTTATGTTTCTCTTTGGTTTATGTTTCTAATGTTTGTTTTCTACGTCTAATTCATGGAGTGAAAGATACCTGAAAAGTTCACAGTGTCTTTGATACAATGTGGTCTGGAAGGAGTATGGAAGAGGAAAAAATGGCATGGGATAAACGCAGAAAAGCAGAAATGCTGATTTTTTTTGTTTGTTTGTTTGGGAACTGTTAAAATAGGAGTGGAAAAGCATTTAGAGACTGTCAGTTACGTCCTACAGCACAGCTTCAAAGACGTGACCATTTTACAGATTTAACTAGGCAATGGCAAAAGTGAGTCCAAAAGTTGATATAATTAAGCTTAGTATAACATATTGATCTCTTAACTGAATGCCATCAGCTTGGGATCAAGATTAGGAGCTGTAGCTAGACCATTCCTAACCTATATTCCTATATTCCCAACCTATGTTCCTAACCAGGGGCCTCCAACATAAGAAGGACATGGACCTGTTGGAGTGGGTCCAGATGATCCGAGGGCTGGAGCACCTCTCCTATGAGGACAGGCTGAGAGAGTTGGGGATGTTCAGCCTGGAGGAGAGAAGGCTCCAGGGAGACCTTACAGCAGCTCTCCAGTACCTGAAGGGGGCCTACAGGAAAGATGGGGAGGGACTATGGTTTTAAACTGAAAGAGGGGAGATTTAGATTAGATATTAGGAAGAAATTCTTTACTGTGAGGGTGGTGAGACCCTGGAACAGGTTGCTGAGAGAAGTTTTCGATGCCCCATCCCTGGAAGTGTTCAAGGCCAGGCTGGATGGGGCTTTGAGCAACAACCTGGTCTAGTGGGAGGTGTCCCTGCCCAGGGCAGGGGGGTTGGAATTAGGTGATTGTTTAAGGTCCCTTCCAATTCTAACCAGTCTATGGGTCTATGGTTCTATATGATCATAGGTTTATTATGTGGAAAATGTCATCTGTCACAGTCGTTAGGATTATTATGTTAAGGATCATTAGAACATAAACGGAGACTAACCAGCTGTTTGTGTGCTCTATAAACCAAAGGTTGTTTAACCACATCTTGAATAGTGCGTGCAGTTCTGGTGTTCTCAACAAAGATGATGTGGGATTAGAGAAGGTTCAGGGGGTGACAATGATTAACCATCGGGAATGGCACTTGGATGCAAGTGACAGACTAGGCTGGCACTCTTTGGTCTGAAAGGGAAGCAGTTGAGGTGGGGCCTGCAGAGAGTAGATGGCAATGGCTTTCCATCTTCCAGCGTAAGAAATACAGTGCATCTAATAAGGCTAACAAGAACCAGGCTCAAAACAAAAGGAATAATCACGCAGCAAGTAAGAGAACTGCAGGACTTGCTGCCAAGGGATATTGTTAATGCTAAAAGATTTAGTGGATTCAGCTGGAGAAGCAAGGCCCCATTTGAGTGCTGTTAAATGTGTAGAAGCTGCAGTCAGTTCAGGGTGTCCCAAATGAAAACAGGTGGGGAGTGGAAAAGTATTAGTGGAAAATAGAATAAATGCTTGCTTTATTCCTTCTCTTCTCTTAGCATCTGCTTATGGCTATGGTTTGACATAAGATACTGGGACAGATGGACTTTTGCTCTGTTCTGGTGTTGCTGGTCTTACGTACCAGAAACCTGTTAAATTATATTTAAATGATATTTTACATAAAAGCGTGCGCGCACACACACACGTCTGTAACTCCATCTGTATTTGCACTACTAAGCGCGCTTTCTTGGTAGAATTTGAATTTCAGTTTGCCTAACCTTCTATTTAAAAGGTACTTATTTTTATTAGTGGATTGATATCGTTTAAAGAATGTGTGTTCTTTATCAAGAGGTTAATTTTATTAAGTGTTGTTAAGAATTACAATACAGTAGCAGACTGTATAGGAAACCTTCATTTCTTAGCCATTAGTGCCTTGAAAATATTGCTCATATGTATGTTTACAATTACTATAGTGTTGGGGTTTTTTTTATTTTTATTGTGGAGAGGGAAGTTTAATTCCAAATACAATAGCTAAACTTGTATGAGTTTGAAACCATTACAAACCGTTCCAGAGGAGTAATTAGTTTCATCAACCTCAAGATTAGGAAAAAGTTCAACTTCAGTATGCTTAGCTGGTATTTTTCCATAAATCTTTTTCAGAAAATATCTGATATCCACAGGGTAGAAGTTGACCCTCAATGTAAAACAAATATTTGTGATGTCAACAGCTTAAAGATGTGTGCCAAGGTAGCTATTGTAATTAACGCTTGAACACAGGTGGTGATAATTTTCTTGCACCGTTTCACTTTAAGGCTGTCAAAGATTATTGTCTGATTTATAATGTGTGACTGGGTATATGTAGAAACTCAGATGTGTTAAATTTACTTTTAAATGAGCGAGGTAAGTTCGATATTGTGATAGAGGAAAATTTAGATAGAATGGTAACAATAAGGCACTCACTGTGCCACTGCCTGTGGGAGACAGTCTGAAGATGCATCTCAGTTAGATGCTGATGGGGTGCTTGGCATATGAAGCGCTCTCTGATCCTGCAACCATATGCAGGATCTTTATGCTGTGAGTAAAATTCTTAGGATCTGCAAGTAAGATACTTACGTGAACCTCATGGTGATAATCCCTGTACATATGTGGTCATTTGGTGTAACGCTAGCATTTACAAGTTTGGAGTAGTAAAAATATGTATGTATTATGAGAGATTTGAATTGTATCATTCGCATCTGACACGTGTTTCTCCAAGAGTGAAAACTCATCTGAAACTGGATTTTTTGATATGTCAATTAGTAGGCTTTCTGTTTTGATTTTTGTACTTAGTACTAGGATTAGGAATAGACTGCAATTAGGAATAGATATGTAAATGTGCTATGTAGATACAGCTACCAAACTGGAGTCAAGAGGAATAGATGAAGAGATGTCAAGGAATTTGCTTAAAATAGATAGGAGACTGCTGGCGCATGCAAGGATGAAAGTCAGCATGGAAAATTTTGAGTCTGGGTTTTCTTATTGCTGTTTTTTTGACTAGTGGCTCTGTTTTGAAGCCGTTGATGTGCCTGTCAGAAAATAAGTAGGTTTCTGTATGTAACTCAGTATACTAAAGTAGTTTGATGTAAAAGTGGAAGTTATTTCTATGCTGATAGTTAATTTTGAGTTTCATGGTACTTGGTGCTAAGATTTTATTCTCAAAGAGTTTAATAGATTCTGCATGTTCTTCAAAATGTATTAACATATTCTACTTTATGCACTGGTTATTACACAGATCAAAACCAAGATGGAGATCTTTTGATTTTTGAGAATCTCATGAAAATTTCAAATAATATATTTTAAATGACTCATTTCCATTTATTTTACAATTCCTGAACTGGATAACAACATAAAACATTTAAATGACTCAAATTACGGGCTTTACCTGATAATTTTTGAGTGTATTTTTCTTTCCAAAATAGCATTATATATAATTTTCTTACAGTCTAATCAGATACTCCCCCGAATTATTTTTGTTCTGGAAAACATTTTGTAGAGCTGTTGATGCGCTTTGCCAGTGTCTTAGGCACGTGGTTTGAAATTTAAATTAGTTTAAAGACGTTTATTATTTGCAATTTTTAGTTTTATTTCGACGTAAGCATATTGCAGTGTGTGTTCAACAGTTCTGCTGCTAAATGAAGTAAGCGCATACTTAGCTTGCTGCGCAGATACACGGGCACAGGTGGACATCTTGGTAGTATGCACCATGCAGTGAAACACATGGCGCTACACAACATGGGGCAAAGAGCACGCAGTTTGAATTAGAAGTCATTTTATGGATACCTTGTAAATTTGTGCTTGTTCATACACGGTCTGTAATTTCTAAAAAGGGTGTACGTGTTTTAATATTGAACATTTGTGATAGACGCATCGCTCTAATGTAGTTGTCCTTACTTTGGGGAGAGAGGCAGTATTGCATGAGCCTGTTTATGTCAATATTTTAATAATTTATCTTTATAACTGCTTTTGTCTGTATTTATAGTAACATTGGCACCCTGTGTACAGAAGATACAATCAGCGCTGAAAGGAAACTTGCATCCATCTGGAAGCAATAAACTTTTCTAAAAGACTGCACAGTGTTACTTAATCCTGTGATTTCTTACTGTGAGTGAAATTAAGGTTTGGTTCAGTTGTGTCACATCATATTGGTATCAAATCTTCTGTGAGAGCTTTGTCATTGTGTTAAGCTACAAACAAAATATCAAAATTGATGAAAGTCTGAGAATGTAATTTCCTCAGTCACAGGATTATGCATCACTGCAAGTGTAGTCAATTCCAGATAATAACAATAACTGTAATACCAGAAAGCTTTTTTGTAAGCTTTCTCTTTATATGAAGGGCTAATTTGTATACTGCACAATTGACTAAGTATACCTTAAATTTTGCGTTGCATTCTAAGTCGTTTTTGTACTATACATATATCATGTATAAAGTGTATTTTTAATGTGACGAAATATTTTACAAAGTTAGAGAAATATGAACAGCTCCCTTAAGAGGAAGGGAAAAACCCATGTATATTATAAAGACCATCTAACAAAATTCTGTGGGGTTTCTTGTTGCTTTTCTCTTAAGTCTGTTAGAAGCGTGGCATACGTGAACAAAACAGGATTCATTCATCCCTGCAGGCAAAGTGGTGTAGTTTACATTCTTCCTTTTCCTATGTGGCAACTGAGCTGAAGAGTGTTGGGGCGAGGGAAGGGTTTTATGCTTGTCAGAGGATTCTGGTGGTGTTGTTGCCATCTCCTACCCTCGGGCTAGCGTAGAAGGTGCAGACAGACTGATATGAAGAAAGCTCCTGGAAAAAGTAGACCAAAGATCAATGAGGATAAAGCCAAACACGTAGCTGTTATCAATGAGAAATTTATGGATGAGCTTATCTAACAGCCAATAGCTATGCTTCAGTACTTTAAAAGCATGAATTGCTAATATACATCAATTACCAGTAGCTTAAGGAAGGAAATTGTCCTTTGTTTACAATGGGATGTGTCTGTTCTTTTCTCCTGAAGAACATGTTAGCTTGAAAATCTTTTCTAGAAAAGACCAAAAATTCAGATATTTGAGGCATGTAGAGTTCTCTGAAACACTGATGTTTACTACGATGGGTGGTTTGTAAATCTGTATTTGAGGCTGAAGCAAACCTTGCGCTGGTAAGAGTCCGAGTAGAACTAATTATTAACTTGTAGTTAATAAAATTCAGTGATGTCACGTGGCCGTAAGAGGCTATTTTGATTCCTTCTCATTTTCTGAAATGACAGAAGTAATTGCCATGATTATGACATACATTAGGATGTACAAACCAGCATGTATGCATGAGATTTTTTTCAAATTAATGTAAAATTAAGCTCACGTTTCCTCTTTGGAGATTCTCTAGTATCTTTCAGCTCTGCAAGCCCATTGTATTAATCATGTAAGCCATTAGATCCCAGTCTTCTGGGGTTTTTTTTCAGAAATCTCGTTCTTTTAATGAATTCCATTATAGGATGATTGTATTGTTGGTCTATGTAAGACTAGTCATTTAATCTGATGTTTGTGCTTGCACAGGTTTTACAAAATGATGGAAATCATTGATGTTTGTTACTGTGGTGGTGTTCCGAAATCTGTTATGTAACTCCTTTAACTTATTACATTAGAAGTCCCAAAGTTTCAGACACTTCATAAAAGGTTTGCTGCTACTTTTCCAATCATAGTATGAAATTAGGTAGTATGTGGGCCATACTCTTCATGTAAAATGTAGAGCTTTCTATAGTACATTTATTTTCAATGACCTCTTTATTGGCGTGGTGTTAATGAAGAAATTTAACTATTAAAAATCAAAGTACTTGCTGTGTGCATCCTCTGAAATGCCTCAGGTTCGCTCAGTGTCTGCCTTGCTCCCTTTCAGCTAGTGGTGGTGTTCTGTACAGCATTATTCCCCGTAGATCTTTTTAGGGGGGCTATTTTTCATTTCAACACCTCCCTCAAATTCTTTGTTGGATAATGAAGGGGAAATGCTTCCTTAAGGTGATACCTCTTGTCTGACACAGCATTAGGCCTTGTGCTAAGCTTTAATCACACTTTTCCATGGAGGTATTTATTCAAGAAGCTATTTGTCTAGTTTTCAAACTACCACTTTGATATGTTTTTCGGACAAAGTTCTTCCGTTAGCCTGTAATTAATAGGCAAGGTACTTCACTGCACTAAAACAGAGATGGATCAAGACATTAATGAAAACTTGATGGATAGATGTCTAATGAGCCTTATTACAGGATGATGGGCCTTGTCCGTGGCCTACTAGGACATCACGGAGACCCAGGATGCTGAGTGCAAGTGCTACTCTTGAGATCTGAGGGCGCTCAGAGGGGAAGTCCCCAGGTCTGGCTCCACTCCAGGGGGTCAGCTCCAGCAAAGACGACCTCTGAACTGTACTAACTCTGCCCTTATGCTATGGGATTAATGGAACTGTTCCCGTGTTTGCTCTGCCAGTCACCAGCATCATCTTTCATTTTGATTCAGACAGAACTGTGCAGTTTAGCTGTAGTGGTTTTTTGTCAGAAATTTGCCTATGCCATTTTTTAAAGGTGATGTGAAACATACCCAGATTTCAAGTCCTTGAGCATGGTCCAACTCGGGACTTCAAGGACTTACACTAAATATCTCCTGAAGCTTCTCTTCCTGCAGTTGCTGTGATGATATGATGCTGGGCACAGGGGCATGTATCTGCAACAGTCCTCTAGGTTTGATGAGGATGTTCAGAAGTATGAGGCTTAGTCCTTAAAAGATGTGGGACTGGAATCAGCTGCTCATGGGGTCTTGGGGGAGAGTGCAGTTTGAAACATGGAGAGAGAAGACAGGAGGATGAAAGGTAGGAGGATGCAGTTTTAGATGTGTTTACTCATGCTATGAATATAGTAAAATTGTCGTTATCTAGTTTAAGCCTTTATCCCATAATCTCAGATTTGCATTGGAAAATTACTGGGGTTTTTTGTTTGTTTGTTGGGTTTTTTTGAGATGAATTTGAAAAATTGGAGCCTGAAGTTCAAGAATACTATTTTATTAGTTCAAGAATACTATTTTATTTTTTTTAGTATATCGATTATTCTTCATAATAATATTATTTTTAAAGATAATATGATACTACTTGAAATAAGATGATTTCTCTGAGCTGTAGTAGTGAATAATGCTTTTTACTGCTGTATTAAAATAGTGTGTAAATTCCTATCCAGCAAAACTACCTTAACGTGCCATTCTAGGTTTATAAAGCAGAGTTTTATTCTGAGACTTATAACTTTTTTTAGTTGATAGGATGCCAATAGAGCTCTAAAAAATTAAGATAAAACATTCTGCATCTTTCCCAGTTCTTGCTGACCCTTGTTGATCTGTGTGTGTGATCTTTGGGGAGTTAGCAATTGGAAGTGAAAATGCACAGCAGATTGGCTCCAACCATGTTGGCTTCCTGCTGGTGAAAGGAGACAGTCCCAGTCCTTCCTTCTGCCCTGCTGTGTATTTTCTTATCGCTTTGAAGCACCTCTGGTTTTGTAGGACTTGTGTTGAACTGATCATATTAAACGACTTGTCAGAAGGCTATGGCAACACAAAACCTAAAAATAGAGTGGACAATCTGTGTTACTGTAAGGTGTTGAATTGACTCAGCTTGGTTTTGCCCAGTGCCAGACATAAGGAAAAGGGCTGGACTACACAGTTGTATCAAGTGAGGGAGGGTCGGTGCCTGTATTGGAAGAGGGGTTAGCGGCAAGGTATTGCATTGGCTTGGCAAAATACATCCCTTCACCCTCCCATTCTTGAGAGAAGGAGAATGAAAACTGGTTGTACTCCTGACAGATGTTTTTAATCTCAATTTTCTGCCCTGGAGGAATACAGCTGTTGCTGCAAGTGAATAGCTGCCGTTAAAAGATGAAGTTAGTAGTTACACCCTGCTTTGACTCTCCAGCTCTGGAGGAACTGAGATGCATCCCGTCAGTACTTTGTAGTATTTTCTGAACTCCTTGATGCTCCTGAGGTCTGAGAAAAAATACACCGTCTGAGAAACGTTTTTTTAGACTAGGGCCTTGGTTGTGTTGTGCTTTTCTTACAACACCATTTGAAAGCACTAGAGTAGCATAAAGTAATCTTTAAAGAAAAAACAGCCCCTTCCCAACCTGGCCCTTGCTGTTCCTCCTTCTTCTCAGCTTACTGTTTGATACTCTTGCCAAGCGGAAAGTGCAATTTTGCTTTCTCTGCTTGCAGGAGAGAGTAAGAGGCACAGCATCAAATTTTGCCAAAAGTGTTGCATGACCTGTCTTTTTGAAATAAAAAACCCCCCACCTTGAAAACTGAGATGTTCTGAAAACAGCTTTTCTGTCTCATGTTTAGAGTCTTTAAATTAATGTTAAATAGCCTGATGAGCTATACAGTGATTCTCAGCTCTTCTGGCAACAATGATCGTAGTTGCTCCTGTATATTTCTCATTGCAAGTCCTTAATCAAAGTTGTAACTGAAAACTGAAGTGGTTTTATGAATCAGTGGCATGCTACTTACTGTGCTTTGCAGACCACAGGAAGAAAAAAATGGGCTTAACAGTTAATGAGTTAATAGTGGCTGGTTTATATGCATTAGGCATTATCATATTAATTTGAAATATTCCCGAGCCTGTATTAGTAGATATATTGTCAAAACTAATTTCATTTTTTATTCTATTTTTTCCTTTTTTTTATTAATGCACTTACATCCTTATTATATTATTATGCAGTTATATATATAATGCAGCTATATATATTATATATCCTGAATGGTTATTTTGAAAATAGTGTTTATACAGTGTAGGATGATCTGTAATCAGTTCTATAATAACTACTGTTGAACACTGTATTTTCTTTGGTATAATCTTGATGATTTTTATTTCTAAGTATCTCTATTATTTTACGCTGCACTCAGTTATATCAATCAACCATTAATGAAGTAAAGATTGAGAGTGTAATAGGACAGAGTGCCTAAAATATGTAAGAGATTTATCTATTAAATGTAGTTAACTGGGGCTAGGTGTCTTGCCAAAGGTCATAGGAAGAATTTATGGCCAGGGAACTATAACACCTTTTCCTTCATGTCCGATTCTCATACTTGAATTATACAGTCACATTTCATGTGTATTTTCTACTGTTTTCCAGGTATTTGTTACGGAAATTAAATTGTCAAGTACCACTTCTAGATCTTGAGCCTCTCTGGTAGAAAAACAGTCCAATAAGTGTTTTATTCTTGAAGTGTTGGTGTTTATACTTTAACAAGCCCTTCTCTTTCCTAACTGGTCTATTTTTCAGTAGTACTGCTTTCTTCTTTGTGTATGTTTTCATCAATTTTGCTGTAAACATGTGTGATAATCTATTTGTTTAAAGCCTAGTTTAACACCCTTAACTTATTAAAATTTGATTTGCTATTTATAATTAAACTGTATTTGAGTGTATTAGTCCCTCACCCTTTGATTTAGCTCAGTGGGGTGTATTTGGACATAATTTTTTATTAAATAAGAGATTAGACTACCATAAATAGGAAAAATGTCAGGTAGTCTCATTGCTTGAAATCAGCGAGAGGATAAATAGGGGCATAAAACTTCCTAGAAATTCATATATCCAGGCTGGCTTTTTTTTCTTGCTGTATTTGGGGGGGGAAAAAAAAAGTGGACATGTGCAGAAACTGTGAGTACAATTAGCGTCAAGCAGATAAATCCAACTCTAATCCTGTTTACGCTCCACATCAGACAGATGTGCTGAGATTGATTTAGACAAGCCCTTGGCTTATAGCAATTTTTTTTTAAGTGCCATATATTCTGGTTTTGTTAGATCTTTGTTAAATGTTAAGTGCTGTTAGTTTTACTCTTCCTAACGCCTGCAACCTACTTTATACAGGTTCCCTCTCTGCTCTCGTAATGGCTGAGCAGCCTGGTAGAAGAGATTATCTTTATTCCTTGTAATTAAATTGACTTTTTTTTTTCAGAAGATACAACAATGGGAAGTGGGTGCCGAATTAAATAAATAGCATGATATCTAATAGATGTATACTTAAATCTCTTCCAAGAACAGATGGTACCCAATATCTTTCTAAGTAATGTGAGAGGACGGTTAATGTCCTGAAACAGCTAGCAATAACCAATGTGATACCAACGAATCAATAGGGTTTTGGAAGTTTAAAAAAGTGTCTAATCAAATATTTTAAAAATAAACTTGGTTGTTACCACATACTACATGTATTTTATAAATGTAGCTCATGATTAAATTTTCTTTATCTGAATTGTTTTATAAAACTTTACTGTATTTGTGATGATCTTATTTTCAGTAAAAACAGATAATGAAAATTATAGAATGTGTCGAGGGACTTTTATGCAGATTTCTCTGCAACATTAGTAAATCCTACTAGCTAGTTCAATAGTTCCTCTACAATTTAACACTTGAGGATGATGCTTTTGTACGATTCAGTATTCTTCCACTTTATGTGCTTCTCCAAGCTGTATCTGGAAATGTATTCCAGTAGAACACCTAGAGTCGAGTACTACTTTTGAAAGTGTAGTGCTGCCTAGTAAGAATGTATTATTTTAAATTTCCAAAGTTTTGACGTGTGTTTGAGCAACACAAGAATTTGACAAATACAGAGTAAGGGGAAGATGTAAAAGCAAATAAGAGTCTGGCTGAAAGAGTGGCTTGAAAAGAATAGACAAGACCTGGCTTATGACTAAATATCCTTCTATGAAAGCTAATGGG
The DNA here is from genome assembly GCA_013400135.1 of Rhinoptilus africanus. Taxonomy (NCBI): domain Eukaryota; kingdom Metazoa; phylum Chordata; class Aves; order Charadriiformes; family Glareolidae; genus Rhinoptilus; species Rhinoptilus africanus. Next base: position 483,419 of record VXBO01002542.1, on the reverse strand, counting down.
GGAATAAAAAGTATTTTAACAGGCCTTTGTTTTACTTGATTTGTGCAGGACAAATAGACTAATGTTTGCCATTTATTTGTAATGCATATGCATAGCATTAGCATTTACTAAAAAAAAAAAGAGCAATACAGTGTTTGAAAAAAAATAATCAAGATCTCTGATTTGTTTAACGTTGGTATTAAGGTTACTTATACAATATCCACTCTCCCTTTGAGTCTATGCAAAATCATAGTTCAAATGGAATCATGCAAATTTTTTTCCCGTTAATCCCCCAGTTTCATTCAATATATCTTGTAGAAAACAGTTTTATAGCAATGATTACAGTACTTCAAGCTTTGTTTTGTTTTCTGTTGTTTGGTGCGTTTCCTCCTGTTTATTTGCTGTGTATTTCTGAAAAGCTGTGCTACAGACAATTTCCCATGCACTATCTCAATGCACACAAACATTTACTTCTCATGGTATTCCTGCTAAGGATGGAATGATTTTAGTCCAATTTTACACCTTAGTAGCTGACATATGGAGAAATCAAGATGGTAAAATGTAACAAGTTGGAAAAATATGGAGGAAGTATAATAAGGTCATCTACGGTAGGTTATTTGGTATGGAACAGGAAAAAATGGATTGTTTGAGAATTGTGAGGAGAGGTAATACTGACTTAAGCTTTAGCTGCGTTAGCATTGCTGAGGTGCAGTCTTCCAGGATTTCTGGATAGAAAGATGATTGCTGCGTAGTCTGGTTCAAGAAATGATGTTGAGAAATGCCAGTGTCAAACTGTTACAAGAATTGACGCAGGCTTCTTTTTCTCTGCTCAGGAAAGTTAGGACTCAGAAGCCCTCAGCTTTATGTGGTGTAATGAAATAGGCAACCCGTGATTTTGCAGCCTCACATCTGCAGTCCTGTCTGTCCATCTTCTCCGGGAAGAAAGTTAAGAGTCTTTTTCAGCTTCTCCCAGGCACTTCAGTACAGCGTGCAGCAAATATTCATCAAACACAATCTGTTATGGCTTTTGCTATTGAGAAACCACTTGACTGAGCTCTTGCTGGATTTGGAAAAGGTTTCTGGTTTCTAGCGTTTCTTGCCTTGGGCTGCAAAGGGACCATTATTGGTCTAGCATATCGGATCTGCTGTAATTATAAAGAAAGCAGAAAAGCTTTTCTTTTCACATCCAGAGTATCTGACACCTACAGCAATGGTGACGTTTTTCCTTCAGTCAGTGTAAGTGATTTTGGTTTTGAGGAATCAGGTGTTTTACAGCTCAAGAGGAGAAGCCTGTACCACAGTGGTTCAGTTGGTCCATCTCCAAAAGGCACCTGGAACTAGTGTCACTGAAGCGATAGTGTCTGCAGCCACAGTGTCTCTGTGCACAACACCCCCGAGATAAGAAAACCTTGACTTAGTGTTCCAGCCTAATGCAGATCTCCCCTGGGCTGACTGAGGGTCTTGAACTGTCAAAAGAACTTTTGAAACTGTTTTTCTTGAAACTGCTTTTCTTTCACTTGTCTTCTGAATTAAATTTGTAATTCGAAAATGAAAGAGGGGTGACATGCTTTTGGCTAATTTTTCTATTTTTGCTTAACTATTTTCTGATAGGTCTCTGGCCTAAACCCGAAAGGCAAAAGTTGTATTGATTGAGAAAATATATTGAGCATATAGTCAGCTTGGGTCATAGCATCCATTCTGATCTATGATTTATGAGAATACAGCTGCTATGATTGCTGTGATTGAGGAGAATACAATGAAGAATTTGCTCTTTGAATGCAAATGCAAAAAATAAAAAGTGGTTCATCATTCTTAGTCTGCAATTTTATTCAGTTTTTTCAATATCAGAAAAGGGATTAAATAACCTCTTTGAATTCATGTTATTTGTATTGCTGGATACCTAACCTAAATAACAGAAAGTTGGAAAATGTAAGACCAGTGATTGGGCCAAATGATGGGCAATAAGTTTCAATATAGGCATGAGCAGATGCAACAAGTGAAGCTAAAGATGAAGAGATAACAATTAATTATTTTTTTTTATATTACTCCTAATCGTATTTATAACACTTCTTTGTCTTTTTTGGTTTTTTCCCCCTACAGGTGACTCCAGTATGGTTTTACAGGCTCAAGAGGAGATTATTGAAATGAAGGATGTATTTTCAGTAAAACTGAAACGTCGTCGTTTTGTAGGGCAGAAAAAAGGTGGTACTTTGTTGGGTATCACAATTTTTAAATGCTTGAATAAAGAAGGGAATAAATTAACAGACTGTGCTGTCCATTTAAATAACTTAAGTGAAGATCATTGTCAATCGTGGTTTAGACATCTAAAGGAAATTTTGAATGGTAAGTACTTAATTGGGGTTGATGTCATTATTATTTCAGACTTGTTTTTATTGGCAATACATAAAGTTGAGTGATGCCTGGAAACATATTTTGCCTGTGGAAATTAAGACACACAAATATGAATATTATTGCTGGAGAATGTTTGCTATTGAAGTTTTACACGGTGAAGTGTAAAATTTAGGAAAGTGACAGTAATTGACTAATGCATCTGTAAAAATTAAATTGATGCTATTTTTTGGAAGTGTTTTGGAAGCTACTGAAAATAAGGAGCTTACTATATTCTGACTGAAGAGTCTTCTGGGAATTCTGTTTCTTAAGGAAATAAAACATGTTGTTGGTGTTTTCACTTGGAATTGCAGCACATGTAATGGCACTACAGATGGCACTAGGCACTCTTCAGGCACTTCCCAGTGACTATTTAGGAGCTCCCACTTGAGACCCACAGACTCTTTAAGAGGCTAATGGGAGAGGCTTTCCTCTTCCGCTTAAATTCACAGGTGGAAGTGCTCATAAGGTTCTGTAGGATTCTTATTGTATAATTTTATACAAAATGTATTGACTCTAGCTAGTGATGAGAGGCTACTCTTCATTTTAAAAATACCTTTCCATGTTTGCCTGGGCTAATGCCAGTTTCAGGATGCTTTGTTTAACCCATGTTAACCCCAGTTGCATTTTTTTTCATGGAAGCTGTATTAAATTTAAGAAAAAAAATATTCACTATTTAGGAAAAAAACCCCAACAAACCGAAGACTTTCGCTGTAATTTAATACCATCAGTGTTGGAAAGACACAGAATATAGCATGCTTTTGATTTAAAAAAACACAAAACAATAGAAAAGCCCCACAAACCAAACTCTCTGATTTAGCTCCAAAAATGTGTCTCTGTTTACAGACTGTAGCAAATGAGTTTGTTTATTACAGAAGAAAAACAATCCGTCTTGTAATAGCTGGGTTGTTAATACTGAGCCAGATAACAGAATTCAAACCTTACACATCTGTAGTGCTTGTAATAACACTTTCAATAGTGATTTATAGTTTACTTCTACTAAAGTGACTTTGTCAAAAGCAGATATTAGAGAAAGTAAAATAATATGAGTTATTAACGGTGCATTCTTACATTGTTTGCTTATAATATGCTTTGGATTTTCCAAATGAAAATGTGTATTAAAAAGTACCTTCCCTTGCCCCTTTTTGAAAGACTTTATCAGGAAATATCCAAATCTGCAGAAGTGCCAAGATTCTTGCAGATCTCCAGCTACCCATAAAGGCAAGGACATTTGCATAAGGAGCAAATGTCTGTTTTGTTCCCAGATTACCCTCCATCCGTCAGGAGCAGTGATACCATATGTTCACAGAAAAAAAGCTGCAGTCTCTCCTGCTCAGGTTGTCTTGACTTGGAGGTGCAGCCTCTGTTTTATGGCTTTGTAATTGGAAGCCACCTGAACCTGAAAAAAAGCATTCTGTGCAATGTTGTTGTTGCTGTTTCTGGTTCTTCGGCTTCAGTTCTTCTGCAGAAGCTCAAACCTTGCATAGATTTTTCTTGATCTCTACCCCATACATTTTTCTCCTTTCCTTTTAGTTTAGGAACAATCAGGACTAAGAAGGGGGTGAAAAAAAAAAAAAAACCAAACACAAGCCCCAGAATATCATTTACTAGTATGTATATTGTTTTAAGTTCTGTAATTACAGTAAAAGTTTTTACACTGTTACATTTTGAAGACTGAGTAGATACTCAAACTGCCTTTCTATCCAGAAGATCAGCAAAAAAGCAGCAGGATTGTTGCATTTAATGTGTCAGAGACACGTTATCAGTAATTTAAACAGTGCTGGTATAGTAATGGTATAATTCAGAAACAAAAGTTATCTTATTTAAAACGTACCAAACGTTATTAGGAAGTTCCCAGTGGGATTCAAGTCTGGACTAAAAGTATAAAATGCAGATAAGTTCTGTTGATTCCTCACTAACTGAAATCTCAAAAGGCACATTGATACATCTCTGCTTGAAACAGCAATGAATTTTCATCGTTTTTTGCCCAGCTTGCTTTCATAATAGTGCTTCTGACATCTTTGTAATGAACTCATATTGGCTCCTTTCTGGTTTCCGTGTGACCTGCAGGATAAAGTTAAAATTTCATCCTTCTAAAATAGTCAAAATTTAAATGTACATATCTTTTCCTGATCACAAAGTAAATTTTCATTAACTGCTGCATTATTTCCTTTAAGGTTTTTTATTACTTCTAGGCTTGAGCAAAGGAAAAGCAGGTGATTTACCAAAGTAAAGTGTATATATATTTGGGTATGGCTGTCAGTAAACATGTACTTTCATTTGTCAGGATGGCTAAATATTATGCAAAGGTGTGTCTCTTTTGCAAAGAAATGCAATTTCTATTTCTTTACCTTACTCTGACAGGTTTTTAGGTTTTTATGCATGTATAGTAATTTGAGGAACAACAAGAGTAAGTTTATCAGTGATGGCATGAGCTAGAGTTTTATCTGGAGATTTGCTCTAGTGAAGATTTCACTTTTTTCTGAAACACTATGTACATACAGAGTTTCCCTTTTACTTTGCGTTTTGTGTCTGACTTGAATGTTTCTTGCATGCTTTTTCCCGTTCATCTGTACTCTCTTCATAGTGAGTATCCTCTGTTGCTTCTAACTTCTGTTCAGGGTAACTAGGCTATAATATTTTATGAAACCTGTCATCATACAAGTGAGCACACAGATATAATGTAGTTATTTAGAATGCAGTTACTGTGGCTGCTATTAATGGCTTTTTGTGTGTGAGAAGGTAACAAAACGCATGTACTACCAGCTTCCCACTTTTAAATAAGTTCTTATTTTCTGCATAATGTTGCTGCTGCTCACATGCATGCCAGCTAGATATGAAGGGCTTACTCAGTGATATGGCCTTCAGGAAAACTGATCTTCCCATAAATCGCGTATTTGCTAAACTGATGTAAAATAACCACTGCCGTCCTAAGGCATGCACCTACGGAGCCTTGGTTCTGGACTGGCTGCTGGAAAGCCCCAAATGGCAGCTCAGACAAACCGTAGTAGGCTGGTGATCCCATGTCAGACCTGTTGCTCACCTGGCTCTCCGTGATTTTCATTTATACATTCGCATCTTCTTGTACTAGACTCACGGGCACGTACAGTGGACACACTCTGTCAGTGGAATTCACTGTTTAATTTAAAATCCTCTGTGTATGCGAATGCCCAGTGATACTTAAAGAATTGATAGCTCCAGAAGTTAAAGAAAATGCGTAATTATCAATGCTTATCCATTTGTTGGTTAGTATTTATTTTTTTTAGCACAGTAAGACTTAGTAACAGTTGATTTGAAAAAGTTTTACTTAAAAACTTTGTAAACTATCAGAAGACAGTAAATGTGTTTCAGAATAAATGATATAGTAGCAAAAAAATGCATAAAGTGCATTTTATTTTTATCTACTACTCTGTAGTATCTCTCACAGTGGGATTTGATACGAATGTCTGAAACTTCATGCATGAAGTTTTAATTAAACCATTAATGTTAAACATTAACTTTGGTTAGTTAATATTAACAGTGGTGTCTCCATAGTTACATTAACAAATCTGTCTCATATTATTAGTTTTCCTTATGTATAAATTTCTTACTGCTGTATGAAGTATTTATAAATGTATGCAATAATGACATGATTCCAGGCTCTTAACTTTTGTAACATAAACCCATTTTCATAAAGCTAAGAACTGAAAGCAGCACAGATGTACGTCTGAGCGTAGCGTCTCTGCTGCCCTATGAGCCTTTGTTTTCAGAACACCCTGATTGACCCACCACCCTTCATGGTTCACTGCTTCACTTGATAGATCAAGTTTAAACTAGTGCATATTAGCACATTTGTTAGTACTAGAGGAACAGTTGGCCTTCCTGCTTTCGGCTGCTGGTTCGTTTCAAATGGAGCAGCCACGGCAAACAATAAGAGAATACCAGTTAGGAGAACACCAAAAGGCTGACAGACTGAAATCAGTTGCAGACTGTAGTAAATGAGATTTAGTTTTCTTTTAACAACATCTATATGGATGAATCAAAGGTGATTATTATTTAAAAATGCTTTTTAAGAAGTTTCACTACATAATTGTGTGAAAGTTTAATTTTTAAACTGTTATTGGATATTGGTTTTCATTAAACTCAGTTCTTTGGTGTGGTATGACATGTCCAGTTAATGATAATAATGATAAATAATAATTTTTGTTGTCATCATCCTTTCATGTCAGTTGGCACTCATTTGGCACAAACAAAACCACATCAGTTGTGCACAACATCTCTGCTCAAACCCTGTGTTAGTGATACCTATTTCTAGAAATGAAATAGTCTACCTCTCTAAAAAAGTAAACTGATATTCAAATAAAGAGAATATTCTATCACTTTTATCCTGTGAATTAGATTCTTGAAAATCTTACTAGGATTTATGTACTAACTCTGATGTATTTTTCAACAAGAACCTAATATATATAATCATAAATACAGTTCCTGGTTTAGAATTATTATTTTGTTAAAAAAAAAATTTAAAAACTAACTGTTTTCTTAAAAATCTAAGATTTTTAAGAACACACCCCTCCACCCCCCGTTGAAAAGTCTGTATTTTGCCTGCTTATGCTTTCTTGTAGAGCTTTATATTGCCAGCTAAGTCTTAAATTTTTACACCTAAAACTCAAAATTGAGATACTGATGTTTGCTTTTTTCCCTTCAGTTTTCTCCTCATGTCAGTTTAGCAGCTGTAGTTTATTGTAACTTGAACTGTCTGGGTCACAGAATTTTTGATACTTCATCACCTTTGTACAAGCTCTCTACTTTCCTATTCTCCTATTCCTTCCCTTTGCTTCCTGTGTTATAAATATATATCCATTTATAAAGTTTAAAGGTGTGCTTTACTTACAGATCAAAGACTCTGTAGTCAGGTTTTTTACAGTTTTGTGGCTGAGGGTGCTGGTGGCATTTAGGGGCAACTGATCACAGGTAGATCTCTCGTAAAGAAGATAAGCATTACAGCACATTTATCAATGTGGCTAAATCTTTTCTCTTTTAAATCAGGAGTCCTTATTCTTGTTGTTTTCAATTTAATTTCTATTGACACTTTAGGCAAGATTATAAGGCCCCAGAAATTATTTTTTTGGTCTTAATATTTTTATGACATCTAAAAGACTGCAACAATACCAGAGAGCAGATTTCCATTAAGTGTTTTGTATAACAATTATTATAATGTCTTTATGATGATGATTTATGTGTTTTAATAGACTTTGGGAACTTTGGCGTATTGTTCCTTGTTTGTGTGGTAATTCCTATGATTAGAAATGACATTACAGTACATACCTGCAGTGCTTGTTTCTGCTTCCGGACAATCAAGGATAATTTAGGTTGGAATGTACCCCTGGAAATTATCTATTCCAGCTTCCTACTAAGAACAGGTGAGCTTCTAAATGAGATCAGGTTGCGAAGTTGATAAGTTTCACAAATCTCTATGGATGGACATTCCACAGCCTCTCTGGGCAATGTGATCCGTGGCTTAACCGCCCTCATTGTGAAGAGTGTTTTTCTTTATTTCGGATTGGAACATCCCTTGCTGCAACTTGTGTCCGTTGCCTTTTTGTCCTTGCACCTGCAAGAAGTCTGGCTTTGGTGGTCTTTGTTACTCTCACAGCAGATACTAAAGGACAGCATTTTGGTAGATTCTCTTCTCAAAGCTATCCAAAGGCAGCTACCTCTGCCTCTTGTATGTGGCCTGTTCAGCCCCTTGGTGTTGTCACAGTCATCTGTTGGACTTGCTCCACTTTCAGTCTTGTGCTGGGGGCCTAAAAGTGGATGCAGTTTTTGAGATGTTGAATACAAGGGCATAGTGATATCCTTTGACCTGCTGACTGTCCTCTTGTTGGTGCAACCTAGTAAACACTTGGCCTTCACGGCATCAGTGGCACAGTTTACACTTTCCAACTGCCTGTCCATCAGGAACCTCAGATCTTTCTAAAGAGGTGCTGCGTAGATCATCAATCCCCATGTTTAGACTTCATGTTTATGTTTATTGAACATCTTCAGGCTTTTATCAAACCTTTCTTGTAGCTAATCGAGGTCCTTGTGAATGGCAGCCCTGCCCTCCAGCATATCAGATGTCCTCACCATGTTCCCTACTTACTTGTTATCTCATTTTTAAAGGACATACTTTTAAATATAGATATTAAGACTTATTACTGAAGACATTCAGGATTCATCAGATATTAAGGATTCATCAAGATTAATTTACCATGCAATGACACGGCACTGTGTGTAACATTTTGCCGTAAATATAATGAGAAATCTTGTTTTTTATATATGCTTTCAGGTTATAGCAGCAAACTGATTCAGCAGTTTCCTTCAGTATCTAAGAAGTCTTCTAAGATTTACTAACGCAAACTGGAAAAAATGCTAGCTTTCATTTCCGTATTCTCTGATGTGTTTAAATAAGTGAAAAAAATAATCTGTGGGAGTATTATAATTGTTATTTTTGGTCTTAAGGAATACTTTCCCCTTTGATGCTGAAATAGTATTTAGCTAGAATTTCTCTGAGGAATTTTCCTGTTCAGTTGTTGAGGTGAAGTGGGAAGAGCTTTAGAAGGTCCCAGATGACACTCTGAAGGTACTTGTGGCTGTAGAAACTGGAGTAACGCTCAGACGGGTCAGGAAAACAGGCGTTCACTCTGGGTTCCTTTTGGAGTTGTGGCCTCCTATGAATTTTGTTCTTGAATGTTGAAAGCAGTATACTTGCCAGATATTCTAGCTTTCACCTGGCTAAGAAAGTGATAGCGTAACCTGATACTAAAAGAAAACTTAGAATTTATGAATTAAATGAGTACAAAATTGTTTAAATCGTATATCTTAAAAAGCTACCAAAGAAACAGCAGTATTGCATACCACCAGTTGCCTTTTGTTGTAAACCAGCCTTGCTGAATACTGGCAATTGTTGGAATTCTAGACAAGAGAACTTGAAAAGTAATGTCATTTTTTTTAGTATGAACTATTTACTATTCAACAAAATGCCATGTTTCAAATAATAAAATTGCTTCATGGGATGAATGTTCAAGACAAGGTACTGCTCGCATAGCAGTATTACTCAGTGTTGTTTGCTCACAGTTTGTTACTTTGAAGATCTATATGTAACTTTTTTTAAAAAAAATTAACAATAATTCTCAGATTTCTGAATGATATTACGTTTTTCCATTTCTTTGGACTTCTTTCAAGATGAGGGAATTTCCTTTGCACTGTTTCATTTGAAATCTCAGAAAACAAAAGTATTGGATTGTAGTATCAGTTTTGTTGGGTGTTATTGTCATATGCCTGCTGGGAGTGTTTCATATTAAGTTCCAAAAAGGATATGTTTTGATGTTTAATTTTTTTTGTTGTTGTTGCCCAATCTTACAGCTTCTCCACGTTCACCCTGCTCCTGTATCAGGGTTTAACGAGATTATGATGTACGCTTTTTTTTCCTTACAATACTTTGGTCAGTATGGGATTCACTTCTAGTGTTTATTAGCTGTACACAGAAAAGTAATCAGTACTGTAATTTTAAGATAAATAGTGCACATCCAAGAAATTGAGACTTTTTTTAGACTATAGTTTACTTACGCTGTTAAAGTACTGTGATAGTTCTAATATTAAAAATTCATTTAACCTGTAAAAATAGCTGGGCAGTGTGTAATCGTAAATGTTTTGTGTTTTCCTTTAGGCTTTCAAAATAGACCAAAATCCTTAAAAGTGTTTGTTAATCCAAGCAGCCACAAAAGAGAAGCCACTCATGTTTATTATGAACAAGTCGCACCTCTTTTTAAGCTTGCTGACATCAAAACTGATGTCACAGGTAAGTTGCTTCAAAAGCATAATTTAATCCTTTGCGAAACAAGTACTTAACCACAAAGATAACTTGAATTTACTGCTAATCTTTTATTGGCTTTCCCTGCAAGTAGTGCATTTGAAGTGATAGTTAATGGAATACAATATATTTTTATTTCGTCAAAAAAAATGTTTTAGTAACTCTGTTGGTCATTTAATATTTTTCCCCTATAGTATCAATACTAGTAATATATTTATTGTTTTTTTTAAAGCAACTGTTCTATAAAAAGAAGCCAGCATTTAATGTCTGATGGTCCTGTATATGCTTGCTAAGAGTTGTTACTGCATTGACAAACACGTGTCCTTATGTTTCTGAGCACATCTATTGGCCTGACATCATAAGAGGGGCTTATCCGAAGGACACATTATTTTTGGGTTCTGACTCAGTTTCAGGGATGACCTGGAAGCCCAAGTGATTCAGTTCTGTGATGAGAAGGGCAGTTCCCACGAGGCGCATGGGCACAACTTGGTGTCTGGAGAATGTGAAGGTACAACTTCAGTGTTGCAGCGATGCTGCCTTCTGCTCGGCAATGGGTTCCTGATAGTTGCTTTGGATTTAAGGCCCCCAGTTTGTACCAGAGTTCTGCTTTGTGTCCTGAATTTGCCCTTTGGCTGTTTCATCTGTTTGACTTTTTTATAGGAAATTGAACAGGAAAACAATGCATTTTCTTAAAGCAGTAGCATATTAATGATCTGGTAATTACTTCTGCCCTCTTCTGTGAAGAACTCAAAACTTATGGTGAATCAAATTTTGTTCTAAACCCCACCCGTTTACAGAGAAATTATATTAGTATTTCCCATTCCAAATAATTTCTTTTCCATTGTATTACAATTCCCTTTAATACACTGCTGATTCTTGATTTTGCATTTCATATCCATGGGAAGTATAAACTCTGCTGCAAGATGTTTAACACCAAAAAGTTTTTGTTTTTTATTTTTTATCCTATGTATGTTGTAATTGTCTTGCAAAGGAATCAATTCCAGTTTAAACAAATGATCAGGCTGAGGGCTCATCCTACAGTTGTCCCTTAAACTTCTTGTGAAATCACAAGTAGTTCAGGTTGTGAGCCAACAATCATTCTGAGCAAATCTAATTTGGGCATGAGGCTATAATAATGCAATAAGTGTTTGTATATGAGATTTATCTTGCTAATTTTATTACCTGTATCTGCGTATTTTTAAATTACTTAGCCCACAGTTTAAAGTAAAATCAAGATAAGAATAAAGATGCATAAGAATAAGTGTGAAAAAGTTTGTCTGTGTTAGAATTCTGTAGTGATAATTTCTTAACTTCCTTTAATTGATAAGGGAATACCAGCAGCTTTATATAAATTTTTATTCTCTCAGACATATTTTTCACCTGCAAGGCATGGATGATAATGTAAACAGGTTAATGATAATGCCGCTTTCTAAGAAATTTAATTGAGCCTTGTTTGGTCACAATTTCTTAAAAGGGTTTTTTTGTCATGCAAATCTTAGTTAGAGATGACTGAAAATTACCTTTTTAAAATTTTAGTCTGTGCTACTGGTTAGTGTTTCTTTTGTCTTTACTGTGAACACAACCTTTTTTGTTAGACTCTGTTAAAGGCAGCATTATTACTAACGTGTAAGATTATGGTTTTGGCTAAGTAATATCACCTGGAATCCTAAAGCTGAACTAATAAGCAAATCTGTATCAATAGTTTTTTAGATTAATTAATAGAATTTAATATAAGCTATGAATATAATTTGTAGCAGTTTTAAAAACACTTTTCCTAATTGAATAAAATTTATTTTTAAAATAATTTTTCTTTTAGATTTTGAAAAGAAACTTCTGGTTTTAGCCAGATAAGTGTTTATCCTTAAAATAAAATTAGTTTGTCGGTGTCCAAATACTGTTGTGCTTATTAGCTGCCTAACACTCCTCCTGCAGGCAAAACGAGAAAACTACATTATAGTTTTCAATGCTAGTAGAGAAATAAATAATTATAAAGTATGTATTTTGAAAATAAAGGGGGGTGGTGGGTGCTTAGTGAAAATTCTGTCTACTGGTACCATCTTCTGATAAAACTAAGTGCCTTGTCGCAAATAAATTGAAGAGGTTTTTCTTCCTCCCATGATTGTGTTGGATTTTGTGAAGTTGGAGTGTGCATCTTGCTGTTACAGCTTTTTTGATAGAGATGACTTATTTGCATACATAGTGGGGTACAAAGGTGTGTTAGGTAGTAAAAGTTGAAGGCTTTTGTACAATTTTTCCCCTGAAGGTAGTTTACTTTTATTCTTTTCACATACACGTATTTAAAGTTTAATTGTACACAAAAACCTTAAAGCAAATTGCAACTTCTGAAATGACTTCCAGTGCGTACACAACACAACACTTGCAGGTTACTTAAAAAAAAACCCCACAAAACCAAACCAAAACCCAACAAACTCTGACAGTGAAGTGCTGAAGGGCAGAGCTCTCCTCATCCAATCTTGCATTTTGGTAGCTGGCTGTTGCTTCCTATGTGAGCAAGCTTGCCAGATCTTGTTCTTATATTCTTACTTCTGCTGGAATAAACTTTTTAAATTTATTTAGAAGTTTGGAGTGGAGGTATTCTCTCCTGCTCAAGGATATGCAGCAGTCAGAAGGCTTATTTACAATTACATAAATGAGTGAGTTCTGAAATAGCATTTCCTTTCTCCATTTATCTTTACATTTGGTAGGGTTTTCTGTTTTTCCCAAATTACTTTGCACACTGCAGATGTATTCATTTTAGTTGAATTAACCAAAGGTCTTAAGGAGTGGATTGTGTTTTGTTGGCTTTTTGGGTTATTTTTGTTACATGGAATAAACAAATCTCTGAAGTGTTTAGTGCAGCAGAAAGCGCGAATTAGCAAATTTAAACCGGAAACAGTACCTTAACTGCAGCTAAGGCTAAGCAATACTTAAAAATTAGTCTTTATACTGCCTTTTAAGAGTTTGGCAATCTTGAGTGCTGCAGATGGGATATGGCTGTCGGGAAAAGAACGGTGACTCTTCTAAAAATCCAGTTCACTCTGCGTTTGGGATACCTACAAGCACTGGCAAATAGTGATAACTAGATCTAGTATTTTAGAAATATATTAGTATCTTGAAAAATCTTACACATACTGAATAAAAATAAATAACGGTAACCCCAACAGACTCCTACTTTGTCTTGCTTCTTTTCCTAGTTTTGCCTCTTCTGCTTCTATTTATGCACAATTACAAGCCGGATGTTTAGGCAAAGCCAACAGCGTTCCCCATGCTCCCGTTTTTGGGACAGAATCACAAAGGAAGAAAGAGGGATTGAGAATTGGACAAATGGCATTGGTTTAAACTTACCATACAGTAAATAACATTAATATTTTTTTTCATCCATTGTCAACACCAGTTAATCTGTTGTTATCATTAGCAGGTTTAATCCTATTGACATTAGTCTGTGACACGAGGGCCAGTATTTATGTGTGTCATATGGAAGCATCCCACGTTTTGAAGTGTTGAACTAATTACATGTTGCTTTTTCTACATGTGAGGGCTGAAAGCTCAGTTTCTTATTGGCTACATGAGATAGGGTATTACAATGTTTTGGGTATGTGTGACTGTTCAAATGAGGTACGTTTTTCTAATTATGCATTAGAAATGGTTGCAAACAGCATTAAATAATATTTTTGTGATAATATTTTTGCCAAATATGTAATGTGAATCCTTCTCAAATGGTGAAAGAAGCTCTTTCGTCCTCTTACCAAAATTTATTGTGTATCTTTTTTGGGTTTGTGTTTGGTTTTGTTTTTTCCCTGAATTGAAACAGAACCAAATATTCATACATCTAGTTTTTTTCCCAGCTATCAGAATGACTTTTATGTGTCCCTCTGGAGGTTGTCAGGCCTGCAGAAAACTTTTTAGACATGGCCTTTTTATGTCTGTGTTGGATTTTTTTCAATCTTTTTTTCTACTTGATTGATTTTTCTGTATATTCTCATTAAATTTTTCCTGGAAACTTCATTTTTTCATTACCTCTTTCTTACAGTGTTTCAAAACAGATGCTGTGTACCTCTGTCATTCTCTCATCAAATTTTAAATTCATTGCAATTATCCCCAGTGTTAGGCCTTGCAGTAGTCCTCCTGTGTAAATTCCAGATTTAAGCCAAAGAGGATGGAGTCCCCATCAATCTGGCTATCGCTACTCAGTTTTACTGCTTTTATTGATTTCTCTGTAGACATGAGTCCTCTTTATTTTCATGTCCTTATTCTTTGAGCGAATTAATCTTGTAATGGTAGACATAACTTATGCACGTTACATTAGGAAACCACTGAGCATGTTTTGTTTCACAAAATAAAATTGTATTCACTGTACTGTTTTAATTAGACTGTACTCATAACGTTCTAAATGTCATCATGTTAATTTAAAAAGGCACGTAGCCTGGTAACCAACTGTATGTTTTCATGGGAAGAGTTTCTTTCACAGTTAAGCAGTGGTAAGATATTTGAACCTTTCTGCATTTTTTGCGTGATGGACAGTTTTATCGGTCACTTTTTTCCACAATCTACAGATAATGATTAAAAGATAGTTCCCATCAGTAAAAGCAAAACTGAGTACCATAGCTTAAATATTGTGCTTTGATCTGCCAGAAGAGATCCTGCATGAAAGTAAATGCTGCAAATCATTCCTGAAAGCTATTGTGGTGACAGATTTTTCTGTAGCAAAATGATAATTCTCTGCCTTTGATATAATCAATATAACTGTAGTTTCTAATTAAGAATTTCCAAAACGCCAAGCACTAGACCTTTGCTAATACTGGTTGCGACACACTGGCAGTTCTATGCTGATATGCAGTTGTTTAGTGTGAAGTATAAAAATCTTATCGCTTCTATTTGGCTTTTTGTTTTTTAAACAAAGTTATATATACATGCATTTGTGTGTGTGTATAGGGGGAGAGAGAGGTGTTTTCAGTTCTTGTAAGCATCACTTGAATAGTCTGTAGAAATACTGCTATAACAGGTACAGATACGGAATGATTGTTTTAGACACCAAGACTAATAATTTTAACAGTGTTTAGAAACACTGGAGAAAAGCCTTGAACTGTGCTAGCACCAGGGACAGACAAGCATGAAAAATTAATGTAATTTTGCATATAATGATGCACATTCTTACACAAAAAATCCATCTGCAAGTGTCACGTCAGTCAGCAAAAATCTTTGATGGGTGGCTGCAGCTGGGCTGTCTCTTCTGGCAAAGCTGGCCTAGAAAATGCTAAATGTAGTTATGATGCTTTGTGCCATCTGTAGTATGCCAGTTTATCCTGTCTTCGCTGGCATTTACAGTACTATATAGGGTATCAGCAAACACAGAGACGTCAATGTGGAGTGACAGATTCATTTCCTCCAGAGGCTATGAACCCTGGTGTATACTTGTGCCACCTTCCTCTGTGTGTTATATTGTGTTGTCGCTGGTATTTGGCTTGATTTCATACTTCTGTGTTTAACTCCTCATATTTTTTGATTTAGCAATTTGCATATCCTAACACAAAGGCAATTAGATTTGATGGATACTGAAATAATTCAGTCTTAACGGAGGATATGCTCACATTTTCCTGAAGTTTACCAACTGTGTCAATGCTAAAACTTGCATTCTGATGCAACAAACATCTTTGCTAATTCTCTGAATTTAAATGCACTAAATAGCCATGTGTCTGATGGCAGTTGAGTTTTCATGTGTCTTGCCTTTTCGCTAGAGTAGCTGTAAAATATGCCTTCTCTTATTTCTAATGCAGTTAATGATTATTAAAACGATCTGAACTGAATTACTCTATGTTCCTTAGGTTAGAAGGGCAAAAAATTAAAAAACTCCTTTGAATTATTTAATCTTCTGATAATTAAATAATGTTATTTTCCACAGTAACTGAATATGAAGGACATGCTCTCGCAGTACTTAAAGAATGTGAACTCCAGGCATTTGATGGGTAAGTTTTTTAGTGATAATGAATATTAGTAAACCTCATGGCATTTGTTTTTATTTGTATTCCATCCAAGACTATGCTAGTAGGTATTGAATGAGTTAATCATCTGCTTCACATATATATTAAGCCTGAGAAAATCAGTTCTTATTAGATACTTTGCTTTTTATTACTTACTGACAATAGTTATGTATTTTACATTCATAAATAATGGTAAATAAACATAAAGCTTTCTTAAATATGCTTCATGAAAGCTTTAGTGTCTGTATTTGCAAGAATGAGACAAGTGCCTTGTATTTCACTCTATCCATTCAAATGGTTCTTAAGGAGAACATTTTGTCTAAAAGTAACTCAATTGTTTTTTCCATTTAAAAAGGGATAAATTCAAACTTACTTGAAGTCAAGAGTGAACAAGTTTGTTCAATAATTTTTAAAGACCTTGCTATGTGGATTAATCCTGCAGTCTTTGGTATTCTTACTTTAATTATTCAATAGGAGTCAATAATATATAAGAGTATTTTTGCACACTGTGGAAGTCTTACTGCATTCTTACAACTCTTATTGGAATAGGCAGTGAGCCATACAAGAAGGCTTAAATAGTGTTTTATAGTTTAATCAATTTTTATTAGCTCTAGAAACTCACAGAGTTAGGTGAGAAAAATGTATCTGAAAATGTATGTATGTATTCCAGATTCTGAGGATAATTTCTTTCCAATTAAGACATGCCTTTTGGGCTGCTAGCTGGGGAACCAGTTTGTCCTGGGAAGCAGATATGAAGACAGAGAAGAAACAGCCTGGGTTGTATCTTCTTGCGCAAACCCCTTCTACTCTGAGTCGTATTTGAGTTCTTTCATCTTTGGTCATTGGGCAGAGTCACTGGAGTAAGTCCCCTGTAAGACTTCTCTCCAGCAGCCAGAACTAAGGGAACATATGGCAGAGGAAACTAGAAGAAAATAACCCTTAAGCTGATATGATGCTTGGAATTATGAGGTGAAAAGAATGCTGTCCTGTCTAAGTTAGCTGGTTAAGTGTTGGGGTTTTTTTTCATGTGGAAATTAAGTACCTTTTTTTTAAATCAGAGGTTATAAGCAAAACTAAATTTCTGAAAAATGAGTTTTATAACTTCTCAAATAGCCTCTCCTCCATCTATGTACTCATTCAATAAAGCACAATACAGAAAAACATCCTATTAAATAGCGACCTTGAGATGCTTTTTGATATAATATCATAGGGAAGATAAGTTGCAAGGGTAACTCTTTACACCGATGTACCTAGAGATATCCTAATTGCTCTTGTCACATAAAATCTGAGACTGATAAGATGAGGTCAGCATTCATATTATGCTAAAGGACTGATACTTCACAAAAGAAAGCTACAGAACATCACTAGTCTCTCCTCCATTAACTTTAGAGTTGTTTTTAAGAACAGGAAGAGAACATTTGAAATTGGTATTTCCATTTTCAGGTTTTTTAAAGGCTCATGGCGTAGTTTTGATTATGTTCCTGTGAAGTCCTTTGTGACTTGGCATTGCTGTCTAGCCTAAGAATTTTTACCATAGATAGAAATATGCTATAGGCCCCCCAAACCACCTCAGTGTTTCCCAAATAAATTTTTAATTACAATTTTGGTTTATTGAAAATTAAACCAGAAAACGTATGGGACCTGGTTTGAATTGAAAATGAACTCCCAACAATGAAATCGACTTACTGATGAAAAATCACGCTTTTAGCAATTCTAGCAGCCACCCGCCGTAATGTCTTTTCACTGTTTCCGTTAAGTCTTGGGAAGTTTTACTTGTTTATTGAGCAGCGTTGCTCGTGATTTGGCAGGCTTCAGTTTTTGACTGTTTTGCCTTGGCTGGCTGGCTGTTTAGACGTGGCGGGCACTGTATGTGGTGGTAAGAGATGGGGTGGGTTTTGAGCTGTTTGTACTTGGCAGAGTTCGTGTGCTGTAGACCTCGTCTGCCTTGCCCAAGCCGCTGGAGGTGAGTTACGTGTGGAGGGAAGGCCGTGCCTGCACGCGTTAGGCTGCTGCTCTCACTCAGCTCATGCTTTTCAAGTGTTACCTATTTCAGATTGAAGCTAACACAAGTGAAAATGTATAAAGGGCAAGACACGACAGGTGGGGTTTTTTTATTCGTTACAGTAGATAAGCAGTGTAGCAGCATACAATTTCTGATCTTGAATTTCTCTCTAAGAGAGTTGTGGTTCCTTACGTATTAAGCAGCGTATGAAGTAAACTGAAGCTTATGATTTGCAGTAGTAAATTGGAAGTTTGTATCTCAGTACTGTCTGTAAGCAATACCGCTGTGTCTTAATTCTCTGTCAAAGCTGTTTGTTTCTATATATAATTTCTTTTCTCTTATTTCTCCAGTTCCTGCTCTGTTTTGCAAGTTCATAGGCATATGTCATGCATCTCATACACTCCACCTTTTTTGCTATGCACTCCTCCCCCCTTTTTTTTTTCCTTACCAACCGTGGAAATGTAGGTACTTTGCCAGCTTGGCAGTGTGCTTTTTTCCCCTGCCTTGGGGCCAAGCCTTGGTGACAAATAGAGTGCATTTGTGATGCTGCTGTCTGGGCTGCATTTTCCTGTTTGCACAGTGACAGAAATACATAATACGTATATATGTATTTCTTCCCTAATCAGGAGCCTAAGGAATTACGGGTGTTATTTAGAATAGCCTGGGTTAGTCAGACTTCAGTGAATAGTTGATTAAGAAACTTGTGTCTGGTGGTTGGACTGATGGTTAGACAGATGTTTCTTCCTGTAAGAAGCCTCCTTCAAGATCTTAGTCAAATCTGTTTGCTTAAGACTTTCTGCTGCTTATGCGTAGTAGGTTCTCACTGATGAGCTTTGGAAGCCCTGGTCCCTGATGATATCTCTATTTCCGGCCAAAAAGGCTACTTTTGATGATTAGTGCTAAATTAATAAAAATTAAAGTTAGCAGTGTTTTTATGTTATTCCTTGGACTCTTCATCTATTTCCAATAACAACAAACGCAGCCCCTCAAAATGAGAAGAAAATATATCGGTTTTCAAAAGTTTTAATAGCCTGAAGACAATCCATGTAAGTCTTTCCAGGTGTACAGTTTATCAGACTACAAAGATTAACTGGTTTTGCTGCTCTGGCAGAAACTTTTAAGCCTAGGAATAAACCAATCTAACCCAAAAGTAAGACAAAAGACAGCAGATGACTCCTAATTATGAGCACGAAGAAAATGTGCTCCAAGCTTTTGCTGTATAGTCTTTTTTTTTTTTTCTTTTAAGGTAGGCAGTGTTTAACTAGATAGAGGATACATTCCTAAGAATATAGAAACTAAAAAGTAGCTAAGAATAATAGGAACTGAAGAAAAATTTAAAGGAGCTGAGATAATTTAATTTAAACATTTAATAACATAATGAGTATTTTCTTATAAAGAGCGTACCAGTTTTTTCCGGTTGAATTATTTGATGTAGTTTTACAACTGCATTCATAAAGATATATGAAAAAAAAGATAAGTAAGTAAATCTAATTTAATATAGTAAATCTGACATTTATATTGTAAATGCTTGCAGTGTACTATTACTATTTTTATGATTAAAATGTGTTTACCTTAAAAACATTTGACTTTCAAGCATTATTAATTTGGAGAATTGGTTTAATAGTTATTTAATAAATAAAAAATGTAAAAAAAAACGAGGGGGGAAAAAGACTTTTGCTGTAACAGAGCTTTTATAGACAAATGCATTCCTTTCTATAACCACAGCAGGTGGGAGTTTAATTACGTGCTCCAGAAGCAGTGATTAAGTACCTTCATGCAAAGGATTGCTGGCACTAGGGTTTTATACCTTGCTAAATCCCTCAACTGCTTGCGTAGTGCGTGGAATTATCTGTTTTCAAGTATTTTAAATGTTATTGTAATATTTGGTGAGTTGTTATAAGGGCAATTAAAAAGCTTCAAAATGCTTGTGTGGGTCAGCAGTGAAAGATGTAAAGAACTTTTCTACTGAGGCACTTGAGTAATTGCTTAACTCTTCCATCTGATCACTTCACGTGCGTAATGTGTGATAAGGTCAGAAATATTTTGTAAGTTGTTAAATGTATTTACATCTACTCAGAAGAAAGCAGAAATAAGGACGCTTACGTCTTGTTAGTTAACATTGACTGATCTGACAGTGAAGCCCTAGCTTGTTCTCAAAGAAAGAATGGTTTTTAGCTATTTGGAGTGTCGTTACGTATGTGATGTGTGACAGCTGCCTTCCACTTGTGTGCTCAGCTATGGAAGAGTTTATTTTGAACTGTTTAGCTTTTTTTGTTTTGTAACAGGGTAGTTTGTGTCGGTGGAGACGGGTCTGTCAGTGAAGTTGCTCATGGTCTACTCCTTAAAGCCCAGATAGATGCTGGAAAAGACACAGACTATATACCAACGCCAGTCAGAGCCCCGGTTCCTCTTGGAGTAATACCAGCAGGTGAGACTAAAAGGTACCATTTCGTTTTGAGAGCCATCTGTTTTAAGTCCCTCTGGCATGTTTTACAGTTTTGGCTACTAAAGGCAGTTCTTGGAGATAAAGCTTCAGATACTTAAGGGAGATATTGAATAAATTCCCTAAATTGTGATTTAGATTGATTACGAATGACGAGATTTTAAATCATTATGATAATTTATAGTAATGGCACAGATGAGCTCTTTGCCTAAAGGAAGAAGCTCAGAAAGAAGAAAACTAAAATAATTTTCAGCTGATCCATGCAAAGATTAAGTTTTGCCCTCATGTGCTGCCAGAAATGAAACCAAATGAAAACTTTGTTTTCTAGAATTTCCTTAATATAAGCCATGCTGTTTTGCTTTTCTCTCCAGTCTCTTGGCAGGATTCTCATGCTTAGGGTCTATTTTTAAATGGTGTCCCAGGAATACATTTTGTGGATTATATTAAAAGAAAAAATAACACTATCCACACTATGCTTGCTTTCTTCTTTACTTCTACAGACCTGAAAATGTATGCATCTCTCTTGAAAAGTCCTTTTGCTCCTTTATTAACTTGTACTTGCATCTTGTGGGGATTTTTTTGTGTGTTTATTTTGGGGGGGTTTGCGTTCGTCCCTTCACCCAGTTTTTGTATTTGCCTTTCTTGGAGCATAACTTGGGCCAGGCAGGGAGGCTTAGCTAGAACTAAGTACAGGCAGGGTTGGTTCTGGACTTGTATATGAATCACTTCTCTTTAAAAGAGGAGGGGTATTTTTACATGGTGTGGATGGTGATGTGACTACTCCTTGTAATTTCTCAGACGTTTTTGACTAGAAAGGAAAAAATTCCTGCAGCCAGGTTAACAGCAAATCATCACTTTCGGTTTTCTACCAAAAAAAAGGAACAAGTTGCTTCCCAACCGAGCAAGGAGGTTTGCACTTCTAAAAGCAACATCAAGACAGGGACTAGTTGCTTGTAAAAATACAAGATTACACAAGCTTTTTTTTTTTTTTCAAGTTAAAAAAAAGCTTGGAAATGTACTGGTAAAAGATACAGTAATCTCAAAGACATGAAGCAAACGAATTTTAATACAGCAGCTGGACCATCGCTTATCAGTTCAGTTGCTGTGAATATCTTGATGGTGTTGAGATGGAATTTCTCCAGCACTTGACCCTATGCTGCTTGGGCGTGCTTAGCTCACTGTGCCTCATCATTAGTGCTTACTCTCTTCAGTTTAATACAAACACGGCATGACCAAAAAGGATTTGTAAACCCAGAAGAATACTATATGACGTGTTACACAGAATGCCATAGACTGATAAAAGAGAGTGAAAACAATTTGTAGAATGATAGCGTGGAAAACTCCTTAATGGGTTCTTTAAAATAATCTATAGCTTATTTTATTTCCATATTATTGATATTCCAAAAAGTAGTCAGTTAGGAAACATGTAATTATGATACTTGTGTACATGAAGAAGATGGAACTCAATGGTCAATTAATTCTGTGCCTCCCCCCCACCCCGCCCCCAGAAATCCATTGTAGCAAATTATTAGGATTCTCCAGCCAAATAAAAATAGAAACTGGAATATGGGATAGCATTATTTGAGTGGCTTAAAATCTGTTTTTAGGCTTTATTATAAATAATTAAGACAGCATTTTTGAACTTCCAGCCAACTTGATGGGAAGGAGCTGCTCTTGAAACAGGTTACCTCCTGAAGAGAAAGGTCCGGAGGGAAGTGTGTTTATATTAAATACTCTGCTGAGCTGCCTTATTCTGGTCCAAATCAAATGGATGGGATGTGGGGAAGCCTGCAGTTGTACTGCTGGCCATTAGCAGGAGTGTTTGTTGCTATGGGAACTACTGCTAAGAAACTGTACTGAGGGGGAATGGGAGAAAGGGGAGGGGGAACTGGAAGGACATTAAAAAAAGCTATCCAGTTGTTACAGAACAAGAGACAATCTATATCTGATGACTGGGAACCTTTTGGTCCTAAATGATTCATTTGAATAAATTCATGATTTCCAATTAATTCAGAAAATAAAATATTACTGAGGGACTGTTAATTTGCATGATATTTCAGGCAAAGAACCAAAATGTTGATGCAGTTTTCATCAGAATTTTAGCCATGCTTGACTAGGAAGTCATTACATCACATTTATCTGTTTGGATGGGGGAGACATTAACAGCCTTATGAATATTCATGTTGTCTGGTTAATTAAGTTAATTGTACTGCAGAAGTGCTTGCACTTCCAAGGACAATTTTTTTCTCTACAATTTCTGTTTGGTACCTTCATCAGTCATGCTTTACATGACCTGCAGGTACTTTGTCCTTACTGTGATACTTCTGCTCTTTTCATGGGAAGGAGGTCGTAGGAAGTTGTTTGTAATGTCAGGAAAATGGGTTAGTATTTTGAACAGAATTATATTTTCCTTTAAATAATAAAATCTTCTTTGTTTCTGTTTAAAAAAAACCCCACGTTGGTGGCAGAGATGCTGGAGCTGTATGGATGAAACCTTTTTACAGTAAATTGAGTAGCTGGAGTGAGATCTAAAAATGTGAGTGTTAGTAATCTGTGTGGGGTGCAAGCCCGTACATGAGCATCAACGTAGGTTATTAGTCTCTGAAGTAATATGATAGTGTTCAGGGGAACCATCTTGTTACTGGTAAATAATATTCCAAGCTTACACAGGGGGGAGAAAAAGGTTTAGATGACTTGGGAAGATGAATAATAACATTAAAACCACTATTTTTGAATTGCTACTTAAATCAGCAAAGCTTACATTCTTTTTTTTTTTTTTTTTTTNATAATTTTTTTTTTTTTTTTTTTTTTTGTATTATAACTTTAATTATTTTGGTCCTGGTTATAAGCTTTTTTTTTTTTTTTTTTGGTGTGGCATCCTGCTTATATGCTATCCAGGTAAAGAGATGCATTATTCAGTCATTACTGGAATACAAATGCTGTTAGGCATGTATTAAGAGGTTTTTTAGAGAAGGTGATGGTACTTGCTACTGCAAAACGATGCGTGCTCTACCCCTTCAACTTGTGGAAGGGTAGATGCATCACTCATGTTTTTGAACATGGGCAAAACTTATTTTATTTTCCCAGGAGTCACGAAAGGGTGGGGTTTTGCCTTGTTTACTTCTGCAAATGTTAATGAGCTCCACAGATTTAAGAGAAGGATGCAATTACTTGTGCCTGTCCTGTTTAGTAAGAATGAGATTTAATTCTCATTAAAGTCAGCATGAAGATTGGTATAGACTTCTGCTGTGGTCGTTTGTTATCTTGCTGCCATCTGTATTGATAAATTACTCTTACTTAAATGAGGAATCCCAGTTTTAAGATATACCAAGCCTGATACTCAGAAGTATATTCCGCCTTGTGCCCTTTCATTAGCTTAATCTTTAGGGACAAAGAAAAATATTTTTTCAGAATAACAATTTACAAGAAATAAACATGGTTTGCATGACTCGTAATGATCTGCTCTTTGTGCGTGTGGTTTCCTTTGTTTTGGAGAGGTTCCCATAAATGTTTTTAAGAGTAGGAAAAATTTGATTGATGGAAATATTGGAGTATTTCTGAGCTGCTACTTTAGCTAGCTTCACTGGCTAAGCAGAATTAGTTGAATCTAGAGGTCAAATGTCATAAGTCACTCAAACCTGAAAGGTGTTGGGCATATACTGTTATTATTCTGTGAAGAATTGCTTTTTAGGTCAAAACTAATTTTTTTTGTCCCTGACTTTTCCTTATAGAACTGTATTTTATGTCACTGAGTTGCAAAACTCACTATTTTGCCCCATCCCTGTTCAATGCCAGGCTGGATGGGGTTTTGAGCAACCTGGTCTGGTGGGAGGTGTCCCTGCCCAGGGCAGGGGGGGTTGGAACGAGAGCATCTTTAAGGTCCCTTCCAACCTGAACCATTCTATGAGTCTATGATTTTGCACAGTAAATGGTATTTAGAGCTACATTTTTGCCTTTTCTTTTTATGAATATTGGCCAGAAAGGAAAGTTCAAATTACTTTTAGTTGAGTTGTTGGATATAAGTTATTGGATATAAATGATTGAAATTGTAATAATATTCTTAGTAAACTGGGCTTCCTGTTAGTGTATCTACAGAGACTTTCCTTTGAGAGGAAAAGAAGATGACTTGCATTTAGCTTTTGAAGTTGTCAGTTTATTCTTTCATAATCCAAATTTGCTGGGTTTATTTAAGCATTACATTTTTTTAGGAAAAGGAGTGAGAAATTAATAGTATAGTCACCTATAACATTCTGAGAAATAAGTGAATGAAATTACTTCTTTTTTTTTTTTTTAATTGTTCAAAGAATAAAATTCTAGATAACCTGATTTCTTCCATGTACCACTGGAGATGGGAACTTCAAAAAAAGTTTTGTATCCGTTATCTTAACAGATGTACTTCGCTTGTTTCCATCACATAATAGGAACCCTGACAGCTGTACTCAGAGCTCCTCTCTCTGAGGTTAAGAAGGCTTTCCATGAGGTTCTGAGTATTCTGAGTTACTTGCAGAGACTAATGTGCTCTAAGGACGTAACAGATGCTCTGTGAGATACCAACATACAGTTCCCAGTTACTTTACAAATTCTTATACAGAGAAATTATTGAAAAAAAAGTGAAGTGTATACTCCTGAATAAGAATGACAAGGTGCCTTTAGAGCTTTGTAACTATGTACATTAGTCTTCCCAAATTTTTTTCTACCACTAATGTGACATCAAAGATTGCAGCGTTTTGGGATGAATATAGTTTTTCAGTCTGGCACATGATGCTTTGAAAATCCTTATTTAAATATTGAGTGCCTCTTGTTTGAAACGTGATGGTCTTTCCTCTCTTCTCTCCCTCACTTTTGAAAGACAAGGTTAAATACTTGCATAAAACTGAAGGCAAATTTAGCATCCAGAATTGTCTATTGCTGCTGTAGCACATTAAATAATTCAAGCAACAAGAAAACGATTTGAAAATCTAACCGAACTCATTCCTTTATGGAATGTTAAGTTCTAAATTGTTCTTTTGTAACTTCTGTTATTTTAATTAATCTGTTATTGAATTATTCATCCCTTAATCAGTGATATAAAGAAGCTCAATATTCTGCCTGCTTGGTGGCAGGCCCTGGTTCTTATTTTTGTGGAAATAAATCCTGGGGCTGTGATGCTTGGCTAAGAAATGAGAGATGTGACCAATGAGAAAAATCAACTCAAAATTCTGTTAAAACTATACCTATTTAGGAAAGACACAACCATTCCTTGCTCAGCATTTTAAAAATAAATTGCTGTTTAAAAGTCAGCTGATACACAGCCACACAATATCCTATAAATTAACGCAGGAGGGAAAAATTTACATGTATATCCATGTTTCCTACACAGGTAAAGTGACTTGACATATCAATCCCTGCCAAAGATGGGTCTCCTGAGCCATGCTGCTTTCTTCTCCAAGCTGATAGCTAGTTTTTCACTCTCTCTTCCAACTCCATGCTCACATTGCTAGTTTTTGACTTTTTTTATTCTGTTTACCAGCTGATTTACTACTCATTTCCTTGTTTTGAAATAAATAAATCTCTTCTCTATAATGGCTTGTAGTGCAACTGGTCTGCCAGCATCCAGGCAGTGACAGGGACAAGTTAGATGGGTCCCTTTTAATGCACTGAATACAAGTCAACAATTTGTTGGACACACATCAAATTCTATGTTCTTCTATGTTATTCTATGTTTTTCAGTTATTAGTGTGTTCTCACAGGTAAAACTGATGTGCAGTAATTAATTTTATTCACTATTGCTTCTAAGAATCTAAAATGTAGCCTGCAAGAGGCACAGCAGCTATCTTGGACTAGATCTAGTAGAATTTTGTCTGGAACACGTACAGTTTTGCACTGGCTGGGTGTTATTTTATTTTTCCGACTTAAAAATATTCCCCAAATATATCTTATTAGATAGTCTGCCTTCTAGTACAGTTGTCATTACGGCACTCTAGGTAAAGAGGAAGTGATTTTTTTTAGGGAGATGGTCTGAAAAAAGGCAATTTTTGCAAAGCTTGCCCCCCTCCCCGTTGGTTTTTATGGCACTTTCTGCATGAATTTGTGGAGAGGACTTTATAGACCTCTGGAAGTTTTAATGGTTTTAATTTGTACTGTTCAGCATTTCTGCTGTTGCCAAGACTTAAGTAATTTGTGGATAAGTGGGGAAGCTTTCTTTTTTCTTTTTTTTCTTTTTTTTTTTTGGAAAATGCAACAAAAGTCTCAGTGTCTTCATTCAAAAGTGTTGTATATATCTTTTTCTTGCTATTCTGTATCTCTCGTTTCTACAATGGCTTGTGTTCACTTTTTCAGGTACTACTAATACTTTGGCCCACACTCTCTATGGTATTAAGCATGCAGTGACTGCAACGTTGCACATTGTAATGGGTAAATATTTTTACAGACATTATCAGATTTTAAATAATGAAGCAGCTCTTAGAAGTTTGCCATAACCAATGGTTTAATAAAGGCTTACCGCTATGCTATATCACTGCAAACTATATTGTAAGATTTCTAAACCCAAATGATTCTATGCTGATTTATAGTGTACTGGAAAGTTTATGATTCTTTGAGTACAGTTTAGTAGCAAAGGTTGTGGGTCTCCTCTTTAAGTAACTAAAATCTGCCATGGAATGTCTGCTTTTTGGCATTTGTGCCCTGTTACTGATGTTCTTTTAATGCAGTAAGTAACCTTTTCCAGACTGGATTGTGGGAACAGTCTTACTTTGTGTGTGTTTTTATGCAACGATTGGTTGCATA
Organism: Rhinoptilus africanus; assembly: GCA_013400135.1. Taxonomy (NCBI): domain Eukaryota; kingdom Metazoa; phylum Chordata; class Aves; order Charadriiformes; family Glareolidae; genus Rhinoptilus; species Rhinoptilus africanus. The sequence goes on along the minus strand of VXBO01002542.1, from coordinate 456,033 downwards.
ATCACTTGATTACTTTAATTTAAGGTACCTGCTGAAGGCAATGGGAAAATATACATCACTTTCAGCTGGGGAAGTGGTTAGGATTGAACTTTTGATGGAAATGTTGTATTTCTGAGAAAGTATCATTCATCTTTTTAGCTCTGTGTGCATTTCTTTTAAATACTAACAGTTCCCACAAGAAAACTTTATTAGTAGAAAAAACTGTATCCCTGGCCATTTGGTCTGCACAATAAATAGGTTTTTGAATGTGAAAACGTAATTTTGCTAAAAGGAAAAACTAGGTTGCTACTGCAAACCTTATTTTCAGGTCTTAGGAAATAGCAAATACTTAGTTGAGCAATGTTAATATTCCTCTCAAAGCAATTTTTCTTTAGGATACTAGGAACACATTACTTAATGATATTAGGATACTAATTGCTGAAAATTTGAATAGAATTAAGAGTCAGACCTTTTGCAGCTTGATGAAGTAGCTGAGTTTTCGCCATGGCCTTCTTAACATTTTGAAGCATTTGAATGTTGTTCTCTGAAATGACTAGTTTTATAGAATCTTAATTATATGTAGATTGGTTCTGGTTTCCATTAGTAAAACCTGACTTCCTAAAGAGGGAAGAGTCTAGAGTTTTTTTCCCGCAGCTAAATTAGATGCCAAAGAAATGGTAAAATGTATTCCATTTGAAATGCAGACGTTATTTGTAATTTCTGATCTTTATCTTTGAAAATTTAGGACATATTCAACCAGTGGATGTCTGTACTTTCAGCACTCCAAGCAAGCTTTTGCGGTTTGGGTTCTCTGCTATGTTTGGGTTTGGTGCAAGGACTCTGGCTTTGGCTGAAAAACACCGTTGGATGCCCTCCAGTCAGCGGAAGGATTTTGCTTTCATCAAAACACTGGCAGATCTCAAGTATGCCATGAGCTGTTATATTTTTCTGGTATTTCTCATTTTCTTGAGAAAAATGCAATAATTAATGTGGTAGAAATATAGACAGTAGTTTAGCTATCTTGACATCTTAATTGCAGACAGATTTAACTCAGATGTGATGTATATCCCTCTTACACATTAAAGAGGAGATAAATTCTGTACATTCAGCATCTCCTTAAAATCATCTTAACTTGGATAAAATCTGTCTAGCACTTAGAATGTTGGTTTACATGATAGTAAATATCAATACTTTTCTAGGCCAGAGGAATGTGAATTATCATTTCTACCTCTACAAATTCCACAGGAAGACTCTCGTGAGAATGACAGGTAAATAAAACCGGGCAAAACAATTCTAAAGCTACAAAAATGTGTGTCACTGAAGATAAAATTATACACATTCTTTATTTTGTTCAAATTTGATCATTGGGTAAAACATTCTTTAAAAAAACAAAAAAGATTTATTTTGACAACTCCAAATTCTTACACTTTCTAAAATGCTCCCTGTAGACTATAGAGGATTTGTTACAAAGCAGTCTTCCGCCCAGTACTACTGGTTTGTTCAGCTCCATTAATCCTTTCTTCAGTTGAGATCTTACCTTTTTATTCTAAAGTAGATGTTGTTTAAATGTGCCAAAATGACTCTAAATGATTTTCCCTGCGTGTTTCCAACCTTTTAGAAAGAAGAAAGCGAAGATTAAAAAAAAGGGTGAGTTTTTGCTTTTCTGGCTGTTTAAAAGTGAACTGTGGCTGTTTAAAGTGGAGTAATATAGAATTACTCTGTTATATTTAGGTAGCAAGGATCAATGGCACAAAATTCAGGGTCACTTCCTGAATGTGAGCATTATGGCAATCCCTTGTCTGTGTTCAATGGCACCGAGAGGCTTGGCACCTAATACGAGGTCAGTAGGGGTTTAGAGAATTAGTCATGTCTATAAATTCTGACATCTTACCTTAAGACCTTGGCTTTTCCGAGAATACGAGCCTGTGTTTAGGTAGTCTGGACCCTCTGGAATGGGGGAGGGAGCGTGGACTGCGGCAGACTCGATAATCCCAGGAATTGTAATCAGTTTTTGGATCAGGCAAATAAGGTCAAGCAGTCTAACTAGAATAATGAGTGGATAATTGCTGTGATTAAATTAGTTGGCAAGTCTGACTTAAGTAGTAGTCATCGAGCAGTCATCTGTCGTAGGATTTGGCTATATGTAGAAACTTCATTCTTAGATTTTATTTTATTTTTTTTCAAATATAAAGGTGCCTCTCATCTTCTGCTTTACAGCCAGCAAAAAAGAAGTATGACACTTTCTCCTGTTATAAAGAACTGAGATTCACACTTGTCTTCTGTCTTTTTTTTTTTTTTTTCCCTTTCTTTTTTCCCCTCAAATTTAGGAATTGCAGTTTATACATGTAGGGTTTTGGGAAACAAATGAGTATGTAATCCGGTTGTTGACATTGACTCATTGTGCTTTTAGCTCCTTGTGGAGGGCATGCTTTGTGGTGAGCAAAACAGTTATCAGGTGATAAATATTTGTACTTGATGTACCCTGTTGATGATTAAGCAGAATAGCAGGTACAAACTTTGTAGCTGTACATGAAATACAACACGCTTCCTCAAAAAAAGAATGCAGAAACTCATATATATATGTGTGCGTGTGTGTGCGTATCTGTTAAAAAAAAAAAATCAGTCAGGGAAGTTTATGCAATGGCTCTGTTTTGTTTCATTTGATTATGATTAGGTGAAAATAGATGTGCCTTAGAGTTGATCAGGTATTTTTCTTCCAAAATACTGGCTCATCTGGTAGAATTTGACTTCTTGGAAACAACGTAGAAACAGATGTATTTGATGAAACTCTGACTGGCTAGTTTTCTTTGCTACAGGGGTACCGCTAAGCCTCAAGATAGTGCCCTGATCCTGTCCCCACTGAGGAACTTACTCTGTTCAGCATTTAGTGTGTTATATACCAGTCAGTAGAAAAATTCTGACAAGAATTGAAGAAATTATTCTTTTTTAGCTTTGCTTTCTCTTTCCATCTGTTCTGGCACCTGTTTCTCGGTGACAGGCAATTTTGTGACAAGTCCGTGCAATTATTGCAGGTTTTAAATGAGCTTGTTTCTCCTACAGTCTAGTTGCTCAGTGGATCCCCCTATCCATTCAGATGAGAACATCCTTTTTTTTTGTTTCCACCCTCCCCTTAAAAAAGTAATGGTAGGAGTGGAGCCAGCTAATAGGGTAGGAAGAGTAGACTCTTCAGGCAAGTGCTTTGTTTCTCATAGTGAATAGCATCTTGACTGTAAGGCTTTTCAATACGGGACACACAAATGTTGCACTAATTGTTAGAGACCCAAGACCCGTTCTGGAAGCATCAGCTGAACTCAGATAGGTTTCTTTACTCTGGTCTATTTTCCCCAAGAGGTTTTTGCCAGGTGAAGACATTTGCAGTGGAATGAAAGCTTTGGCTGCTGCCTGTAACTCTAGTCAAACTAGCCTAAATCTGCAGAAACATGCCAAGATACGTTTAACTGTCTGTGCTATGTGAGCCATGTGGGACACTTGATTCTGGGAGTGAAGGCATTGTGTTTCGCTGCAGATTGGACTTTCAAGAGGATTAATGAGAATTCATAGTCATCTCTGAAGGTAAAAGGCCATAGTGCCAAATGCATTGCCCAGTAGCCTGCTGTCCTCCCTTATTGCAGGAAATTTGATATGGAGGCAACTTTTTCAATTTTATTATTGCTTTTTTCTAAATCAGCAAAGTGACACTATGTCGGGTGGCTTATTTAATGGTTACGTAAAAATTACGTTCCTAGATCGTGCTGTATCGTAGCCTGTTGTTCGGTAGCTAGAGAACTATGAGTGTGGAGAGATGTGTAGTGGTAGGCTGGAAATATTTTTTTTGTTAAAAAACGTTCTCAAAGTATTTTCCAAGCATACATGCTCAATAAATAAAAATATATATCTGTATGCCTATATATTCAGAAGATATGAAATACGTAATCTCTATACAGAATCCAATTTCAGCAGTGATTGTCATGTTCATCAGATCCTCTTGGTGAACACTGGTTTAAACAGGACTTAGGCATGATTGCATTGAGATTTAGGTTGTTCGCTTCCACGACAAGGGACAGGTACGTTAAGGAATGTGTGGCTTGATACTAGCTCATTGTCTAACCCAAGTATCAATGCTAAAATATCAATGGCGACTGGATGCCCATTGAGTATCTGTGCTGTAGGGTCTTTTCTTGGTTAATCTCTAGTATATGACTTTTTTATCTTGTGCAAAATCCCCTTAGTTTTTAACTTTTACATGCTCAGTGAAATGCGTAAGTAGAACTGTACTGAGAAGCGCGTAGAGAGTTTGAATAGTGGCATCGTTGAAGCTTGGGATCTTCGTCATGGCAGCGTGAGTGCTCATGGAGGAGGCGAATGAACCCCCCTGCACTGGGCTGTATGGTGGGGGTGTGCTTGCCTGCATCATGGGAATGGTTTTTTGGTAAAGCTCCGCATCACAACATTTATGGTAATCGTATCTTGCTGGAGAGAAAAGTGAAAAGATAAATCGGTGATGCCCAATGTTTAAAAACCGTCACTTAAATAGAAAACCACGGTTTTAAAAATTATATGTATTGCGTTCAATAAATTATGGATATTGATAAGGGAGTACAATTTTATTGTTACAGTGTATATTATAAATATATTAATGCTAAATAACCTCAGTTGCATAGTTTATATTGATATTGATTGGAGGGGGTTGGCAAAAAAATGTAAAAAACCATTGAGACTATTCTATTAATTTACTCTTTTCTAGCCTTTTAAAAAAAAATCTAGACTATTGAACAGCCTGTTAAACTTCCAAATTAGTGGATCTCCTTTTGGGAACTAAATTGGTCTGCTTTTCAGGTTGAATAACGGAAGCATGGCTCTTATTCTTGTACAAAATACTTCTCGAACAGAGTTTATAAAACATCTGAAAAGATACGCCAGCGTAAAAAATCAGGTACCGTTAATTTCTTTCTGGTGATTATGAAAAGATAGGCTGCAAGAGTTAATGTTTGCATCCTCATAAGGAGACTTAGCTTCCTGTCAGAATACATTAGCCCCCTTTTTATCTGATTTTTTTTTTTTTAAATCACTAGACTAATACCGATTAGCCTATTTCAGCCCATCTGTTGTGGTTTAAATTGTATTTGTGTTGTACCGTAGTTTTACGGGTGTAAAGCCCTTCCACCACAATAAAGGAAACGCGTGCTGTGTTTAAATTTTGTCGTACAGAAACGCAGACTGAGGGGGCATCACGCAGCTCTGTCAGAAATAGGTGAAGTCCGTAACTTCGGCAGATCATGGCATGCTCTGCTGGTAGCGGTGGATTATGACCGTTGATTTTTAGCAGGTGTGCATTCCGTCTAATTACAAATGCTTGCAGAACGGCATTTCCAAACTGTGGTCATTATTCTCTCTTTGAAGATTAAAAATGAAGCATCCAAACGTAGCGCCTTTATTGCTGTCCTAAATACCCAACGCACAGCCTGAGCACCCGGCTGCTCATTCAAATGTTTCAGGATTATGGGAAATCACTTTTACAAGAAGGTTTATGTTTGAGTTCATCGACAGTCAGGGAGTTTGGGGGAGAGGTCACAGTTTGCTGCCACGATTCCATGTGACAGCACTAACAGCTGCATTTAGGAAAGAGTTTATGCTTTCCAGTGACGCTTTTGGAGGAAGGCTTTGCTTTTCTCTCTGCGTTTGTAGTTAGAAATTAGACAAGGAGATGTGGACCCTCCTTTAAATGTAAGATGGCCATCTACTAGGATTCTGCCTAGCCTTGTTTAGGACAGGATTACTGGTAGTAATGAACGGAGCCCAGGAAAAAAATCCGCTTGGACTTTCACATATCCTGAAAGCATGTGCCATTTTTGGCGTGTGCAAAATACACCACCCCACCTGGAGATCCAGCAAGGCCAACATGGAAATGCAAATGGAGCCCTACCATTTTTTTCTGAGGCACTATTTAGGCTAAAAATAGCATGTTAATCTATAAATGCTAGCTGGAATATGTAATGCCTCCTGTGGTCAAAGCTTGGGTTAAGTGTTCCCATTTACTTAAGTCAAAAAAAAAAAAAAAGCAAGCTTTTTAATTTCAAGTAATCCAGTTTGTTGCTAAGCTACCACCAATATCTTTCATCTTCATTTAATATATATCTGTGTTTGGTTTAGTTCAATTTTCCCTTTGTTGAGACCTACACGGTTCAAGAAGTAAAAGTACAACCAAGGCCCAAAAGTGGGCATGATGCCAAAGAAAATACATATTTGAATCCTGCTTCTGCAGAAGGAAATTACCCGTGGAATATAGATGGAGACTTAATGAAAGAGGCGTCAGAAGTTCACGTTCGGTAAGGCCAAGTGTCGTGTTTGTGGACTGTGTACCTGTAACAGGTTAGTGCCACAATCTTAAATATGTGACATCTGTGTATAATAGAGATGACGCTAAAACGGGGTGTTGCAAGTGCTATGGGAATAGTTCTGTTGTGCGCTGCACAGTCTGGGCCTTCGGCCATTGCCTGGGCCTCTGCCCTGTTGCCTTCTGCCCATCTTCGGAAAGGTTTGTTATGACCCACCCGGCCTTTCCTTCCTTGGCCTTCATCAGCCTCTGGCTCTACTTATTCTCTGCTTTCTGCCGGTTACTTTAGCATTCTGTTTCTTCGAGCAGAACAGATATATATATAAAGGTCTCTGACTCCTGGGAGGAGCTCCTTTTGGGATAAGAATTCCTGCTTGGGAAGCAGCGTGTGTATGGTTAATAAAAACATGCAGTTGTTCAGTTGTGGGAAACTTTTGCTTGAGAATAGTCTCCGTGTGTAGGAGCTAAGAAAGAGACTGTGACTGCACAGGGCAATGGGAGGATGATTGGTGAATTAAATGGGTGGTGGCTCGTGCTGCTGCAACGCACACAGGATTAGTTGAAGGCACAGAGCTCAGAGTAATGGCCTGGTATCATAGAATCGTAGGGTTGGAGNTCCCCTCATCATCGGTAGCCCTTTGCTGTCCCCTGTCCAGCAGTTCCCTGTCCTTCTTGAGCCGGGGAGCCCAGAACTGGACACAGCAGTCCAGGTGGGGCCTCACCAAGGCAGAGCATATTATAGAATATATAATATACAGTTCTAAAGACTATAGACTCATAGAATGGTTTGGGTTGGAAGGGACCTTAGAGATCATCCAGTTCCAACCCCCCTGCCCTGGGCAGGGACACCTCCCACTAGACCAGGCTGCTCAAAGCCCCATCCAGCCTGGCCTCGAATGATGACCTTATGTGAACTGTCAAAATATAACTCACCTGATTTTATTCCACATAGTAGCTCATACGCATTTGTTCTTCCCCCCAACCCCCAAAAGTGGTGAGCCTGTTGCAAGAGTTAACGAAGGTAAAGTTTGACTTCCTCACTCCGCAGGGTCCATCCTCAGCTTATTAATCTCTATGGAGTGAACACTGATGACCTGGAGAGTTCCCAAGCGACGTGCAATTGCATATAGAAGGGACGTGCTGCGAGTTCAGTATTAAAAGAATCCTTTCCTCACCTCTGTGCACAGCCTTCCAAGGTCCCAGGCTTTCACTCACTGAATTCATTTTGTAGGAGAAGCTTGACTGGGATGTTTGTAATATTTCTGGCTTTAATTTTTTATCAAGTTGTTATAAATATTTTTATCAGGTTGTATTTAATGGTAAAGAAACGGGCTTAACAAGAAAAAATGGAAACAGATTTTATTGGTTTCTTATCAATTTGGGATTTGACAAGTGTCCATCAGAATAGAAGAAAATATTTTTTTTCCTTTAAAATTATTCTAGCTTTTGCAATAAATATAGTCTGAGATACTTTTAAGTCTGCTGCTGCTATCCATGTTGTCAGGTAGCTCAGTTCAAACAGAGCTGGTGAGTGCAGGTTGGTACCACCTCATGCTGAAGAATGGTGGCAAAATACAGATTTATTTATTTTTCTAATAGAGTACTTCCATTTCTAGTTATCGTTTTTAATGTTGCCTTAATGCATTTGCTTTCAAATCGTTTCTAGTCAAATAGCAATAGAATATGCTGATGTCTTATACGGCTTTTCTTTGTTGAAATGTACTTTAAAGACTACTCTTTGTATGAAATAAATATTTAAAAATATTTTGTCTAGCCTAGAACTGAAATGATATTCAGCATAGTTTTTGTTACTGCTGAGAATAAAGTTATGATAAATAACTTAAGAGTTGACCTAAATTTTTATAACTTCCTCATAGGGCATAAACAATTTTTATGAGTGTTTGGGTTTTTTATAACTTATTAAATGCAATTATTTGAGATGGCAGCAAATTAAGACTATATTCTTTCTGGGAACTGGCTTTCTCCGAGATGATGAGAAGCAGCAGACCAAGAAGTTTGTACGTCTGCAAGACCTTGGGGATAATGAACATTTTCCTGGTGACTTGTCTCTGAATTGTTCAGAAGGCGGCTGACGACTAACGGAATGAAAACTCCATTATCTTGTGGCGAGAATGAGTTGCTTTATGGTCTTTTTCAGTATAACGTGAAACCCCCTCCTTTAAGATCTTCTTACTCATGAAACCCAGTCCTTATAGATCTTCTAAATCAAGGGCCTGAGGCTTTACACAGGATCTGTAGCTACTGTATTTTATTTGATTTTAAAAACTACTTGTGAAAAATTCTTACCTGTGATAAATACACAAAAGAAATACTGCACCTGAAGTACTGCAGATTATTATTTGTCTTCTAAGAACATGCTGTTACTTGTTGGAAATCTCATGCCGTTTCTGCGGCCAAACCCAGCTGGTAGTAAAGGCCAAATTCATAGACAATCGAACGCCTGCTTGATAGGGAATTAATTACTATGGGGATCTTGCAGCTAGTTCTGCTCTTTGCAGTGGAGTTGGCGGCTGCAGAGCAGGATCAGAGTCAGGGCATCCTTCGGGCTGGAGGGGGCTGCAGCAGGGCTCTGCCCCGACCTCCTGCTGAGCGGGCCCAGCTGCGAGATGAGATCTGGTGGCTCAGGGCTTCACCCAGACCGGCCTTGAGACCTCCAAGGATGGAGATGACACAACCTGTTCCGCTGCCTGGCTGTCCTCACGAGGAAGATGTTTTTTCCTCGTGCGTGGTTGGAGCCCCTTGCTTCAGTTCATACCCGTGGTCTGAGACGCAGTGAGTAGTCTCCAGTTAAACTCCTATAATGGATGCTAGCCCCATCACCCACTCTTAGAACGTTAAGACAATTCAAAATAACCTTCCTGAAGTTGTCTAAGAAGGAGATTCCAGCTACATTTAGTAGATTTAACTGTTTTTATTACAGAACTGAAAATTAACAAAATAATTGAACTCGCAGAAGAAACAGCATCCATGTGCTTCACTTGTTGGGGTTCTTTTTAATAAAATGCAGTTGAGTGATACTTTATAACCTTGCCACCATCAGGACAGCGTACATTCAATTTTTTGTCAACCTGGTTTATAAAAGCTCATTGAATTTTGCTTCATATTCTAAGAAGAGGCAGCCAACATTTACATGTTAATAATAAAACCTGAATAGTAATTGTACAATTTCCAAGGCAACATTATCACATGTACTGACGTATGTAAACTATTTCAAAGATAAATAAAATGCTTTAGATTTCACTTCTTTGCATTGTTTCCACTAAAACGAATGTTAATGCTCCTTCCAGTATTTGAGGTATACTTTTCACAAGATGCTGTAATATCAAACTCATTTTCCTTCAAAGATATTCTGGTTAAAGTGCAAAAATTCACTAAAGCCATTTGGAAGATAAGCATTTTGTGTACGTTTTCATAGACTTGCAAGAAAATATTTCATTCTTCACATACTTTATTTTGATTTTTGTTTTTAAAAATATATGCACATTCATTTGTCTTTACACTGCAGAAGATTTGAGAGAGAAAATTTACTTTCGAGTGATTCACATCTTTGGCATCAAATGAAGCAAAAGGAAATTACAAAATGGTCCCCGATACCTTTAGACTCTGTGGACAATGATGTGGCTTTTACGGCACCAAACGCTCTCTTTGCAGAAGCGCTTGGTGAAGGCACTCCGTATTGCTTTTGAGTCTCGGGCCAATTCCCGTAGGATGGCGCGGCTTCAAAGTGTCTGTACGTAGTACAGTCATGTCTCCTCGCAGTTCAGAAGGACATCAAAGGCAGGGCAAGAAAGGCCATGTTGCATACCGCCGGTGCAATAAATCTGGTTTTTGAAGAAGTTGTACATCCTCCAGTTAGCTGTACTGGGGAGCAAAGTAATGAGGATGGGGTTTTTTTTTCCCCTGGATTGTACTACTTCCCCAAAGCTAGGTGGCAGTGCAAACTTATCCAGCTGAAGAAACTTCCTGTAGTAGCAGAGCAGTGGTTTGAACCATGTTTCTATTCAGGCATTTGCCTTTCTGCTAAGTGGCTTGGGAGGATGCCTGTTTGGATGGTATTTATCTGAGAACTTCACAAGAACCCAAGCTAGCTCTCCAAAGGACTTCTTTTGGGTAAAGGGTGGCACATCTAAAGATAAAATTTTGGCCCAGTAAGGTTGGCATTTGGAGTCTTTTGGGTGCATGTTTCTCTGTTTTGTCATCATGTGAAGTCTTCTTATTTTTTTCAGGTCCTGGAAGAACGCCAGTACCAAATACTATTATGCTACGTACTATAGAAAAATCTTCAAATAAATAAAAATAAATACTTGCTTTAAAAAAACCCTACATAGAAGTATTTCATTGGAGAAGTCCAAAGCATCATGGCAGCAATATCTGAGGAAAGGATGAAACAACTGATTTGGTCATGCTTGCAAGTACCGTGTCAAAGATGGCTACAAATAATGATCTCCAATCCATTACTCTTTCTACAGCTGAGAGAAGATTCTGTGCTGCGTCTCCAGGCTACCCACACAACTCCCTGCTCCCACCTTCCTGGTTCTGGCTTGCCTGGGTGTCTAAGTCTCTGCAGTCTTGTGGCTGTGCCTGTGAAGCCAAAGCTTACGAGGTCCTTCAGAAGCCCGAGAGAGCTTCTGATAGCTGTTTTCTACATCCATGCACTCTACTTATCGTCCTTCTATTAATTTAAGCTAACTCACCCTTGTAAAACTGCAAAGCAGGATGAAGGAGGGTTTCTTCTTCAATGTCAATCAAAAGATTATTGAAACTTGAAAATGAATAACTCGTGCTAATGTGGTCGACATCTTATTTTCCAGGATTGGCCAAACGCAATTACTTTCTAAAAATTCTTCTTTCCGGTAAGTAATTGTTCTTCTCTTTATCTTTAGTGTTCTTCTGTCTGTTTGAAACCAGATATATATGTGGCATTTCAAATGTTACTGTGGGACTTCAAAACCGACTGTTTTACCATTTTTATATCAGAAAAGCAACAGCACTCTAAGGTGTAGTCCTCCACACAGTTCAACAAAATAAAGTGTGTTTTGTAAGAGTGAGTGAGCTCAAGACCAGTTTTCTTGTCACTGATGGTTCTCCTGTGAATTAACCTGAATCTTAAAGTCTTCATTTTAACGTTTATTTCCCATCTTACTCATCTTTGTTCCCAGTTGTAAAACTCCAGCTGTCTCTTCTGTCCTTGTCTTGAGGGACTGGTTTGTATTGCCTTTTGAAAAAGCCAATCTGAAATACATAATTTTGGAATCTGTTGTCAGCATTGTTATCAGATCGAAACCATAAAAGAGAAACTAAAATAAAATGCATATATATAGTGTTTATGAATGATGGTATTTGCCGTTGCTTTCTCATACCAAGTAATCGAGTGTTACTCAACGATCAAAAAAGTGGGTTTGCTTTTTCTTTCCCTTTTTGGGAGGCTAGTGCTCTCCTGCAAGGAGTAAGGACACATGGGCTCGTGAACTCTAACGGTCCACAGAATCCAGTATTTCTTAAAATGTGAAATGGTATTCAAACTTTTCTGTTGAATTTGTTTCATTTCTACGCTTCCCTGGGAAAAACAAGGGATGGAGAAAGTCTGCACGTAGATAAAGAAGTTAACAATCCCTTCATCGCTTGCCAGAGAAGCTGCATCCTTCAGTTTTCTTTTTTACTTATGCACAGGATTTTTTTAGCATTTATGCTGCAGTTTAAAATCTTAAACATTTAATTCTGGCATGAAACTATAACTGTAGACCGTTAGTCATCATGTGTCAAATGACATTAAATGCGGAGCACTATCCCACAACAATGATCCGTTTGATGTCATTAAATTATATAAATCATTTGCAAACATGAGATGGCATATAAACCACAGGGTTTGTTTTGTTGAATAACAGATGATGCAGAATATGCAGAAGAAAGAATTATGTTTCTTTAGACAGGAAAGATCATAATAAAATATTATCCTTTAACCTGCGTTAAGAGATCCAAAGATCCACCAACAGTGTGAATTCCTGACTTGAGAACAACTGAGAAATACTGCAGACCTACCTTCCACAATACAAATGAAAGCAGCAAAAACAAGGTAACACCAACTATTAAGCCTATTCCAATAATTATCACAGTAACACGGTATTTTGGCTTCTGGTGGTGCACTCCTTCCAAATAGACCTGGAAAGCAGAAAAGAGGGTTAGTGATAACTGGTTTTATTTTTCTGTAAGGTACTAAAACAAACTAGGAAAATGAATTACATTCTTATGTAATTAACACTATATTCATTGCCTATTTATAGATATGTATAGAATTCCACAGTTTTAATTGCTGTTGGTTTTTCTAGTTTAACAGTTTATCACAAATTCGTTAAAATATTTCTTACATATGCAACTTGCTTGTCCTTGTGTAGCTCAATAACTTTTGCATTTTTTTCTGGTGAGGCGGTTGCTCTTACTTCGAACTTCAATGATGATGCATCATCCTGATTAAACAAATAAAAAAATCCTCTCCTTTAAAAATAAATAACTTCAACACATTAATTCCTACCCAGCAAAAACGGTAACACAGCTGCTCGCGGAAACAGAATCTCACACAAACACACAATGGTGCCTTTTTCTGCTCACAAAACAAATTAGGAACAGAAGCTGGAATAAAGCCCAGCTGGATTTTACTTAAGTCCACATCCATGCTGCTTTTCTTAGAAAAGTACAATTATGAGTTGAAATTAAATCCCAATCCTACATAAACCAGCCAGAATAGGAAAAGCAATACATGCTGTAAAATAAAGTGATAATCTAAAAGACGTATTTTTCAGTGGTTTTCATTTTTCGTATTTCACCTTGAGACTTAGCATTGAAAACACAAAATAGGTTAACACCTGAAAAATTTGGATTTAATCATACTGTGTGCAAAAATATACTAATACCTAGAATTTATGTGCAAAGAATACTGCAAATACGCTTGAGGGGAATATTTCAAGGCATGAAAAATTCTTGTGTTACCATTTCTAAAAGCGAAGGCGTAGCCTCCAGCTGCACGTGAATGGTTGCTTCTTTTCCGCTTTCCATGTTTCCAAGCTTGCAATATATTTGTAAGCAAAGGCTGTCGTTTTTCATGCAGTACTGCAGAAGGGAGGGAAAGATTAAACCTGAAGTTTACCAACTTTATCATCTTAGCATTAAAGAGACACTCAAAAACCGAGTAAAACACAAAGATCAGTGTTTGTTCTTGAAAAGTCAGGGTCTAACTCCAGGTTGTCATCCATCACCAAAGGAACAGTACAAGGGGCCAACCTACTTCTTATAGAAGGCAACAGATCAGTTTCCTTAAAACATCACATTTTTTAGACTGAATAATAACAATTGTCATAATTTGGTTATATGAGTTTGGTTTTTTTTTTACACTGTTATTTCAAATTAGCTTTTATCATGATAAATGACAATGCCTAGATGATATCCGGCATAGACAGTACAATTGATTGATCCTTACACTTGTGCACTGACAGCTCACACCGTTTCACTCAACTTTGGGTAAGACAAAAAAGCAAGCCTGTAGATGGTTCTATTCTTTGTCCAAGACTGCCGTGCCTAACTTCTGATTTTGATATTCCAGTTTTGCTATATTCTAGCAATGATTGGTTGGTGTTCCTTTTAACATGCTTACTTAAGGTCCCAAATTTACATATTTTAAAATATCTGGCTTCTTTTAAGATGAACGTATTAAACAAAATTGTACTTTATCAAACGCAAGTCGCGGCACACAGATTTCTATGAGAACAAACCCTCTAGAACGTACCACTAGACGAGCGATTCTGGTTTGGACCACAGAGTCAAGTATCTGATCTCCAGCACAGCCCGTAAGCAGGTACAGAGGGACGAGCTTGCACAGGCCAGGCTCGTACGATATTCTCCCAGCCTCCCAAATATTTTTAATAAGAACTTTGCAAGCAAAAATTATTTCCATATATTATTTTGTAATTCTTAATAACTTTCAGTCCCATTAACTTGTATAGTCTCCCTTGGAATTCACTTGTTTTTGGCATTCGTAACATCCTTCAGTAAGAATTCCCCCCATAAGTACTACTTTGGGGATTTTTTTTAACCTGGCTGCTATTAGTTACATTTGATAGCACTTTTTTGATGTGGAAAAGACAACGAATATTTCATCTGCATAGTTCACATAATTAAAATTAAGACTGCTTTTCCCACATGCATCATTTTTGATTTGTTACTGAATTTCATCTGCCATTGTTTGCCCACTCCTCCAGTGACATCAGCCTTCGGCAGTTCTTTCTAGGTGACTGTCATCCATGCTGACTTTAGTGACGTGTCATTAATTAACTTTCTCATCTCAGATCTCAGCTCTTTCACTAACGTCACTTATGACTACGTCGAACTTATCACAGGTCACACCACAAATCCTTGGAAGACTGCTTTGGTGACCTCATTCTCTAAGATATACTGTTGTCTTAAGGCTCATTCATACGATCATTTATTTCCCCCTGATGCCCAAAGGCAGACGTTACCATTTGTCTCTTAGCAGGCTTTGAAAAGAAAGTGATGACCTCCTTCAGTATGTTTTCATTTTTTTCTGCTGCGCTACAGATTCTGGGATATTTATTATAGGAGCACTGTCCAACTGTAGTCTGGAAATAAAAATAACATCATCACTGTTAGAATTTAAACATCAGATGATAATCATAATACACATTTCTGAAAGGCAAGAAGCTCAAAAGGAATGTAATTTTCGCTTTCAGAATTCTATAACATATGGGTCTGAAGATCATCCTGTTCTTGTTCACGCTGCTTCACCGTAGCTAACGAACTGAACACATACTTAGTACCTAATTCTGCTGTGCTCTGCTTCTCTTTTTCACAGAATTCATATTGCTAATAAAATTATATTAAGTAACTTGTGCTTACCTTGATATCCAATGCGTTGAATAATTTGTAGTCATTGGGTGGAAAAGCATTAGGTATCATTATCTCTAAGTTTGTATCTGGAGCCATGCTTGGTCCTGCACTGATAACCTTGTGGGGAAGATGTTACACGTTTAGAGCTTTGATTCTTGGTCGCTATTCAAGTAACAAAACCATATATGTGTCTAAAGTATTAATACACAGAACTTCACAGAATGGGGTAGCACCTGCATTGTTATGCTGTCATGAAAGCGGATGCTGCTCGGAGTTGGAACATTTTGCTTGATTCATTCCGTAGGCTTACTGAACCCTCCACTTCTCTGAAGCCCAGGAGTAAGCAGTGCTAATCTGCGATGACTACCCTGAGGTCATACACGCTGCCTTCCAGGAGAAGATGCAAAAGGAACTAGGAGAGATTAATGTCTAACTCCTGCTTTTAATCCATTGGAGACAAATCTGATACCTATAGATCCTCTTATAAGGAGCTCCTAGTTCCTGTTGCTTACCGTAAGGTAATTCCTTTTAAAGTGTTTCTTAATGGAAGAAGTGGCAAGTCGGAAATGCTCTACCACTTTCAGTCCTACTTGTGCTACGTATTTTTTCTGTGACTATTTGGGGGAAGATTGTCCAGGCCAAAAAAAGCGTTCAAAGAGGGATTAACAGCCACTTCCCGCTGCTAATGCTCAATAGTTGTTCCCCATGCCCTTAAAAAGTTCCCTTATTGGCTGTGCAGACTCATTAGATACACTGGAAATCTAAGTGTTAACCTTCAAAACAGGGATAAATAGGGTTTACAAAGAAAAGCTCTTACATGGAAAGTGAAGTTGATGCTCTCCTTCATACATGTAGCTGGTGAATCTTTGTCATTTGTTCCATAAACAAACAAAGCTGGTGATACAAATCTGCAATGATTTAGGAGTTGTAAATTAACAGAATTGCTATATATTGCAGCATAACTTTCTGCTCCATGCTATCTCCAGTTCGACTGGTTCTAAGAAAACACCTGAGATTGCGTTTAAGTAAATCTAGGAACACTGAGTAGAAGTCCTCTACCTTTGTACTCTTTCCTCTTAAAAAGGCAGATGAATCAGAAAAGGTCATAAATCCTCACCCAAAACTGCTCCATGAATGCCCCACAAGAAACCCAGAATAGGGTCTATGGTAAGCAAGGAACCTGAGGATCTGCTCTGCTCTTATTAAGTACCTCTTCCTATAAAAAACATTCTAGTTCTTGCAAAATGTTAGTCTGTTAAGAGAGAAGTTTGAAGCACCACAAATATCCATTGGTCTCATCTCACAGTAGTGGAAACAAAATCTTAGAAGCGACTTAGAAGTCAGACCCCCAGGACAGCTGTGCCATCTCACGCCCAGGAGTTTTCAGCTCCTTAAAAGTTCTGGGAATTGAGAACAGTACCAAGACAACAGTTTTATGGATGTGCAGGTATAGCAGTAGGCGACTTACCCATGAGCATTTAACTCAATCTCGTACTTTAGAGGTACAACTAAAGTTAGCATGTTATCCAGCAACATGTTCCCATCTTCATTTTGACTATAAAAATACAATGAGAGAAAAATGAGTATCAAATGCATCATCATATACTATGCCTTATTTCTATACGCAAATATTAAACAGATCTTTTGTCTTATTAAAACAAAAATATTTTATTGGTAACAACGTGGCTGGCAGTAAAAAAAATAAAAAGAACATTTTACACAGGCAGAAACCTGCTCATTATTTAAATATCTATTATCTGGGGATTTATAATTTCCTTTTCTCTACAGATTTGCAACCGATGTGCTTTCTTGCAATTGTGCTTTGCTCAGTCTTTTCAGCGTTCCCTATTCTGTTTTCCAAAGCTAGTAATATTTTTCATTGAGCAATCTTTATTAGACTTTACCAGGTAGCATTAACGATGATGTTGAGGTCATCTTCTGCTCTGGTGAATGAGCTCGCATCCAACAGGAAACTTAAATCCAGCTGTAGAACAAATAAAATTTTCTTTATAGCAAATGATAGCGTGTCTTAACACAGTTTTAATAAAAATATTTTATTAAACTTGTTTAGAATTTCCTGCTCTAACAAAATTCAGAACTAAGAAAATACTTGCTTTTTGTGTCTTCTACTCCCTTTCTATTGACCTGACACACGTGCTCATAGCCTTAGTCAGGCACCTTGCCTGGGAAGCCAAGCACTATCAGCTGATGCATAACCAACTATGTTGTCCCTTAATGAATTATTCCAGAGAATGTTTAAGCAACTAATTTTAAAAGTAGCAGAAAGATTCAGATACCAACATGATAAAAGGTGTTAGTTGGGGATGAAGGAGAGATTCTGAAAAAGCCCCCCCCTCCCTGCCCCGCAAATCCTCGTAACGTATTTAGGGCGTTTTTAAAGCTCGTAGCTTTGTAGGTAGCTTACCTTTGATTTTTGATCTACGTATAAATAACCAATGCTGCACTCAAGTTTCACTGCGTGCATTTCTTTATCTAATACTTCACAATGGATCTGGTTTTCTTCCTAAAATAAAGGACAAACTATTAATGATTAAAAGAAAACTGCTTTTTTTTGGACATTTCAAAATCACATGCACACACTGAAGCTGGGTGGCTTATATTTGCCTGAACTGGGGTGTTTGTTATTTCACTGATGCAAATATATAGGACGCTCATATTATTCACGACTTCTTTAACGCATCCTTATATCGATTACTGTCTCCTGCTGCTTCATCTACTGTTTGCTAACAGTGAAGCTAAGGCGTATGCATCACACCCAGACCCGCTCAAAGCCAACCTGTGAAAGGTGGCAGGGGGATTCTACGCAGAGAGCAGTTATTTTAAAAAGGCAGAAAGAGAGAACAATTAGATTTGGGACTTCTTCATAAAATTAAGTGAAAAAGAGCAGGTTCAAGGAGATCTTTGCGATTACTGAAAACGTGATCATCAAACAAAAAGTAGCAGCAACATCCTGAAATACATTTAGAAACCAATTTTTTTTTTTTAATTTTAGTTGTTACCATCGCATCCTGTTACTGATATTATTGAAGTCAGCTCTATTGATTAAATGGCATGTGGTTTAGGTAGCTAGAAGTCTGAGAACTTAAAAACTGGTGTTTTATCAGCTTTTTGGGGGGGCAGGGTGGGGGTGTAGGTTGTCACTATCTACAGAAACTCAACAATCCATTCACATAATTTGAAAAATGTTTGGCTGAAAAAGAGAAAATATCAAAGGATTACTGTTTGTCAGGTTCGTTTTGTTCTTACCAATTCTAAAACTCGGATGAAATAAAGACCTTTAGGGATCTGAATGTGGAGAACCGTTTCGTACGCGTCATCTCCAACATTAAGCAGGGAAATGTTCAACAATAAAGTCTTCATACTTCCGACAGCGAGATATGTTTTCTTCTCATACGGCCTACAAAAATAATTGTCATAAGTGAAAAGTAATCCTGTGTACAGCTTGTATGCAAAAACTTTACACCACTACTCCTTTAATTAATTTCATTTATTTCTGACAAAGCTCAGCTGGAGATCGTTTGGCGAGTTTTCACTCAGCCCTGTAACTGCAGGAACTACACCAGTTATAGGATGGCAACTCCAGTATTGTACTTTTTAAGGCCTGAGGTTATTAATCCATGAGCAAGAAAACTGTTACCAGACCAGTCGTGCTTCTGGCTCTTACAAGATAGCTCTGGTCCTTCACAGACGAGAACAGCAACGTGTCCCTCCTACGGTATTTTTCAGACATTATTTCAAAATTCCCTCTTTGCACTCAAAGTAAAGGACTGAGTTAATATGAAAGAGGTGACAAAGAGAGCAAGTGACCAGGCCTGTCTTGTGATCTGGGTAATGTTCTGTAATCATGTTACAAGTACAGGCACCCTATGGAGGGCTGAAAGTAAACTTCAGCTTGACATTAAGGTTTAATTAAGACTTGTAGAAAGGCTGCCTAGAAATAGACATTTATCAGATATTCTGGCTTGAAACCAAAGCATTAGTCACTGAACACCTTTGGGAAAGAAGCTGGCACTTCAAAAAGCAGCAGAAGGTGAAAGCACTGCATAAGCAGAGAGGTTCCAAGACAAAAGCGAATTAAAGAAAAACACAATGTTAACATTTCAGTAGCTTGATTAAGTTTCAGTTAAACTTTAAAGTTGTTTTACTAGTTATACGCTTACCGTTCAGTCCTCTTCTATGCATTAAAGCCAAGCTCATTAACAAGATGCTGTCACAAAGATGCCGCCCAGCTTAACATGCAAGTACACAAAAGCACCAGGTGCACATCTGGGATGGCAACAAAGCTGAACTAGAGCTTTTCCCTGGTAATCGTATTTCATTCTTCATTAAAAAATGCATGACGCGGACTAGAAATTTACAGAGCAGGCCAAAATCTAAGCAATTTAAACAAAACATGATAGTGTACATATGAAGACTCATAACTCGGTAAGTAAAGCATTACATTGACACCCCTATTTGATTTCATTCTTTTAAGACGAAAAGTGTTTGCTTTGTTTTTCCAGGATAACGAATGCGTTCTTTCTAGACAAAATAAATGAACGCTTCACAGCTAACTAGTTTTTAATCGAGATTCTAGGGGCACAATGTAATTTAAGGTGATACTTCACACTTTATCAAGATATTTAGCCTATTTATTTACACTGAGAAATCTGCTACGGGTACCTAATGCCAAGCAGGTTTGTTGTAATCTGTTTTCCTTTCTTAGAGCTTTGAAATACTTAGAAAACTGCACTGCTAATGTCACACACGGAAATGCTGCACAATCTTTCTTTCTGAAAAGTTTAGGATCGTTCAAATAAAATAACCTTCAAGCCTAAGGAGATGAAAGGGCTGAAGACTCACACTACAGGCCACGCACTAAAGCAAGGTACTAATCTTATTCTGAAATCTATGAAGATGAAAAAGCTTGTGCTCAGGATCACACAGGTGTGATTAATCAGCATTATGTGATCATCATCATCTTGCGGTGTCACTTTAGCTTGGTTCAACCTACTGTCTCCATTAAAGCAGAATCAACTGGAAAAGTGAGAAATGACACGAGAAAACCCAGGTCACACACAAAATACCCGACTTGCTGAGATTCACAACAGGTGCAATTTCTCTTTTTGCAGAAAGAGCCCACATTTCTTGTTTTGAAGAAAAAGGTTGTGATGATAAAAGATAACTTAAAAATCAAATCATTAAAATCCATTCTGAATGGAAGAGATGGTGCATGGCTTAAAACTTTCCAAAGATGATGCTTAATAGAAACGTATCTCACAAAGAGTTGCTTGGTGTAATACAGGTTCTGCAAGACAATGATAATTACGGAATCACGGAATTTCAGAGTTGGAAGGGACCTCTAGAGATCATCTAGTCCAACTCCCCTGCCAAAGCAGGATTGCCCAGAGCACATTACTCAGGGCTGCATCCAGGCAGGGCTTGAAAGTCTCCAGAGAAGGGGACTCCACACCCTCCCTGGGCAGCCTGTCCCAGGGCTCTGTCACCCTCACCATAAAGAAGTTTTTTCTCATATTTGATTGGAACTTCCTATGTTCCAGCTTGTGCCTGTCAGTCTTGATGAGTCAATGCTACAAAGTGGTATGTTTTTCTTTGCATTGTACAAGAAGTTTGACAAAGATCTTTGAAAGCTAAACTGGCTGAGGGGGCGTGCTGGTGAAATCAATACCTTCTGTAGAAAACAGTGGCAAGCTGTAGGAAATAGTTTAACAGGGCAGGCACTAAAAAATGAAACCTGCCTGCGAAGTGAGTACGCCGTGAACTCACATATGAGCGATCCACGTTAATCAAAGAATTGATTGTGCCTAGGGAAGATATTTTTATAACTGCAGGGAGGGGCTCTTGAGATTTCCAGGCAGTTTTCATAGAATCACTCAGGTTGGAAAAGACCCTTGGGATCATCAAGTCCAACCATCAACCCCACTCTACAAGGTTCTTCCCTACACAATATCTCCCAACACCACATCTAAACACATCCAGGGATGGCGACTCCACCACCTCCCTGGGCAGCCTGTTCCAGTGTCTGACCACTCTTTCTGTAAGAATTTTTTCCTAATGTCCAGTCTAAACCTACCCTGCTGCAGCTTGAAGCCATTCCCTCTTGTTCTATTGCTAATTCCCTGTGAGAAGAGACCAGCACCAACCTCTCTACAATGTCCTTTCAAATAGCTGTAGAGAGTGATGAGGTCTCCCCTTGGCCTCCTCTTCCTAAAACGTAACGGTCCCAGCTCCCTCAATCGCTCTTTGTAAGATTTATTCTCCAGGCTCTTCACCAGCTTCGTTGCCCCTCTCTGCGCTCGCTCCAGCACCTCGATATCTCTCTTGTATTGAGGTGCCCAAAACTGGACACAATACTCAAGGTGTGCACTTTGAAAGTGCATTAATTATCTTGCATAATAACAGGATTTAAACATGATACTTAATTGGAAGGAACGGGGAAAACTGAAACCAACAAACGGGTATAAAAAAAGATAGGGATGTAAATGAAAGATCACAAAAGAAAATTAATTTTGGAAAATGCAAGCTAATTCATGTAGGGGGAAGGTCTAAACCTCGCATAATAACCATCTGGTGTCTCCATCAGCAGTATAAAACTGAAGATGTAATATTCTTAAGTAAATGAGGAAAAAGAGCCACTTAATTAGTTCATAATTGAAATAATAAATATAACAATGTCAGTACAAAACTGAAGTATCTTCTTTGTACAGTGCAAGTACAGTATCTTCATAAAAGCAGCAGAAATAATGGACAGCTTGCCAATTTAACAGTAGTTACGAAGTCTACATATTTAGTATGCACTGTGCACTGCATTTTAGCCCAGTTATATATGAAGGGTAGAATACAAGTTTACCTTTTTGTGAAGAAGATACATTTTATGAGCTGTAAAGTCTTCTAATTATGCAAGAATAGTTTTTCAGTTATAGACATTTCTGTTACATTTCCTGGAAGATTTAGAATTTAAAAATATTCTTTAACCAAACACAACTTCACTCCTCATATTTGCACAGGGAGTCCATCATCTAACTTTTGCAAATTAATGTTCTTTACATACAAAAGATTAAGGAATAATTTAGATAATTTAGATTGAACCTCTTCCAAAAAGATGAAAGCCACATTATACTTACTTTGGAAAAGCAACTTTTCCAGAAACTCTCAAGTCAGCAGAACAATTTTCTTGTGAGCAAAATCTTGCAAAAACAAACTATAAAAGACAAGTAAAATAAAATAAAAAAGCACTTTAGTGAATTACGCATATCATAGTGAGCAGAAGTATTTCCAAAGAAAGAAGCCTATCACCTTGATACCAAGTATCTGGAGTTGGCTAACAGCTCTTGCTTTTAAAAACAATTGAATCAGGTGATGATTTGCAATTTTCCAAAGACATTCTGGACACCCAGAATAAGAACAGACAGGTTTAACTGTGAGAGACTGAATCTGGAAAGTCAGCGAATATACGTTCAGCTGATCTTTTACAAGCAGGACATATAAAGGGCAGAATGTTCTAGAGGATTCAGAAGTGAGGTCTCTGCAGTCTCTCCTATGACACAGCACGTTAACTTTTGTGAGAGAATTTCATTACACAAACTTTGCTTATCATACTGTTAGTAAGGTTTGATGAGACTACAGTCACCATGAGTTGCTGTGTCCGTGCCTTGGTTATCAGTATGCTACAGAGCACATTTATGTCACTATATTCAACAACACCCCTCTTTCTCTCTAACTGTGTGGTTTGTAAAACAAAATTTCGAATGAAGGTGAAAAGGAAAAGCCTGCCATTTCAAAGGAGCTTTGTACATCTCAGCTTTCTGACAGTCAACTGCATCTGAATTGCCAGGAAGCTTACTGTTTGTGAAAATGCGTACTATGTTTATGACCATTTGGTAGTTAAAAATTCAGAGCATCCTGACATTTGCTTAAGTTGGAATAAAAGCCTCTTAACCCTTAATAAGTTTTTTTTTTTTGAGAAAAAAATCGTTAATTTCATACTCATTTAAGGATACAGAATACTCTTTTTTCCCTACAGACTTTGTGTTTGAAAACTTGCAATACAGAACTAATATTTCAGCAATAATGTTGAAGCACTTCAAAATTAATACCAACGTGATGTTATGTATTTAACACAGAATTAATTTTAAAAAACCAATTTTATACTGGAAAGTGATTTCATCCTGTGTAGTTGAAAAAGAATGAATATTTCAAAGAGTGAATTTCATACCCATGTGTTCCGAGGTATATATTATATATTCTTGCAAGTTCTCTGCACATATCTTTTTTTTTTTTTAATCATAATACAAATTGTATACCAGTTCTGCAAACCTTTTTTTTTTTAGTGAAAAATTAGGATTATTTTTTAGCACGCTGGTTTATTAATTAAGATCAAGGCACTGCGTGCTGGTCTGGGAAATGCATTCCTTCACATGCTATGGATGTGTGAAGCAAGCTTTTTTTAACTGAAGATTAAAAAGTGAATATTTATTACTGCATTTGGAAAAAAAGAGAACTCATACACTAACCTTGCTTTTTATAACATCTTTTTCTTTTCTCCGTTGAAGAACGGGTTGAAGGGGTGAAAATTCTTGAGCATTTCTTTTCTGTAGAATATGATGCCCCAGATGATAACTTGCTTCAACATGTACAGGAGTCAAGATATCCCTTACATCTTTCTATGAAAATTGGAAACCTAATGAGTTAATCATATAAAACAAGACATGTATGCTTACGTTTTAAAGATTATAAGGTTCCCTAGAACTAACTGAAACAGGAACACTTATTTTTTACATGTAAAATAACTTCATATGCCATATGGCTCATATACTTTTCCAGACATCTTTGTCACTGGAAGAGGTAATCAGAAACACAGAAAAGCATAATACATTCAATGACCGCATCAGACATTTCACAACGGAAGTTTCTTTTATTAAAGAAGTCTTATTCAATAGCGAACCTACTTCTGTTAATAGTACTGCCTTACGCACCTATGAAATGCTGTACTGCCCAAATAGAAAAATAGGCAGAAGTTGGCTAAAATGGAGAAAGTTAAGCAGTGGCATAATGCCAGAGAAAACCCATGGGTATTTCTGTATGAAAGCAAAAAGAGTTCTCCCACAGTAACACTAAATCAGGCCATGACTGCATTTTATTTTTCTGCCTCTTTATTTCCTATTCTGTATTGAAAAAGATTAAACTGCTGAATAAATGACCATTTTGTACATGAAGCTTTGACTGTGTAGGAATGTTGCAGATCAGAGCCCAAACTACCTACTTGTGAAAACTGAACAGCTTGAAGCACCGAGTACTAACAATAGCAAACCTGATTAAATTACTCCCTAAGTGTAGGAGATAGACAGACACTGATTGTCCCTCCACATGGCCACTACTTTAATTCTTATCTGCAAGCTTGCTTTGGCCAAATCACATATTATCTAATTCATAATAATTTTCCACAAGGTCTTCTCTGCATCTGCTTTATATTACTTCCATTATACTAATTAGCTATTAATTAGTCTTGACTCAAAATACATAAAACGTACATCGTCTCTTGCAAGGACTGTACTTGACAGACATTCACACTTACTTAACTTTAGGAGCTTCACACAAGTACAGAAATCTCAGTGGGTGGAAGGAGATGCTTATAACGCTATTAATTAAGAATTAAAAGGAAAAGTGAATTATACGGAGGAAAAAATACTAAGGATAGACTATAGGAAGTGATGAGCCAAATCATATCCTTCCTCCTACACAAATACCTGCTGCTGCTGGTACAGCAATCTGTACAAGGTCAGCTGTCAGTCAGATCTCTCTTAGCTTACAAAACTCTTAGAAGTGGCAGTTTGCCATTGCCCTGTAAAAAACGTTCACTTAGGTGCAACTACCAGTTGAGACGCATCTGGGCAATTTTCCAGTAGATAACATAAGCTTTCCTTTCTATCCCAAAGCTTTATCATGAAGATTCGGCTTCTAATGATGTCATAAACAACAAATAAGTTAAAGGAAGAAAGAAGAAAAATACATGGAAGACTTTTTCCGTGCAGGTTTTTTTGTAGCTGTAGAAAATTAAATCTATTTCCCAGCCTCTGTGCAGGATCAGCTGGTTTGAAAGACCAAATCAGTTTTATTCTTTCTTATTCAGTGAATGGCCTTAAAAATATTATTATCCTTGTCCTGATTGCAGTTGGTTTTACTTTCAAGACAGGTCCCCTTATTCATCCTTCAGAGAGATACGTGAGTACGACAGCTCCTTTCCTCCAGGGCAACAGTGACTTTGAGACTACTATTGCAGCCAGGATCTTACTGACTAGATTCTTACTAACTTATTTCCAAGTCAGTATCATCCACAGTTTCAAAAGATGGTTGCTGTTGGATCAAACTCTACTTCTGGAGAAACCAACAGCCAACTTGCTCCTGCTGAGTAGCTGGTACCGTGTCCATTACGGGCGTTGGTACGGGGCTCCTTGGCTAGCTGACAGCTTGCAGGCCTCCAACAGCCTGCTGCTGAACGCCCACATGCCCTGGCAGCACTACCACATCTGTGGTTCCTCCTCTGAAGCTTTTCCACAGCAGATTCCTTCTACAACAAAGTTGTCTCTGCACCTTCACAGGGAACTGTAACCACAGTCACTACTAATCTTGGTCCAGGATTCACGTTGGTATGTCCAGGAGAAAGACATATCTGTGCAGGCTTCACTTTTGTGAGCAGAGTAGCAGAGAGACCACTTTGTCAGCACAGTGCACATTCTTCATATTGTTCAGCTCTAGATTCATTCATGAAACTCTCGCGAGTGCTCTTCCTACCCTTTTTCCACCTCTGAGTACCTCCCTTGGCGAGTGCTGCATCCCTTGTGGGGAATAAAATCAAACAATTCCAAGCAAGCGTTCTTCTTCATGCCCTGCCAGCCTTAGGCTCCTTGCAAGAAATTCACAAAACAGACCACACTATAAACCTCGAACTACAGATTCTCTTCCACCAATCTTCTTCATTTCACTTCCTATGGATCAGGAATGGGTTCTTTTCATACCAGGTGAGTCTACCTCAACTACTCACAGGAAAAAGGGGAGCAGGACCATACATGTGTTCTTTGAAATAGTTACAAATGACAAAAGATAATAAATATTTTCTCTGTGTAATTACAAGTTTAAAGATTTTGCATTAAGGAGTACATAGGAAAGCTCCATCAGAAATGTTGAGTGGAAAATATACGTAAAACTGTATCTTTTTGCTTGCTTCAAACCATTCACAATCTATGATCTGTCATCCATAAAAAAAGGGTGAAAAAAGTCTCACGAATGCTCATGTTCTACTTCACCACTATGATTATTATTATTATGCACATTCTCACCAACATAAGAGACGGCAGACCCACTGACTTTCCCACAGAAAGCTGTGAAAGCATTAGAATTAAAATATATTAATTGTGGAAGTTATGAACACAAATATTTTGCTTCCAAAATTATGTGATGCAAGTGTAAACAAAATAGGTTCTTTTGCAGCAGGTGTGCTTTTCAAAGAACTGAGGATTTACAGGACAATATATATTGAAAATTACGTTACCCTCATAAACGCTGGATGGTTTTTGCAGGCAATATTCTTGCTGTAAATTTTTACATTTCCTGAGATTGTATCAGATGTTCCATTGGAGGAAAAATAAAATCTTGCTTGTGTATCCACTTTTCTGTTCACATCAACACTCAGATTATAAAGCAGTACTGCAAAATAAAGCCCAGAGAAAATAAGAGTTATGAAAAATTTAAGTGTTATAATTTTCATGAATTTATGATAGAAATTACATTTTCTGACTCACTTCCTTAAATATATTCCATAACATCCATTTCAAAATGCTCTGCTTAATAATTCTCTGACATAAATCCATACCAAATGAAAGCTCATAACCTAATGAAAGATTGCATCATGACTGATCCCTGATACATATTTTACACCAGGGATATTTTGTCAAGTTATTCTTACAGTTTTCTACCAGAATCTATTTAAAGAAAACCTGCTTTAGTTATTTACAGGGCTGACATTAAATTTCAGTGAACAGATAAGTCAACAGACACTGAGAAATATTGTTTAACTTCAGAGGTTTTTTTATTTAAGTCAGCATGAACTGCTATGATAACCAATTGCAAATAAGTTTCAGAGCATTACTAACCTATTACTGCTTAATGTCTACCAAAAGCTGTGCTAAGATATCTAGAGTTTCCTCTAGTCTTCCCTATATAAGTTGAAAAGTTTTATATCCAAATCCAGCAAGGGTTATCCAGTCTGACTGCTCATCTTTCACAACAAATATGAATTTCAAAAGATCTGAGCTCAAAACTTTATAGTTCATGACTGGATGTGTTCTCTGCAATGTGTTCCTAAAGGATATTGTGTATTCTCATACAGAAGATTTAAGCAATTTAATTTTATATACCATGTATTTGCTGGGCTGATTGTAGTTTACAAGTAACATGTGACAAGTAGCTTAAAAGAACCCAGGTAATACAGTCAAATTTAGACAGGAAATTATTTTAAATAAGTTCACCATGACTATTCCCTCCAGTAGATACTGCTTCAAGAAATACCAGTTTTTGCAAAAAGCAAAATATGAATTATATAAACTTTAATACAAGATATATTTTTCAGTAACTTTGATGGGACTCTCACATGACATTCGGTAATGGTACGATCAGGTGCTTGAGCTGCTTTATGAAGGGAATGTCTTTTCTCTGCTGCTAAGTGGAAGACTGCTTTTAGAGGACATCTGAATAATCCATTCAGTTCTACATTAAGAAAAGACATTCACCCACCATTAATTCCCTACCTAATTGCAAAACAACCACCCAGACATTTGCATGTGGGAAGCTCAGACAAATTTGACAGACACGCCTGTTGGGCCCTGTGCAAAACAGAGTTTAGTGCCTGGGCAACTATGTAAAAGAAAGTGTTCACAGAATAAGCGCACTCTAATTTCTTTGTGAACACTAACGGCACACTAGCTCATTCAAAAACCTATCGAACTGACAGATCTCGTTACTGTGATGCTATGAAAGGGACCATCTGAAACAGCATCATTACAATACAGTTCAAAAGCACGCGTGCGAATTTAATCACATCACTGTTAGGTAAATTAATTCAGGTACCGGAATCAGCCTATCTGTGGTGGCACCTCTTTTAGTACTGCTGCAAAACCCATGTGAAAATATTACTAAATGGTTGTGGCCAGCCCCTACTGAACTCTAGAGCATCACAACCCAGCTAGCTAAAAACTAGTCTTTGGTTGTCTAAACCAGTTGCCATTGAAACTTTAGATTACACCGTTGATGCAATAGAGAACTTGGAGTTCTTTCTGCCTTCCTCCTCACACCACCTCACCTTTTTAACATCTCTATCTCTCCTAGGCCACGTAACTCTGCTTGTCCTAGTAGGGATGTCCTGTTGCTTTAAATTGAATAAAAGTGTAACAGCTCAATGTTACAGGGTAATTATGAACGAAAAAAAAGGTATCCATGTTTTTAATTTTCATTTTATACTGAACTCAGATTAACGGTCCACTAAATACCAACAGCATTATTCTGTAAATAGGTGCATTTAAAATGAATACATATACTGGAATTTTTTCCAAGTAGCTTACCAATATAACCAGGTACTTCTCGTCCTCTATAGGTAAAGCATATCTTCAAATTCATACAGACGGCAGGCTGGTCATTTTCCGTGCAGTTTGCATTAGTTCGATTTATTGAATTAGGATGTTTCAAAGAAGCTTCAACAATTATCACTGGTTTTGTTCTAAGAATAGAAAAGAGTTAATGTTCACTAAACACTTCAGAAACAGCTTACAGAAGCTCTGCAGAATCTACCAGTCTCTAATGGAATCTTTATTTCATAATTATAATTTTTTAAGCTATCTGATTTTTCAGGATCCAAATAGTTGTATGCACATTATTTGTTGCCGCAAGAAGTTTCAGAATGATATTTTCTTTTTCTTCAGGGTGTTTACTTAAATGTTTCGGTTGTAGAGCATTTTAGAGCTTAATGACTGAAGTTCAAGACAACAAGAAGAACACCATGAGGTTAAAATAGACTACTGAGTTTCATTAAACTGGTAAATTAACAGCCTTTATTAAAGGCTGGACAATATCTAAAAAATACAATTAAATTGTATGGTCTTTACAAGTACTGAAATGTAGCAATCTCACCTCAGCACCACAGCAGAATCAGAGAGAAATGCACCAACTGCTACATCTGTAGAAAAAAATAGATCAATAAGTATAATTTGTCAACAGGAATTACTTCTCAGGTACTACAAGCATTTTGTAGCATATTCACCTTTTGATCAGCATTAAAACACCATTTGCCCTTTATCAGAAGGCATAAGCTAATATTCAAAGGTGTTCTTCTCCGTCTAGAAGATGATTCCTCAAATACTTGTCCACTGTCCATTAAAACTGTGTGCTAATTTGCTGGATTTGCAGGTATTGGTAATGTGATGATTTGATTTCTATTCCACATTTCAGTAGCTGATACAAAAGGACAATTCAGCTAAATAGGAGGTATTGCCTTCTTTTTTTATCCAAATATTCAATATTGCTATACATGCACATTTATATGGACAACAATGCTCCCAGTGCCCAAATTAGCTCATCGTGACATTAGCAGATGAGATGGCTGCCGTAAAAATAAAAATTACATTTTTCTTCCTCTTGTACTCTATGATCTTACTGTTACATCATTCTCAGTCCTTAAATAATAGTTTGATGACCACTGAAAACTGACCGCTTGACCTCAGCTCTACCTCCTTTTTTTTTTAATTCTCACAAAATGCAAGATGTGACATGTCATCTTAATAACAGATTTTGCTTCTGTTAAAAGCAACAAGTAGCATGGTAGGGTTATTCCCTTTGAACTTCTTTTAAAAATGAAAAATAAACAAAATTGTTTAATTCACCTTGATAACCATTGTTATCTGCATCAATGCCACTTGCTATGGATTGTCCAAACATACTCAAAGAATTACTGATTTGATGTCCTTGTATTCTCTGAGGAGTTAAAAACAGAAAAGAAAATTATTATTGGAAAGCTAATCTTTGAGTTACAATATTCAGTGAGAAGTGTTAGCACAACTATCTGCCGCTGAAGGCAGTTAGATGCTTACCTCCGAGAGTAATATTCCTCAATTACTGCAAATGTTATATCCCGTAAACCCTGTCTGAGTCCTCCAAAACAATTTATTTTTCTGTTATAGGTTATATTATGTCTGGAAACCATAGACTATGTAAAAAATTTCCGAAGGCTTTTGCAGTACCTCAGATAGTCTGAGTGTTAAATGAAGGGAAAAGCCTCTCAAATTTAAACTCAAGTTTTTTCTGGATTGATTATTTGTCATTGAAAAAGCATACCTGTGAAAATGATGGTGTTATTCCATCCTCCCTGCCATTGTATATATAAATAACCCCTTTTAGATTATCTTCTTGTGGAGCCCCAATTGCTACATCTGTGGGAAAACAATTGAATAATAATCAGTTGACTGGGAAATATGAGCAAATAAGAGTTCAAGAAATCCAAACAGTGATGCACACAATGCCAGACCAAATTTATTTGACTGAATTCAAAAGAAGTGCTGAAGATAGAGATAGAGCAAACAGAACACAGACAAGCTCAGTAATTTGACTGCCTTAAGTACTACGCTTCTGGGCCAAATCCTGCCATTTTGTTCAAGACAAAGTCTGCTCCCGACAATACTGAATTTGACCCTCAAGAGGTTATCAGGGCAAATAGCCAAAATAATCATGGTCTTAAAAAAAAAAAACAACAAAACCCCATTGTAGTCGTGGAATTATGATGATTTTCCTGAACTCTGCTATACCCACATGGATTACATCACTGAAACACAAGAAGTATTCTTACTACGCTGCTTGAAATGAACCATTTATTTCTCTATGAAATATCCTTAACAGCTGATAATAGGCTTGAACAGGCATTTACCAAGGAAATGAAGATATCTGGCTTGTACAAAGGTGATTTGATCCCAGAGGGGTGTGGTGATGCACAAACAAACCAACCCACCCACCCTTTACCAAAAAGTCCCATGGTTCAAATAGCCAGAGGCTGTTAACCAAAAAGTGAAGGGGAAGATGAATTACATCATCTTGATATTCACTACCATAAATCAATAATCGTGAACTTTCATTGACGAATAAGCAAAACTGAACTATCTGCGAACTGGAAATGCTGTACGCTACACCACAGTAAAATCAGAGGAAAAGCAAAGTTTTGACAATTCGGTTTTACTGAACAGTTCTCTGATTGAATCCATATTGATTGAACCCATACTTTGGTGACTAAGACACACAAAATATGTTACGTCTCTCTACTGGTGAGATGAAAATGGGACAGCCAAGTTGTGCTAATTAAAATTACACATATGTTCTTGAGAAGGTCAGATTCTACACCAACACGCACGCCATTATCTTCACAGGGCTGATACTGATGGTTTCGATCATTGAGGAAGTTGGCTCTGCTGTGCGTTTTTATTATTTACTACAGATAAATGGTTTCTAATACCCAATTTCTCTTTATATTTTGCTTCCAGCTGTTTTTCTTACAAAATTGCTTTTCCTGCTGCCACTCTCAATATTGCCAACAGTTTTTTGTTTCAGTGGTTTTGCTCCCTTCAAAAGCTAATCCACTTGTCTGCTCCACCCCCCCCTGCAGATTTAGGGTACCCATTTTACATTATATTCCATGTGATACATCTACTTTGCTATGCTGCTATTAATTTGATTTTACTTCTCTGTTGCCCAGACCTACATTTGGATACAGTTTTCCTTTGCAATTTGAACATGTTTGGGGGCCAAAACTGAAACTTGTGTATAAAATCATGAAGGTAACAAAAAACAGGGGGAACTAAATTTAACAAGAGTTTGAGAAACAGATACAAAAGGAGGGGGAAAAAAAAAAAAGAAAAGACTACTTTAAGGAAAAGGAGACCAGATAAGAGAATGACTGTTCCCAGCTTTGCAGGTTACAGAACAGGATCAAGAACACAAGACAAAGGGAAGAGTGAAAGGAGAACCCTGGACATCAACTGCAAATAAAAAGGGTAATTCAGAAGCGTGAAGAAAGACGTGGACCTGGTAAAGATACAGCCCAGAAAACGCTGACAGTTTTTGAACAAAGGGTATTAGCTCCCTGCATACAGTGTAAGTTTTGATGATGGAAAAAAATGAAACTGTTTATGAATTTTTGAAGAGTAGAAAACCCCCGTTGTATTTTTACCCTGTCCCTGTATGGCCTACTGTGCCTGCCCTTCTGCCGGAGGGGAGCACATGCCGGTTTTTCAGACAGGAATACTGGCCATTCCCATTTGTTTGAAATCGTGACAAGGTGAATGAAGCCACTGGGCCAAGTCCCCTCTGCTTGTCTTCAGTCTAGCCGAAGGCCTCCCTGTTGGCTGTGGTTTCCTAGGCCACTTACAGCTAGGGAATGGTCTTGGGAGGAAAGAAGCCAAGAGCAGTAGACTGTGGGGAATTCTGTAGCAAATACATTTCAGGCAGCCTGACTGGAAGCAGAAGGGAAGTAGGCGGCCATGAGAGTCATTCTAGAAGTTTTAACACATCCTGTATCCTTTCATCTGTTTTCTGTAACTAAAATACGCTTTATTGACAACTTTCACATGGCATTCTCTTTTCAATGTCTATTACTTTTATGCTTATGACAGAAGTTAGACACAAGTCTGGAGACTGACATTCTCTGCCCTCTGAGCAGGTTCCACCCGAACAACATCAATGGAAACTTCTGCCTGTATCTCACCATAATTAGAGAGGGTGTTGCAGCCAGAGTGGTGGGGAAGGAAGGGAAGATATTCTCAGTTTCTGTTTAGGCATCCAACTTTATGTGCCTGAAATAGATCCTCCTGTATAGGCAACAGGAAGAAAAAGCTCCCTCAGAGCCCCTTTAACATTTTGAATTCACAACTGGGGCATGGTCATCAAAGTCCTTCCCTGTGTTCCCCATCCGAGCCCCACTAGGAGCCCAGGCAAGGCAATTCACGAGTTGTCTGAGGGCTTGAGGGGGAAGTACTCCCACAATTGCCTCCCAGGTTGCATGTTGTTTTCAATATCCCCTTGAGTTTAGTACTTCCTAACAGTGACGCAGAAGCAGATCTTGACTCAGTGTCTAATGTTTATTTACGATGTTACAAAATTGCCAAATTGCTTCCCAACTGTTGTCTCAGCTGTCAAAAGAGGATTAGGGATTCCACTCCAGGTCCAGCACTTGAAGTTACAGACTATGTTATGCTCATGCCCTTTATTAAAGCGACAGAACATAATCTCTTGGCATTACACATTAATGACCATGAAACAGCTATATTTTAAATCAGTGGCCTAGAAAAGAAAGGCCAGGTCATTAATTGAAAGTCTTCTCAGACTTCCATAATCCTCCTGTTTCTCGTGACAGCCCACTGCTCAGAGAGAATTAAACTCAATGGGTTCTCTTTATATACTTACCTTCAAAACCATCGTTATCAATGTCTCCTAGATTGGCTATGGACTCTCCAAACCTGGCTGCATATGAGTCACTCCCACTGAGCTCTATGTTCAGCTCTACCATCTTTGCCTCCTGAAGGAAAAGAGTCAACAACACATTAACAGAGTGTCTTAAAGTGACCTGGAATATTACTCAAAACATTAAAACTGCCTTGGACACCAAAGTTATAATCCTACTGAACTCCTTGGGGCTGAAGCGAGCATTATAAAAGATATTTAAAAGTATTTAGTATAAGAATAATAAAGAATAAGAAAGAGAAACTTTAAGAAAGAGAACTGCAGTGTGTTCCCACAGCAAACACCTGTAAAGAGCAGCAAGCTTGTATCAGAATACAGAGACTTATTGCTCTGCAAAAACCATATTCGCTAAAAAGGTAGTAAATAGTAGCTGCCTCAGAGCTACTGTGTGTACCTTAGTTAGTTACAGGTATCCTGGAGTGACTTAGTTCTCTGTGTGCAAAACGTATCAAGAAAACATTACTTGCAAGCGTAAGAGAATAGACATATCTTAGTGTGGAGAGGAAGGAAAGAAAATAAGATAAAATTTAGAATGCCAGACAAATTCAAAAGCACACAAAAAATAGTGATTATACTTTCACTTCTGATCCATAAAAAGAATAAAAGGAAGCTAATTCTGATGCATGATCTTTCCAGTTACTTTATTTGCCAAACTGAGGACTGCCTGTTTCTTTCCTGACTTGTACCACTAACTGCACACAAATTTTTAATTCCTTGTTCTTTTCTGAGGTGACAAGTAAGTTGCTCTTCACGTGCCAGTTCAGTGGTGAGCAGGGTAACGGATGAGAGCTTGCAAAGAGGCTGTAGTGGCAGGCTGTCACCACCTAAAGTTACCATGAAACAAACCCAGTCTGTCCTCAGTTCTAACAATAGCCTGAAGAGCAATGTGTTAGTTTGTACATCTAGCCTTGTGCTACACAGTCCTGCTGGGATTGTCACTGGGGTTCCAGAGCTATTTTTCCTACATCCTGAAATACTTTATGATAAGAGAGAGGAAATCTCTTCTTCTTAGCTTGTTATACTAGAATGACTGTGTTACCATGAGAAAATACTTACAGAACCTGAATTGATATAGACATAAACTCTTCCTTCCTCTCGGATGGTACTTTGCGTGGGAGCACCAACGAGCAAGTCTGAGAGGCCATCTGAGTTCAGGTCCACAGCACAAACTGCAGCTCCAAAGTAAGAACCAAGCTGCACGCAAACAAGAAATCACATTTTCTTCCAATTTTGATCAAGACATGCTAGAAGTTCTAAGGTGCATAAAAGTAGTATGAGAGAGTTACCTTTTTACCCCTTAGTTCAAATAGAATATTTATTTGTTTCTCAATGCTAAAAATGTATGCCTAAAAAGAAAAGAAAATGTAAGTGTCATTCAGCAAACAGTAATCCGAAATATTTTCCTATGCTCTCTACAGCATGTGCCAGAGAATCAGTAAAGCAACACACAATATCACAAGGTACAGCTATTTACTATTTCCTATCTGTACCTGTCTTGAACACCATAGTTCGGAGGAACACTATCTTCCCTCATTCCTCCTTTGACTTTTCTCCCCATGAGAAATCATACATATCTGATATTTGTCTTTAATATGTCAACCTAAATTGGAAAATCACGGCAGGGTACGTGGGGGTATATTCTTCAAACCAATAGTATTGACAATCTCTTACTTTACCAGTCTGCTCCTGTTGGGGTGCCCCTCCAACTACTTCTATACTGGTTGAAGTCAGAAAATGTCCAGCTCCAACAGAGTATCCTGTAAATTAGAAATGCACTATTCAATACTGGAAATGCTATATAAAGAAAAAAAATAAATGAGAGCATGACGTACAAAAGCTGTCAACACCACAAATTATTGTGAGTCTGACATTCAGACCTCATGCAAGTTAGCAATGAAAACAGAAAAGAAAACTTTTGAAATATAAGCAAAAGGTCAATACAAACAGTTACGTTCCAGCAAGCAGAAACAATTGTCAGAAACATCCATTTCTTCCCAGGATCTCAATTATCTGCCATACTTTAAGAGCCAATAAAATAAATGGCAAACACCTTCTGCTAATGCATATCCTACAATTGTTCAGTGAGTCCCTATTGTAATACAAATAAAGATGATCAAATGTCCCTACAGTGCAACGCGGAAACGCTTGATTCAATTGTTGCTCTTTGACTATTGTTGTAACTGGACTGTTGTAACTGTTGAAACTTAGTGCTACTTATATGCATGTGCACATACACGTATAAAGCATTGTGGATATATGTGTATGAAAATGTCAGGAACAAATTGGAGCAAAAGCTTGATTATGGAATAAGAAAGCGTTGCATCAGCTTTTGTAAATGAATCTAAGTAACAAAGTATTTATGTACGTGGAGACAGCTCTTAACAAACAAGACCATCCTTTGGTGCAAACGTCCAGCCACAGAATTGCAAACTGAAGGCTGACAACTTAATCTGTAGCTACACAAGTCATCCTTACTCTTTCCAAAACACATTATGGCAAAGTTGAAGCAGGGAAGACAGTTCACGTCTCCTGCTACTCCTGCATTTACTGAATGACTCTTAATTTTCACAGCACACAGAGAAAATGGGAAAGTCATCTTGGATCAGATAAGAATGAGCCTTAAATCTTTCATCTGTGAAGATAACCATCCAGAATTGAAGTTCTCATTAAGCCAGCTTTTTCTTTTCATATTTTAAGCTAAAAGAGGTGCACAAGGCAATTTATAATTTAAAGGCCAACAGGTCAACACCTAGCTTTAACTTATTCAACAAAAAATTAAGCTTAAGTGGATGAACCTTAATTTACCTCCTCTGACCTTTAATTTCTAGTTATTTTGGTTTTGCTGAAGTATAAACATTGGTAATTCTAATGAACTTAGGTTTTGTTTTAAAAAACCCAGCAAAGAAACCAAAAAAGCCAAACACACTAAAAGAAAGTATTGTTAATCAGACAGCCCTCATGATCACTGTGGTTTTAAAATGTGGGGGCGGGGGGGTGTGTGTGTATTCCATAATCAGCCCTTTACATTTAAAGGCACAGTCAAATTAAATTTTATTTCCATCCCTAGAATTCTCTTCAGTTTTCTGAAACGTCATTTGCCATTGTCAGATTCCTAAAAGAAACAGTTACTTTGTGATTTCTTTAAGACAGTTTGTTAAGCGCCTACAGTTACTCTTTCATCAGGCCCAGCTGATTTGAAAGACTGATTTACTTATCTAATTCCTTTTAAAGAAGTCAGTTATTCATCTCCAAGATACTCTGAAGTAGTCAAGGAAATACAACCAAACCTTATGTTACACCAGCATCTTTCTAACTTCCTTCTTTCTTTGAATTGCCTGGTACTTAAACAGCTTTGTTTCTTCCAAATTTTGGAAAATGCAATGATACTTTCGCACACTCTTCCTGCAAACTCTAATTTGTTAATTATTACACTTTGACAGTTTTATGAAAAATATAAGCAAAGAGGCCAATTTCTCTGTCCCTGACAGAAGGAGGATTGTGTAAGTGGATAATTATGTCTAGTCATGTGCTCGAATTACCTCTGATCACAATATACTTCCCCAACTTGGTAAGGGGGGTGGGGGGACGCGGGGGCAAGGAACAACAGTTCATCATTTAAGGGAGAGGCAAACACAGTCTTAAAAAAAAAAAAAAAAAAAAAAATCTTGGTAACGGAATTAACCCTAAATAGGTTTTGGCCTTAAACAAGCCAAAGATGGGAGAGAACAGAAGCTGAGGGAGGTGAGGGAAGGTACCTTTACATTCTTTTAACCACATTATATATTATTATGAGAGAACAAAGTGGAGGTTCATGTAGCATGGAATAATGCAAGATTTAAGGTTTATCAGAGCTGCTACTGTAGAGACACAGAGATGAGCCAATGGTTCCTTTCTTCCCTGTGGAAAGAGCAAGTTTGGAGGACCCACGGCTCTGCCAAGACCAGATCGCTGGAGAAGCATTTGTGAAGCAAAATCCAGCTGATCTCAGGACCTGGGTGGCCAAGGGAACTAGGAGAGAGACCACATGTGCAGGAAGGCTTTCCCTGCACCCTTCCCAGCACAGTCCTCAGTCAAGCTTTCACCTGTTTGCCTACACCTGGCTTTTGTCTGTCAGTCACTTGACTCATTCATTGCAGAAATTCTCACTCTTACACTTGTAGGAACAGAAATCTGGAATGAGCTTTTTTTTTACCAGACAAGTGCAATATTTTTTTCCGCTGATTGTTACTGGAAAGCTGAAGCAAGCACCCTCTGAAGTTTTTCACATGCCCTATGAAAGGTTAGAAACATTACTGGTTAACTATAGTGATCTGGGGATCTGAGCACTTTTTGCCACCCAGCATCTCTTTTGCTTGGCTTTCCCAGAGCCCAGCTGCAGCCTTTGCGAGGCTCAGTACCGAGTTCTGAAGTGTTGGGTCTTTGTATTTCATAACAGTTATTTCATAACCTATGCCTGCTTCCTACTGTCAAAAGAGTGAAATCAGAAACGGGAAACGTTTATCCACGTGAGCCGGGCCTATGAATGGGAAAATGCAAAAACCAATGGTCACAGGCAAAAACACTCTTGCTCAGGAGGTTCAGGAAGGACAGAAGAGGTTTTCGTAGTGTGTAATGAGAAAACTGAAGCTGCTGATGTTTCTGGCATAAACCCCTACAAATTCTAGCACTAAATCCAGCTAATTACTCGGACAAAGGTACATGAGTAGGAGCTTCACGGCTTTCTTTGCAGACATTCGTAGATAAGGTTTGCCTTCCCACATATCCAGACCAAGATACGGTAGGAATAAAAGAAAGAAAAAAAATCACACACAAAAAAAATCTCGGAGTTGTCTGTCTCTTTAAGGTCATAGCATGCTTCCCCTTATTGACAATGCAATTAAGACTTATTTCCTTGCAGATTTCACTGTAACCAACTTTTCATATTTCTGTTACATGTGAAATCATTATGCCTTTTGCTATGAAAGCCCTTGGCAGCATTTCAGATGTAACAGTGAAGCGCAAACCATTGCTAACCAGAAGCATATCTCTACCTTCTAAATCAAGAAATGACAGAAATGATAACAGTGGAGAGATGACAAAACCAGAAATCCCATGTTTGAGATGCTTCCGTGTAAAAAGAACAGAGAGGAAGCCTTAAAATTAAATAATATTTAGCAAACTCACAACATACATTTAGAACCGTCGCTTCTGGGATTAGTAAAGAAGCACTGACGAACTCACTTCAAGATCAGCTATTTAACTAAATCTTTGATTTATATTTTTTGTAAAGTATTAAATATTTTAAAGTACCTAGATAACTCCCAAATTTCACTTGGTTATTTGAATCTGTATAAGCGTCGATTGTATTTGCAGTTGTATTGTATACAAAAACAGAACCAGTCCAATAAAATGATCCAGGGGCTCCCATTATAATTAAGTCCTAAAAGAAAAATAAAATAAAGCCATGTTATTAGTATCTAAATATTCATGAAAACAGACAAAACAAGTCAAATGCTTTTCTTTAGATCTCTTGTGAACTCAATGAAACGCTACTGGAGATACATCTGGCTCAGTGCTGGGGGATTACCACTAGATCACAGACAACACTATTCAGACTTTCTAAAAATATGGTTATTAAAAACTCTGAGCTGTGAACAACTTAAAAGAGAGTAACAAACAGGATATTCTCTTCTCAAAAGAGTTTTTTAGAAATCATAACCTTAGGGTGAAATGGACATTAAATAATACAGAATATTACTCTGTAAAGTAAGAAGGTAAGTGTTATTAGTGTTAATGTTACATCAAAGGGATTATTTTAACAAGAATAATTAAACTTCATACTCCGTTATATCCATGCTCTTTTTCCAGATGAAAAGTAATTTTTGATTTAGTCAGGTGTAGAAGTGTTTTTAGGAATAAAAAGTAAAAGTATTAGTTGGGATTTATCATGCAAGTCTTATCAAGACTCAATTAAAAATAAACAGGAAAAGTTTGATTTTTTTCTTCCCACAAAAAAAGAGAGAGTGTTAATGTTTGCATTTACATACTCACTTTTATGTATGTATACATATATGTAAGTATATATATAGAGAGAGAGGTTTGGTATCTTTAATACACACCTCGATGTAAAAACTAGACATTCCAGCCTGGCACGACCCATGGTTTTCTCCAAACTTTCGCACATGATCTAGGAATGAGTAAGAAATATTAAAAAGGATAAGAAGTATGTAGTTTCAGAGTTTGTTACTAGGTCTTCAACAAAAGTTGTGACAAATTTAAAAAAACAGAACAAAGCAACACAACACTGTAACAAACCTAAAAACAGTTTCCACTGTATAGCCTTTAGCTTCAATAAAGTATTGTAACAAACTCAAAGCACTATGTATCACTTGATCACAGTCTCCTTTTGAAATCTTGTGACTTTAAAGGCTGTACTTTTATTTTTCAATTGCTCCGTGAATGAAACAGCACAAATAGTTTGAGCAGCACAGCTACATAAGCTTAACTCTTCTCTACAACTCTGTATAATTCAGGGCTAATCTGATTGACAGGCTTATGAATCTTGATAGGAGTTGCCCTCATGCTCCACTAGTGCTCTGAAGGGCTTGTGTTACAGCTGTATTAGACATATTAATATCTGTCGTCCTCAGCAGTTGCCTCTACACCCAACTCTCCCAGCTCTGTTTTCCTGCTTTTCTTTGCTAACTGCCTCCCATCAGGGTTCCCTTCGTCTCATCCATAGATTTGTTCACTTAAAAAGTCACTGAA
This sequence comes from Rhinoptilus africanus, assembly GCA_013400135.1. Lineage (NCBI taxonomy): Eukaryota > Metazoa > Chordata > Aves > Charadriiformes > Glareolidae > Rhinoptilus > Rhinoptilus africanus. The sequence goes on along the minus strand of VXBO01002542.1, from coordinate 415,490 downwards.
GATAAAAGCATGATCTCTCCAATGCTCGCAACAGCCTCCAAAGGCAGCAGCAGGATGTTTGATGGAGTTACTCCGTCAGTCTGCACGGACAGGCCGGGTTATCAGCTCTCCCTTGCATTGGCAAGAGGCAAGGTCACGAGATCACTCTCCCGGATGGGAGGGAGGTATGAAAGGGAAGGCAGGGATGGACTTGTTTGATAGCTTCAGGTCTTGACTCTTATTCTGCCTCTGCAGTCCTCTGAGGAAGGACCACTGAAGGTCTCGCATCACAGCAATGGCCTTGGCAGGAGGCAAGTAAGGAACAGGGACTGCTTCGAGGAACCACAGCAGCTTTGTACCAAAGGCTAAGGAGACGCAGCAACAATCACTTGCAGGTATTGCTGCTGCGCTGCTGTGAGGCACCCTCCTGAGCAGAGCAAGGAAATGAGAGTCAAGGAAGGAAGGATGTCCTCTGCTGGCCTGTTTTTGAAAAGGACACATCCTTCAGTGATCTAGTCCAAGGAGCAGGTATTCTGATGCCTTATTTAAACAAATTTTTGCCTGTTGAAAGCAGCTGTTCTTTGAAGTGACAAGCATCCTGTTAACAAATCTACATCATAAATTGGGTCTGTATCATCTGCAAACCTTTGGGTGTAGAAAGCCTGCTCAGAGAAACACAGGCTCCACATCATGCAGTTATGCATCTTAATTTTCCCTACAAAGGACCCAAGCATTCCCCTTACCTATATAGCATGGGCGTATTGATCTGCTCAGTTCAGTTCGAAAATCAGAAGAGACAGCAAAACAAATACCATATGGGAGTTTGTGTTCATTTTTTGCGTAAAAGACATTTTTCCATCTATGTCCACAAGCCTATGGATAAAAGACAAACATAATGTTTGATACAGAAGCATAAGAAAGACTGACAGTCTGACAAACAGACACACAGCTACAGCAGTTAATACATACAACGATAGATCCATTTTCTTTTGGCTGCCTCGATAAGCTGACACCCAGCCACTGATTATCACGCTCTTCCAAACAAGTCTTCCCACAGCGCTCTCCACTGGGGTTGCCTAGGACACAAAGACCAATGCTCTGAACAGGGGGACAAGCCAAAGGGCCACATGGTGAGTAACAGGAGCACCCAAGAACCCTACAGGGACACTGCAGCCACTCAGGTCACCTGGACCTGGCCTCTGTCTCTGTCTCACACAGGCCACGTAGACTTTTCACTTTTTTCTTGAACAAAGGTACAGCTGCACGTAGCCAAAGGGAGCGCGCTGGTTCTGAACACGATAGGCTGGCAGCGAGGCTTGGCTTCTGCATCATTATTGAAATTAAGATAGAAAGTGACACTAGATTCAATCTGATGAAGGGCTGGCTGTTCAAGCATTCTCCAGCCTAAAAGTTCATAAGAAACACAAGTAATACCTGAGAACGTTACCCAAACTCTAGGCTAAAACAAGCACCTCTCAAACATCTCTACTGGCAGCAGACCTTAAAACTATCTCTGCTGCAAATGGCTGTCACATAAAGGCTGCAGTCTCTACTGGGGATGTCAGATCATTATGCATGTGTATCCTGCATACTCCTTGCACCGTTGCAATTATTTAGCAGTAGCTCTTTAGTTTTTTTCCTAAGGAGAGTTAATTCTTAAAACCTTAGAGAACATAGTGAAATTTCTTCTAACTCCCCCAAAGGGCTCCAGTATTGCCAAGTCAGCAAATATTTGCTTCCTTCCAGAAAGCAGCAGTGGCACCCGTGGTAAGGAGAAGCTACGCACTTAGAAGTATTCTACGTTATATAAAGCAAGCTTTTAATTTGCAAGATGTTCATATGACTAAGCATTAACCAAATTATTGAAGCCATTAGTTACCCAGAAGAGGACATCAGTACAGATCAGAGTACCCATGCTGATGGGGACATGGTTTGAGAGGAACACACATACATCAACACCTTCCCAAAATTCTGCTCACACCAGAAACGAAATATTACTGTTCAATGCATTAGAGAGTTTAAATAAATACACTCCTAATTTAGTGGACGTGTTGAATTCCTTTTACAGGACATAAAACTGCACAATATTGTTTAAACATGGTAACAGAATGGATACACCTTGTCTACTTAGTACCTGGGAGAAAGATGAATGACTGTGGGCTTTGCTACATCCATTCTCACAACCAACACCGACTTAAATGATTTCATTCCTAGGATGTCATGGACTTTTTGAGAGAGAATACCAGATTGGTGGAATCAAGATAAATCTTTATCACATGGTAAGAAAACTGTAGGAGAAACACTGTAGGAATAAAACCCAACAACCACCCTTATTTCAGAGGTTGTTGCCTGCTGTTTTGACTCAGGCCTAGCAATTGACATTTGTCTGAAAAAACTGCTGGAGCCTTAATTTCTTCTACTTCCATACTACCTCTCCACTTTTTTCAGACACCACATTTTCTCCCTGCTCTGATGGAAACATCAGAGCAGTGCAGTCAGGAACCCCTCACCGCACAGAGGACGACGCACCCTGCGTTCTGCAGCTGTAATCTACCTTCTTCCAAAAACAACATCCTTCCCAGAGTCAAGAGGCATCTGACCCTCCTTCTTTACCACTTCCTCCCCCATGTGCCTTTCCCTAAGACATCAAGGAAATAGTATGCAATATCCAAGTAAACAGGAATTGACCTTAGCACTTGCAGTAACATCACATTAAATTCTCTTTGGGCCAAGAGATTTTATGTTACTGTAGTTAAATAATTCCTGTAGGTCACCTGAGGAACAGTAATTAACAACATGTGGACTCTTACTCCAAGACAAGCATGAAGCAAAATGCCTTACTTTAAAAATCTACTAAGAAGTTGATCTTTCTGCAGGTTGTCAGTTACTGAGGTTCAAGCAATAAGCTTCCGAATTCTCCTACCTGGCCAAATGTCAGTGACATGAAGATCCACGTACTGAAAATATACCATTTTCAAACACAAGTTTGGAATTTAGCTTTGGATTTCAATTTTGGAACTCCTCACTTCCTCAGAGAGATACTTCCATGGTTTGCATGGATGACAGAGCGTGTTAATCTAACCGAAATCACTTCAGAAAACTAAATTCCATTACGGTCCCACATGTAAGATTTAATCCTCTAAATCAGAAAAGGCACGTCCGGTAACTCTCTTCTAGCAATTCTTCACGTCCTCTTATGACAATGACTTACCTGGGATTTGCTTTAAAGTGTATGTGTATTTGCAGGAAATGGAAGAAGTGGAAAAGACCCATGTCATAAATTTATATCTCAGGAGGCTTTCTGAGACTTTCTCTCAGTAAGTCAAACACGACCAGATAATGATGATGTGAGAGAAAAAAAAGTTTTGCTCATCTCAGTGCTTCATTCCTGCGCCTATTTCAGAGGTCCATACCAAGAAAAAGCAGCACCATTCCTTCATGCTCGTTGGACTGTATTCCCATTTTCCTTGGCTCCAGCATACATTCTTGATTCAGGTCCACTTTGGCCCTCTGCTGACCTGCTATCTTACATCTCCTCTCTTTCTCTGACTGGCAGGTATTCACCCACCTTGGAAATGACAGGCCTTTGTGGGCGAGAATTGCGAGCTTGACATCCCGGACATCGTGATGAGCCCCTGCTCAGGGTATGACATTATAAAACCTTTATCAAATGAGGAGAGAAAATGCTGTATTCTGCACAACAGAGCAGCACTGAATAAGCTCAAGAGGACATGGCAGCTTGGTTGCCTCAGGGAAAAGGAGCAGGCGCTGTCATAAAGTCACCGAGAGATAAGTAATTGCCCAGCCTGTGTACATTACACAGCTGGAAGATACACTTCTGCCATAATCCCCGCTGCACGCATCCACAGAAACAGCACAATCGCATATAAATGAGGTCACAACTTACAAAGCCACTTCTAGCTTTGGCCTGAAGGACTTTAATACAGATGTTTGCCATGTCATCTGAGAAACCAGTTTTATATAACTTGCTCCAGTGCTTTCCATGCCCAGCAGCCTCCCATGATCCTTTTTATCCTCCCAGAACTCCCCTTGCCCTATTACTAATTGATTAAAACTACGAAGTCTACTACAAAGATGACAAGCCTTCTGATAGCCTGCTCCTAGATGTCAGGCCCTCATTAGACTCTTTATTCATCCGGGGCAATCTTTTCTCTTTTCACAGATTTGATAGGTCTTATTCCTCTTAAGTCCCTCAAACCACTTCTACCCAAAACTTTTTAGTGAAGTGCCAGCTGTTTCTGTAACAGACCTAGGTCCAGAAGGTCCTGTCTTCCTTGGAATAGTACGGCTATTTCAAAGGAGATCACTGCCAGGGTATGAGCAATGCAAGTGAGATCAAAGCGCTAAACGACCAAAGGCAAACTGAAATCAAAGTTGAACAAATACAGGTCAGCCTTTTGGGGAAAACCATTAACTGTTCACTTTTCCATTGTAACGATTCAGCTGGGGGAGCTAGAGGGCAATTTGTTCATAGGTTAGCTGTAACAACAACTTAAAAGAAGGGTGGAAGGCTGAGACTGCAGGCAGAGCTTTCTGGCCTTATGTTAAACAATATGCACTGCATTTACCTTGTACATTTGCAGTTAAATTTTTTTTTTTAACCTGATGGCAAATTTTGTAAATTGTTCCCTATGTTTTTAGCCAGTGTATTGCCCTGTTTCATATCTGAGAGCAATTTTGTTGAAGAATTTCTGTAATGTGTTGCAAGTCCAAAATATAATAGATCTAAACATTAAAAGAACTATATGTAAGTCCCTCTGCAATAATTTATGACTACACCAAACTGATGTGGGCAAAGTCTTGAAATTCAGAAGACTAGAAGATGGACACTTAGTGCTCAAAATAATAAACCTGCAGCATTGTTGGTATTTGTGCCTAGAGCTTGATTACAAGCCTCTGCTTCAACACAAGTCATCATTTAAAAGCTCTCCAAATACAAATAAACCATCAGTCTAGAACACTTGATACCATTGACAGAAGTACCAGAACTAAAAAAAGAATCCTTAAAACATTAGTCCTCCATTCAGCAGTCAGACAGAGATTTAAAAGTCACCATGAAGCGCAGGGAAGACCCTCGTGGCAACGTATCCCATGGCTCCTCTCAACTCTTAAACCATCCCAGGCCCCTGCAGGACCTTGAACATTAAAATTCTCTAAAGTCTGCCTGGATGAGCTCTTTCCAGATGCTGGGATAACCACAGCGCAGGACTATTCCCAGCAACTCTGCCACTACTGAGGAAGCAGATAGGAACGGGTGACATAAAAAATACAACAGCAGTTTTGTGTGATCAGGGGCTTCCTAACTGCGCATGAATCCTTCATTAACTAGTTACGCCAGTTTCACAGCTACTTTAGTGAAAAATAGCAACAAAGCATTTTAAGACATTTATGTCTCCAAGTAATTCACACCCATTTATTACAGAAGCCAAACATTTGGAAAAACCCAGTTCTATTACCTGTTGTCACCTCTAAATTTCTATGACTCATAATTAAAGACTTACTACCTCAAAGATTCTTTTACCGAAAGAAATTCAAGTGTTCAAGAGAAAAGACAGAAATAGCTATTTCTCAATTTGCCTGTCCCAGCAACATAATATATCCCTGCACATTTTACAAAGGAAATTACCCTATTCTACGAGATCAGAACCCAAACTTGTCGCTGGCAAGAATCCAAGCAGAAGAACGGAGGTCACTGACTGAAAGACACAGCGTCGATAAAACCATTATGTCCAAAAGTTGCTGACAGCCTGAATGAGTTAGACAAGAGATAATTAAGTTCAGCTTTGCAATTGTGAGTTCCCTTGTGTATTTCTGTGACCGCTCGGCAGGATGGCAGAGGCTTAACAAACCTCAGATACTATCCCACTTCATTTACATCCCATGCACCACAGCCACCTTTGGCTTCTTCACTGACCTCACTGACCTGTTTTACAATAGAGCTCTTCTTTTCAGTATCTATATAAACTTCTGTATCTATATAAAGTACAGAAAAACTGTAGACGTACCTTCGTGATGTAAAGTACTAGGGAAACTAGCACTAAGGGAAACAAACATTTTGCAAAGATCTCTTGTGGTATCACTATTTTCAAAAAAGCAAGACAAGACAGTAAACATCATTGTGTAACCTGTGGTCTCTAAACACAGGAAAAGAAGCTCTTAAATTGAGCCTTCGGAACCACATAAACTTTTTCATTCACCTGTTGCCTCACTACATTTTAATCCCCTAAACCACTGAGAAAAAACCCATCAAGTTATTTTGTTAGAGCTTTTGTTTCCTCACTGGCTAAATGAGTAAGTCGAGAAGTACAGCAGATATATGTAGTTTTCAAAGAACCTGAAACTTTCTACCCCTCCCCTCCTTCCCTTCCCCTACACAGTGGAAGACTATTTTTCCCTCCAATCCAGGAGTAAGGGTTTATTGCCTCTTTCACCACTTTAGTTGGCTTCTTTGACTTTTGCAAGCCTCCTCTTACAAACGAGCAGTTGGAGAAAAAAGTTCTTTGTTATATATCAGTTTTCAATAGATCTAATACTGGAAAGAAATGAAGATAAAAAAACAGGAAAAAAAAGAAAAAAATTAACTACTTGGGCTGTAATAAGTTCTACTGCAGTTCTTTCTATGAGCAACTGCTTGCCTTTTCCTTATGTGGCTACAAGTAAAGCACCACTGAATTATCTTAGGTTTTTGTGGCTTAGTTACAAAAAATAACTCTTATTTCTATCTGTAGGGAAAATCATGATAGAACCCATCAGTTCTAAGCATCACGCATAAATGTGTAGAGAAACAACTGTTTTAACATTTTTGTCACAGAATGCTGCGTTCTGCCCTGAAAGCCCATCAATTCATGGCGCGCTATCGCTTTCATTGGTTTCAAATATTTTGAAAACCCTTTCCCGCGCTTCTTATCCTTACTGGGCGGCAAGTTCATAGTTTTAACGGATCGGATGGTCTCGGTCACAGCGGGACAGAAAGTTCAGGAAGCTCTCTGTGCATAGCCTCGGGACAGAATGAATGGCGTTGTGTGCAAGGGGGACCAAAAGAGAGCCCAAAGCAGTTCATGCGTGTTCACCGTAACCCATTGCAAAGCGTTCTACTTTTTAACAAGTATCAAACACTTGGAAGTTGGATAAGTGCATCCAGTTACATCTCCCGAACACGGGGATTAGGGAGGTAGACAGGAGTGAGGTCAAATGCAGAAGCTGGAAAAACTGATTCAGTCAAAAGGAGCTTTGTTCCCCTGAAACTCAATTTTTCAGCAAATCTGCAAGCAGGGAGAACCCCTCTGCAAGATGACTGTGGTTCAGCGGTACTTTTGGGTGGCTTCTATGAAGAAAAGGCTTTGCAGAAGAAAAGACGATTCAGGCACATACTGTCACCCCCCACCTCTGAGCGAGTAGCATTCGCCCCCTGCTCTGAAAGCTGGCCTAACTTCCCGCTGAGAAGTACGAGAGACAGACCGAAACTCTCAGAAAACTTTTGAACTGTGGGTGCCGAAAGGTGCGAACGAAAACTGTGGGAACGGGGGGTGTCACAGTCTAAATCAAGTTTTGGCGCATTTCTTTCTGTCTACAGAAA
>VXBO01002542.1:363967-401978 GCA_013400135.1 Rhinoptilus africanus | reverse complement strand
TTCTTTTTTTTTTTTTTTTTAAATAATTTCTAACAATAAATATAGGCATGGTAAATGATTGGTAAGAGTTGGACAATTAATAGTTTAGAATCTGTGGGTCAAATGATGCTGAGGCTGAAAGCCTTTGGCTCCATAGGAAAAGTGAGCACTATGAACACAGCCCCCAAATTATGAAGGTTTTGGTTGAGTGCGAAATATGTTCTTTCAGCAGTGATGATGCCTGTGCTTCAGATAGGAAATAAATTCATAAGACCCTCTTATTTCTTGAAAAAAATCAAACAAACCAACACAGTTGTTGAAAGAGAGCTGTTGAAAGGAAACATCTGGAGGAAATGCCAGTCCAATTTCAATCTTTTCTTCAGGATACCATAACTTACATTTTCCAGGATGTGATACTGTGCTTCATCAGACAACATCACAATGAGATCATACCTCTGAATGTGGACTCCAGGCCACCTATGTGAAGCATGGTAATCATTATGTCTGATTCTGCTTCCTGAGAGAGTCATTCATTGGTCATTTCTTTGATGCTAGCATGGAATCCTAGACATGCACGAAAATGATTACTTCACATACTCTGGATCTATGTGAGGATGGAAGCAGGCATCTCTAACAAAGAGTGAGCCCTGAGATGTCTACAGTGTTGTAGATAAAAGCATAAAAAAAAGCCACAGCTAAATCCAGGACAGAATCATGGTAAGAAAGAATTATGGTAGAAGGCAATGAAAATTCAGTGCATAGCCAAATGTAATGTGAGACTTATGAATTATTTCAGAGGAGAAAAAAAAATTGCTCTAGCTTTTTATGTACCTGTTAATATGTCTAGCGGTCCTTCCATGGATGCCCTTAGTATGAGTATAAAAAACATCCATTCCTCATAATGCATCATGGATTTATTAACCTCTTTAAAACTTTGGGAAAAACTTTTTGGCAACTTAACAGATTCTAGTTGTTAAAATGTTGACTTAAAATGCCCTTGGTACTGGCAAGACCTTCATAAGTCATTAATTGCTAGCTGGGTATCTGTGATTTCACAGTAATCAGGTCCAGTTAAAGTTTAGACTTACATGTAAAGAATTTTTGTTGGCTTTCAGGAATAAGACCAGTCTGAGTATCATTGTCGTGTAGTCTGCAAGAGAGGGTTTTTTTTTAAGTTGCAGTCTTATATTCAAGGAAAATGTAGGAGTATTGAGACTAGACAGGAACCAAGGTATCTACTAAGAGTTCATCCACTTACATGTTGTTGTTTTGGTTCCTTTTTGTTGCTGAAGTAGGCTATGTCTATTTACCAGTTTGGGGTTTTTTCTGTTTAGTGATTATGCAATAGGCACCATAAACAATGTTACAAGATGTTGCTATAAAACTTGTAATGAAATGAAACCCTGAGCTGCTGCTCTACTTAGAGGTTTCCCTGAGTTGTTCCGCTCTGTTTGAGAGTACTACATGTAGTAGCCCTAATATTTTCTTTTTTTTAGTCTTTGATTGTGACATGTCCTAACTCTCAGTTTCTTTCTGAATCGTTGTAATCATAACTGGACGTATTTGAAATGTATTAAATGTATATAGCCTTTTGTGCCCTCGCAAACTTGACAGACTCAACACCCAACATGTATGAGCTGTCTACATTTGCATTTTAATTTCATATTCCCATAGGTATGTCTTCTGTTGCAAAATGGACCTAGAGCATTCATAGCATATTCTTATACTCTTTCATTTTCTTATTCTAAAGATTTGCACGCCCTATATACATAGGGATCAGGTCTGAAAAAAGTTGTTGTCCTTTTTCAGAGAGTGCTTATCATACCTGAGCAGGTGCCCCACAGTATGGCCTGTACTGAGGAAAGAATAACCTGACTGCGTTGCTCCTCCTGTTATCAAAGAATATTGGTATTCAGCTCTTTGTTGCTAAAGTACATCACTCTCAAAACAATCGTGTGTTACAGCAACACAATAAGCAAGATGCTTTAAAAAAGAAAACCTTCGGTAAAAGACCCTTATTATAAAAACAATATTATATTATAATTCTCAGACATCAGTGATTTCCTAAGGAAGGAATAAGATATACCATGTGTTTTCCTTTCAATGAGACAGTACTTCCAAAAGTCAGGGAAGTGCCATGGGTCTGTCTTCCATGTAGTTGTGGTTTACCTCCAAATAATATTTTCTTTATGGGGGAGAACCATAAAGACATATGTATAAGTTATTTTATGCCAAATGTGTAAATGTTTATATAGGAGCAGAATGAACAGTGAAAATGATTATTTAATAACTCCAATAACACAAATGATTCAGAAAATCACTCATGTCCTGGAAGACCATGCAAGCATGTGTTCAGCTGTAGCACAGCCCTGAATTTTAGTGAACTTAAAGTTCAGCTCATACGTGAATATCCTGGTTAGAGACTCATTGACTGAGAATTGGTATAGTTCAGAGAATCTTATGGGAATACTGAAAATATCACCTAATTTATGAACAGAAATGTATTCCTTTTCAATTTCTAAAAAATCCTACAAATATTTTTATGTTCCAGAGAGTTACAACAAAACATGTTAGCTAGTTCTTCTAAATCAGCTTTGCATGTGTGGGAACTAGATGACTTTTATATATTTTTCCTGCCTCCTATCAAATGGAGAAAATCAGTTGAGTTAATAAATGATTGGAACGTCAACTGACTTGTGCGTATTTGGGGAGAATCATAGCTTCACTGGCTTTTGGTACACCTCGGAGCACTGTTAGATGGTGAAATCTGCTAGTTGTTTAAATTCTTAAGAATGGTTGTTCTGGTTCAGAGCAAGGGCCTGCCCAAGCCAATGCTCCTGCCTGCAGGGTCTGCCAGGGCAGATCATGGCAAGGACAGGAAAAACTGATAGGACACTGCCCCACAGACACTTTCCTGATCTCAGTACCCCAAATAATTTTCCACTTAGGGTTTTGCTGACTATGCATGAAGAGTGAGCTCCTAATGTTTGCTTTGAAGCTAGTTCCTTGAGCTCTGCTTGTTCTCCCTGAGCACTTGTACTAGAAAACTCAAGGGGTAACCAGGGCCTGTGCATATTCCCCACACTGTATTCCCCCATCTGTTCCCCAGGCTGAAGAAGCTTGGCCTAATCCATAACTCCTTCCATGTGTTGTGGTGTGGGCTGGTCTGGCCACTGAAATGAATGAGAGATGCTCTCTGGCCCCTCTCTCCCATGTCCTTTCAGGGAGAGGAGGAACAGAGAGAAAGAGACTTAGAGTTAGAAGAGTTAGAAAGAAACCTAAGCTACTTTAATGAAAATATTAATAAAATAACAAAAAAAGAATAATGAAATATATGCAATATATACAAAACCGTATCAAGCTCCCAGGGTGATGATCACATCACTGGCAGGCACAGGGAAAGTCCTAGACTGGACTCAGCAACAGACAGGAGCTGGATTCCAGATCTAGATTCAGGAACACAGGGATTGGGATCAAAGGCAGATGAGCAGGCACTGGACATTGAAGAAAGAGGCTGACACCTTTGAACCCTCAGCTTTTATACTGGGCATGATGCCGATGGGATGGAATATGTTGTTGGTCAGTTTTGGGTCACCCATCCTGTCCCCTCCTCCCCTAGGTGTGACCTCTCTACGCTCTTCCACTTCCGAAATAACAGTGTTATCTGGCCTTGGTTATAGCAAGAAGTATAAGCAAGAGCCTCTCTGCATACCGTCCCTTGGTACAGATCATAAACATCAGGTCTTACCACTCTGAAAGTGGACAGTGTCTTAAAAATATGCCGTCAATTTCAGAGAGGTCATTTAGTTAGAAGAGGCTTAGCTAAAAAGTAAAATTACTGAACAGAAAACGGGTTCTGTTTTACCTGAAAGCAGGCCAGCACGGAAGCCGGCATGCCTTTAATGAGCACTCGCTGAAAGGCCATTTTCCGCCTCTGTGGCGGGAACGGCCTCTGTGGGAGAAGGCCAGGGGCTGCCCCGTGCAGGACACAGCCGGCTCCAGCTGGTTCCAGCCAGCTCCTCAAGGGACTCCCTGCCGGCCGGGACAACCGGCGAAGCTGGTGGCTCCTCTGAAAATATCTAAGAAAAGGCAAAATGCTGCACAGGCAGTGAGGAGTGAGGGGAAGAAGAGTGAGAAACCGCCCTGGGAACACCCGGGGTAGGGAAGGAGGAGGGGGAGGAGGTGCCCCAGGTGACAGAGCAGAGGCGCCCCTGGCTGCCCGGGGAGAGGAAAATGCCATACCAGGTATCTGGCCTGCGGCTCATGGAGGAGCCCACCATGGGGCCAGTGGGTATGGCCTGAAGGAACTACAGACTGGGGAGAGCCCACAATGGGACGTGTTTTCCTGACAGGAACTGTGGCCATGGAGTGCCCACACTGGAGCAGGTTCTCCTGACAAGAACTGTGGCCCATGGAGAGCTGATGCTGGAGCTGGTTTTCCTGACAGAAAATGCAGCCCATGGCGAGCCCATAGTGTGGCATGTTTTCCTGACAGGAACTGTGGCCATGGAGAGCTCATGCTGGAGCAGGTTCTCCTGGCGGAAACTGTGGCCATGGAGAGCCCATACTGTAGCATATTTTCCTGACAGGAGCTGTGACCATGGAGGGCCCATACTCTAACATATTATCCTGACAGGAATGGTGGCAATGGAGTGCCCACGCTGGAGCAGGTTCTCCTGACAGGAACTGCGGCCATGGAGAGCCCATACCATAGCATATTTTCCTGACAGGAACTGTGGCCCATGGAGATCCCACACTGGAGCCTGTTCTCCTTACAGGAGCTGCACCCATGCTGGAGCTGGTTCTCCTGACAGGAACTGTGGCCTGTGGGGACCCCACACTGTGACAGGTTCTTCTGACAAAAACTACAGCCCATGGAGAGATGATCATGCTGGAGCTGGTTCTCCTGACAGGAGCTGTGGCCCTGGACAGCCCATGGTGGGGCAGAAACTGTGGCCGATGGAGAACTAATGATGGAGCTGGTTCTCCTGACAGGAACTGTGGCCCTGGACAGCCCATGCTGAAGCAGATTTTTCTGACAGGAGCTGTGGCTCTGGACAGCCTACGCTAGAGCTGGTTCCTCTGGTAGGAGCTGTGGCCCTGGAGAATCCATACTGTGGCCAGTGGTCCTGACAGGAATTGCACCCATGCTGTAGCATGTTCTCCTCACAGGAATTGTGGCTCTGGAGAAGCCACACTGTAGCAGGTTCTCCTGACAAGAACTGCAACCCATGGAGAGGACCCACACCAGAGACGGGGAAAAACGTGAGAAGGAAAGAGAGGCAGAGAAGGTCTGTTATGTACTCACAGTAATCACACATTCGCTATCACCCTTGCGTCTCTTATGCGTGGGTAGGGGATGTAACAGACCTGGGAATTAAGGAGTGAAGTTGATGTGGAGAAAAAGAGTTGTGGTGGTGGATAAGGTGGTATTTTAATTTGTCTTTGTTTCTCACTCTCCAAATCTATTTTAACTGGCATTTTTTTTCCCCAAATCAATCCTTCTTTCCCTGCTGACAGTAAGTGTTTGCCCTGCCTTTATCTTGACCCACAAGCTTTTTCATCATACTTTCTCCCTTTGTCCTGTTTGAGGAGGGGGAGTGAGAGAGTGGCTGAGTGGGTGTCTGGCAGCCTGACAAGGTCAACCCACCACAAAGTTCCAGACCTTTTCCAATTCCACAATACTGCTTTGTATGCAGAGACTAAGGCTGTACAATTTGAGGTAGAATCAATATTCAGGGCAATATTCAAGGTGTAAGTGAATGGATTTTTTTATCATGTAAATGTTCTCTATTTAACTCTATTTCCTAAAACTTGATTTGGCTTTTTATTTATTTATTTAATTGGTGCCCCTTACAATGAGAGTCATAATGAAAGAATATTTAATCAAGATCTAGTACCTGCAGAAGTGTCAAGCTAGTTTTTCATAAGTAAGCAGAAAGAAACCATGCATTATTTGGTTTTTCCAGGCTTTAAAATGATGTGGAATTTCTCATGTAATATATGAGCAAAGGATCCAGCTCTTGGTTACACAGATATCTCCCTGGGGTTTACAGCTGTTAGGAGCTCAGTATTATACCTTGTGATCTTGCCTCTGATAACCCTTCCCTACCATATCTTCCTCATGAGAATCCTCCCCGGGCTGTACAGAGGATTGGAAAGTTAAAAAAGGGCTGAGGATCTTGCCCTAAATATGTGAATTTGTGTCAGGTTTAGATAAGGTAAGTGAAGAATCTATGACATGGTATTTATTACATAATGAAAATGCATCATAATTTTAAGGACAAAGGATTTTCTTATTTTAAGCACAGTACAGTTATCTTTTTGTGTTCTGTCATCATTTCAGAGCGAGTGAAAAGATGTACTAATAAAAACCCCACACCTATATTTAAGCATCATATTAAGCCATATGTGATAGCACTTAAAATTTTATATAAAAAGTTATTTGGGCGTTAACCTACCAGATAAGAAGAGAATGAAAATAAACGAACCATCTTCTTTCTTGTGACTTATCTGAACCACAGTTTCCTCTTTATTCTCGCAGTCAAGATTATTTCATGTACACAAAGTGACCATAAATGAGCATGCAGTTTGCATCATAGACATGCCTGTGGGATAATAAGACATAGTATCTGTTTTGAGAAATGAGTGTTGCTTATCTAAAAAATTTTGCTTCTGCTCACTGAGATCACAGAAGGCAGTTCAGAGAAAAGTAAAACAGAATCTAAGTGTCATCACAGATGGGTAAAAAGAAGATGCTGAATATGTATTTTGTGTAGCTAAGGCAAAATAGTATGTTTCTCAGAAAAACAAATTCAGATCTGGAGCTAACAAATGCTGAACATCTTCAGCAAGGGGCCATGTCTCTTTCACCCTCTGTAGTCATAAAAGCTGTTTGGCATTTCACTTGGTAAAGCAGAGATTTGCCCATATTATTAATTATTTAAAGTTTGACTGAGTAAAATTCTAGCTCTTTTAATAGTGAATGGAGTTTTCCCATTGTTTGCAGCTATGCCACAATTTTGCCCATGTGTGTATTTGTCTGGGAGCGTGTGAAGACTGAAGCATAATCATTAGATAGAATCAGATTAATGCTCTTTGCTGTGTGATAGTTTTGTTTTGTTTTGTTTTGTTTTCTGGCTAATGAAAATGGATGTTCTAATTAAAACCCCCACGAAAATTCTGACATATTTACTTAAAATATGATTACATAAATACTTGGCACAATGTATGAAAAACAGATTATCTATTTCAATGAGTTTTCCCAAGATCTATTTTGAAACTATACAGTGTGTTATAATATCTTTACTGTATCGTATCAGTATCATCAACCTTCTGTTTTGTAAAAAGAAGTTACATTTTTTCTTCACATTAAGTAGATTGCAGTGCAATATTGTACATCTTTTTCTGAACAAACTTTGTTTCTGCTATAAATGTATAGCAATTACTGTGAGGAACAAGCCACTAAACATCCTGTCTCATGTCCTGGTGATTCATGTGTTGACAGCAAAACTTTCAAAGGCAAGAGTAAAGGTCTATACAAGCAAAAAATGTATGAAAATATAGAGTTAGAGGGGCAGTCATCAGTTTTAAAAAAATAAGTTAAAGGATGAGTTTGATTGTGATAATTTTATCTGTTCCAGATCATTTTGTCCATTTTGCCACTTAGTCGTTTTCAAAGTTATAGCTTATCTGAAACAGTAAATCATGGTTACATAAGCAAGCCCAACAATCCACCAAATTTTTATATATTGGAATGCTCGTGAATTGGGTATATCTCTGCATGAATACATTTATAGCCTTCTGAACCCAACTGGATCACGTGCAGAGATGTTTGTATTGCTTTTCCATCTTTCTTTTTGTCTAGATCCAGTCTTTTATTTACTTACAGTTTTCAAGATAAGTCATTTCTACTTTTCTGAAATAAAAAATCTAAACCTTAAATCTCTGTCTTCTCCTTTTTCAGAAGCTTTTTGAATATTCACATTCTGTTGGCTGCTTTTTCATCTTTCATGGTTT
Organism: Rhinoptilus africanus; assembly: GCA_013400135.1. Classification (NCBI taxonomy): domain Eukaryota; kingdom Metazoa; phylum Chordata; class Aves; order Charadriiformes; family Glareolidae; genus Rhinoptilus; species Rhinoptilus africanus. The sequence continues at coordinate 393,980 of VXBO01002542.1, read as the reverse complement.
AGGTCTTGAAAATGTCTTCAGTTCTTGAAGACTGTGACTAATTTTATGTATTTCCAGCGGAGGCTGGTGGTTTGAAATTAAGGAAGCCACATGTGTCAGTCCAGTAGTACGATTCTGCTCCAATAAAGATACTTGAGTCCAGTATTCATGGTCAATCAGTTTGATATTTTTAAAGAAATCTCAGTGAGACTTTGTCATAGAAAGGGTGATCCAGTCATTTCTGAAGTCATTAGGAGGCTGCAATGACTGTTGAACTTCAGGCTTATGGTAAATGAATAGAGAAGAATAGAACGATCCCAAAAGTTAACAGTAGTAGAGGGCTGCTTTCCACAAGGGAAAATAATTACAACTTTTCAAACGTTTCTGTTTTTAAAAGAACAAGCTGACTGATGGAAACCTCAGTGCAAATGTTAGTGTTCCCTGAAGCTTGTTTTATTGATTTTCTCTGCTAGGAACTGCTTTCTGAAATGAACTTTTCATTTTTTTTTCTATTAATCATTGTTTATGCCTGCTAACAGTTAAGTATAAGAAATAGTTAGTTATTCACAAGGGACATTGCTTTTCCTTCATTTTCATATTCATTTGCACAAAAGATAAAGCAAAAAGAAGTGCTGGCATTAAAATTGCAGAGCGAAAAAAAATGTCATCTGGAAACAAAAACATTTCACTTACAATCATTAATTGTTTGGCGTCTGTTACTGTAATGAGTCCTTTAAACACAGGAAGATAGATGTGGAATGTAGATACAGATGTAGCTGTAGATATGGATGTATACACATACACACACATACGCCCATGAAAGTGAAAATATTACCCTTTAAAAGGGTTTAAACTGAAGCCTATGCATCTTTTCAAATCTTCAACATGGCAAACTATTTCGACAAGAGCTGTAGTCACTGAATAGAAGGAGTGCAGCAAGCACAGGAATGGCCTGTTGAAGTCTGGGATGATATCTGAAGGACAGATTCATAAGCACAAAGGAAGTGTCACGCATAGTTCCAGTATTTGGACCAAACTTGCAGCTCTGGATCTAATCAGTCGAGCACAGGGTCTGACTTCAGTAGATGTATGTGTAGGAGTAACTGTTTGCCATCTTAGGCTATAACAGCCAGCAGAGCTTATAATGAGCTGTGACTTGTAGAGAAATACACCACCGTAAATCATGCAGATCGTATATTAAAAACCTTAAGATGCAACAATACAGTTGGTTAGGCAGACCGCAGGCTTTTATTCCTTGTCTCAAAGCTAAATAGTACATGCCTGAGGGATGGTAGGGGATGAGAGGTCAGTGGAGTTAGACTAACGTACACTAGCTGAGAATCTGGTATGGCAAATTATATCCAATCACTCCTTGAGCAGTAGATATATATTTTTATCTTTCCAAAATATTTTCCTCTCCACTTGCAGTGGTTGCTGACATCGAATATTTGAGAGCAATTTTGCCACAAGTAGGGCCAGTTTCAGTGACAGCTGAAGTTTTCCTGTAAACTTGTGTGGATTATGCAATTTAAATGGATGGAATTCAATCTTATCGGCCTGTCATGTTGATCATAATCACAGTTACTTTTTAAAGAGTATTTTTGTAGTCTTTGCACATATGATCTCTGCAACTCAGAGTGTCTGCATACCACGCAGCATCTGGCTCGGTTTTTACAGGATCTTAACAGATGCAGTCAAGAACAATGCTTAACTCCCTAAAGCCTAAAAATAATTGCATTTCAGTAATCTCTTATGCTATAATCACTATCCCATTCAAATATAATAATCATATAGCATTGGAAATTACTCCGAAAAGTCAGAGGAAAACCCTCAGCGCATAGCCACTGAATCTTTTATTTAACGAAGAAGAAATATTAGAGATAGAGAATACTTAAAGAAATATATTGACATCTTTGCGTTGGAATAGTTTTAACTTAAATTACATTGGAAAGATTTTGATTTTGAATATAAAAATCAAGATTTTGAATATCAAGTTGACCATCCATATAAAAGATATAAATGCCATATTCACTTAAATGATTACTAGGATTTGGCCTGCATTACTTTAAGTTAAGGAACTTACAAAGTTGCTTCTATTTTCTTCATATCAAAAGAAAGAAAACTGTGTTTCTTTTACGTCTGCAGTATAGATACACCATTGTAACGTACTGGAAGGAAGCCTAACTTCATCAAACCACATGTTGGGCTCATACTTTTAGTTCTTCCACAAAAGTATCATTGACTGAAATGAACGTTTTGCCTGAATAGATGAAAGTCAAAGAGAGCAGGATGAAATGCCTGATGAAACAGACTGCTTATAGTAACTTTAAAATAAACATAATATCCCACACTGTAAGGAACTCCAAGCACAAATCATGTGTAACCCTTTCAGATCCATGCAACAGATCCAAAGTTAAATCCTGTCCTCAAGGTGACTGCTGAAAAGAAGAAATAAATAGGTACTGAAAAGTCTTCAGCCATTCATCTGTAAAACCATGGTTTGGGATATTATTTTGTTGTAGAGAGAATCTTAAAGCTAACATTTGCCTAGGTTTTCCCTTTCTTCTGTCCTGAAGTTTTGACTAGCAGGTAGAGAGGAGTGTGGATGGTTGTTGTCTGGCATGCCCAGGGCTCCAGGAAGACTCTGGGCTACAGCCACTGGAACTAATAACCACTAGTAGAGTAACCTACTGGGCTACACCCATTAGACTAGTAACCAATATGTATAGGTTTTTTTATGCAGGGCATATGTAATGAGATGGAAAATGAGCAAAATTGGGAAAAGGATTAGGTATGACTCTTCAAGTTAATACCAAGGCCAGTGGCTTCAGGCCAAGCATGAAACAGGTGTCTAAAATAGTGTGCTGTTGAGGAAGGATATAGTATTCCTGCATACACATATAAGCGATCGAAGTGAGACCAGGGTCTGTGGACAGTGTATATGAACAGCATCAAGCATATGTCTCCCCTATTACTCAAGACTTGTTTGTGAAGGAAAAAAGGAAATTAAAAATTTGTCAGACAGCTCACTCAAACTGGAAAGAGCTCTGAAATCTGAGGTCTCCATATCTTACCAGCAAAGATGTCTCTAGTTAGTCAGATTTCCCCTGCAACAGAAAAAAACCACCCCAAACCAAAAATATTCCTAGCATTAGATCTCTGTCTAATCACTTAGAGATTCTAAAGGTAAATGATTTTCAGGTATGCTCAATTTTATGAAACAGAGATCATCTAATTACCATCTAAATAACATGTGACTTCAGTGATCTATCACGTGTAATTATGTGCAAATAATGGCCTTACATTTCAGATAATCCATAGGCAGTAATTTGTTTGGACAAGTGTCACTGAACAGTGATGAATAACAAGCAAATTCCGCAAGATCATTATGGTTTGCGGTTCAGTTCTAACAGGGAAAACGACATGCAGTAAACAGAGTGTTAATTTTTAATGGTTCATCCAATTCTACTAAAAGGCTTCTTGGGGAAAAGATGACAAGATTTCTATTCTCATTTTCAGCAGTTCATTTATGTATTGCAAATAACTCATGGTCAGGAATGTGCTGTCTTACAACACAAACAACTTTAGCAGTGTGAACAATAAAACATTCTTTGACCACAGCATTAATCGAAAAAAGCCAGACGTATAAGATTTTCATGTTTGTTTTTCTTGTTGATTTCATGTGGTCCCAGTTTTCATCTCCTAAAGTTTGTTTATTTTTCATGAGCAAGGCACACAGGAGAGCACTCCAAATTATCTGCCTTCTTTTAGGTAGTGTCTTTCTGAGATTTTAGAAATCTAAAATGAAAGTCCTAGAATCCGAGACGTGTATGGTAGCATAAAGTATTTGTTAATGTTGTTAACTTTGTCGTCAGCGACATGGACAGTGACATAGAGTGCACTCTCAGCATGTTTGCTGACGACACCAAGCTGTGTGGGGCGGCTGACACACTGGAGGGAAGGGAGGNAAGGGGGCCTACAAGAAAGCTGGTGAGGGATTTTTTAGGATGTTGTGTAATAGTAGGACTAGAGGGAATGGATTAAAGCTAGAGGTGGGTCGATTCAGAATGGATGTTAGGAAGTTCTTCACCATGAGGGTGGCGAAACACTGGAACAGGTTGCCTGGAGAGGTGATGGAAGCCCCATCCCTGGAAGTTCTTAAGGCCGGTCTGGATGGGGCTCTGAGCAACCTGGTCTAGTGGGAACTGTCCCTGCCCATGGCAGGGGGGTTGGAACTAGAGGATCTTTAAGGTTCCTTCCAATCCTGACAATTCTATGATTCTATGATTCTAATTATTATGGCTCCTGAATACAACATCGAGCCAATAGCTAGTAATGTTCTTTGTCTTTTTTTCCATATTACACGAGTCTACCTTTTCATCTTTTGAATAGCACACAGCTCTACTTCAGCCATCCTTGACTTGAAGGTTAGTTGCATGACAAACTTTTCCTGAATCCTTTTTATTGTCTTGTGTTAGAGAAATAGCAGACAGTGGGGATATTTATCCCCACTTCTTTTGCGGCCCCTGTTCCTGGATGACCTATCAAGGTTAAGTGTGCTCTGATATCCAAGCAGAATTAGGTTTTCTTCATATAGGCACAGCTTTCACCTCTAGAAGTGTCAACTGCAACCCCATAGAAATGAGATTTTACCTGTCCTCCCATGGCGAAGGGGTGCTATACACTGTTGTATCTTAGTTATCAGTATAGAATATGGATTTTTATACCCTAGGGCATATTTTACACAGATACAAATTCTAAGTCAAATGAATTTGGGAACATTTCTCTGACAGAAAAAGCACCACTTCTGCTGGTAGGTGTTTTTTTGTCGAGTCATTCATCTGTTACTAAAACAGTCCTCAGTTTTGTGATCTTCTTTCAATGCAGATTAGGAAGTTCTTGATCTGAAAGTAGTGTAAAATAGAAAAGAAAGCAGGTTTTCTCTTTATTATATTCTATGATGCATGTTTTTCACTTCTCTGCAAATTTATCTTTTTCCCTACTAACTGGAGTATATCGTAATTACACTCATATGATGTAGTATGATACAGCAACACCAGGGAGGTAAGGCATTTTGGATTTTTTTATCAACTACAACAATAAATAATTTATGCATATGGGAAATACGAGAGGACTCAGTATCTTAGCTCTGTATCTAAGCTTAGTTTCTTAGCTTCTGAACCATCAAACTGCTTGTGGAATTTGATGAACTTGCCTCTTCTGTTCAATGCATTACAATTCTTTTCTCATCTATTATTATGCAGAGTATATTTAAAGCGACAGAACCAAAGCTAGGCACTTACTGAATTAAGTTTGATTTGTTAACCTCAGCAAAACCAGATCCATCTAAAGGATATAATGCCCAAATATTCATGCTTCTTTTGGTCTTCCTGAAAATGTTCAAAGCAATAGTGATTTTTCTGTGGGGCTTGTGGAAAAATAAAGCTTGCTCAGTGTTAGGATTTTAGAATCTGGAGCTGATTTCTTCTTAACTAGACTTTCCGTAAAAAGAATTTGCCAGTATTTAATCTGCTTTGGAGGGGATGAGAGGGAATGTGTTCTCAGCAGCAGAAATGAAGTACTTCTATTTGGATAGATCTTTCTGGACTCCTCAAAAGGTGTGGTTTGACTTCCTCAAGCTCCTCATGCTCAAAGAAACATAGATACTAGACAGATTATGTTTCCAGTGATGTGCTAGAACAAAGGCTCCTGCCTTCCCAACACCCTCTTTCAAGGTGAGAGGACACTAAATGATATAAAAGGCACTAAGGAAGATGCAGGCAGATCAGCAGTTCAGCCTGTACAGAGAAGGGGAAATTGTGAAGCACGCGAACCTAAAACTTATCATTTGAGTATAGCAATATTTATGCAACAGGAATTGCTGTTTTCAGACAATACAACATAATTGCCCATCTTCTTTAGAAAGTTTTAATTTTAAAAAAGTAAGTTAATAGAATTCTGTTTCCAGTTTTGGTGATGTTTGCTAGGCTAAAGGAGTAGAAGGGATGGAATGTCCTTTTTCAGATTAGTTATACCAGCACTTCTCCTGTCTTATTAGCAATTCTTTGTTCCTATTTTCTTCTGACTTACCTTAAGCTATGCTCTGAGAGAATCTGAACTGTATCGCCCTATAGTACATAGCTGTGTACTTCTTCAAAAAAATCAGGGAAAAGGTATCATTCCACTTTTCCACAAGGCCTGGGGGATTTGGAGGACTGAGATTGCTAGCATTTTCATTCCTATTCACCTCAGGAGCAGGATAAAATTTCCTGAAGGAGCCTGGATCTAACTGAGAGACTTTAGTTATGAAATGCCAATAAATCTGGACGGTTTGTTAGAGAAAGTTTCACTAGATTTTAGTTTTAATTTGATACTCTCAGGATCATGTGCTCAAATGAGCCTAGGAGCTGAAAAATGTACAGAATCTAGTTGTGTATCTTATTTTAGTTGACTTTTATTGAAATCACGAGAATATTTCCATTTTTAAATCTAGTTCATGTAAGTAGATAAATTCAAGGTATACTTCTTTCCTCTTTATTTGTTTCCCCTTCATTGTTTTCAGTATCAGTTTAATACTGTTGCAGAGCTCTCTTTCACAACCCAACAGCGATGCTTTGCACAAGACCTTGCCGCAGAGGTTCTGGTAATCGGAAGCTTGATGTAAACAAAGCCCAAACAGGAAAGAGCTTTGTGAGGGACTCCATTTACATGCATGGTTGGATCTTGGCAGATGAAGGAAAGCTTTTGGAAAGGGCTAGGGCATTTCAGGAAAACAATTATTGTTTATTAGTAATATTTATTTTATGTCATATGACAGGAAGAATTCTACTATGTTATATTCCAACTCATAAAACCAATTACTTTCTAGTTAAATATTTTACATTAAATTTTCTAACTTGTTTTTGACCACATCTTTAGCTGCTGTGAGGTTTTTAGAGATATCTCTGGAGTGCTTTTAAAAGTCTTGTGGTTAATTTGATATACCCTTTTCTATGTCTCCAGTGTAATGTACTTACTAGCAAAACTTTTTTATAGCATGCAAACATAAGATTTTTGTAAGTTTTGCCAAGCATATCTGAAGGTTTATTCTCTTATCACAGAGAAAGAAAAGAAAATGTAACCAATACTCTATGTACTGGTCTTGGATAAGAACGTAAAAATACTGGGAATATTTCTTAATCAGTACCAAATTAATTTCCTGCTGACTGTGGAGAAAAGAAGGCTTAAAATCCTTTAGATAGTACTGAGGAGAGAAAGTGCTTATAAATGAAAATTATATATGAAGTCAGTGAAGAACAAAGAGACTATTGTACGCAAGTGGTAAATGGGGTGATTTCTGAAGGACACACAAAAAAAGGAAGAAGTTCAGGATCTGTGGTATATAACACTTTTTCTGGTGTGTTCAGAGGTTGTGTCAGAGTTGTTAGATACGATTATGGTTGCTAACAACAGAAATTAGGATGAAGTTACATGGTCTGAAAAAACAGGAAAAATTTTGTAACTTAAATGGCTGGGCGTGTCCGGTACCCCTGAGTTAGAAATGGAACTAGGTGGAAGTAGTCCGAGGTAAAGGCTTCAGTACCAGCAGCTGCCTAAATTGTATGGAGATATCAGCTTGCTTGAGTACACGGAATAAATCTAAAACTATGCAAGCCATTTTGGTTTTGAACTAGAATGAAAGAATGGAGCTTCTTTATCCAAGAGATGTTCCAAGTTGCCTACCATCTCCTCTCTGAAGACAAGACACTATATAAGCAATATTTTGAGGTATATTCATTATAACATATAGTTGGGGTTATCTACATGATAACCTTCTACTGTACGTGAAAAATGTCTGGATGACATCTGCTGTAAATATGCTCTAGTACTGAATAGGAATTAGATACAGAAAAAAAAAAGACAGAAAATGTTGAGGCTGATCCAGTATTTCCTCAGTCATCTGTAGCAATTTTTTTTCCTGTAAGTACAATACAGTAGCATTAGGTGGGAAAAGGAATGAAGGACACACAGGAAGGTATTTAATCTAAATTAAAACTAAATTCTTATCTAGGAGGTAATACCTGGCTTACTCACAGAAGATACCTCTAATCAAATGTTTAATTTCTTGCTTGGTATAACTATAGTTTTATTCTGTTAATTAACAGGTTTGTAACAATGAAACATTAATAAGAACAAACAGCGTGAACATTTTTGTGAAGTTACTTTGTTAAATATTTATAAAACTATACAAACTGGAGAGCTACTGTATTAAATTAGATTGCCACCATTTGTGATAAACAGAGTATATATTTTGTAATAATGTGATTTTAAATTGTTTAAACAATCCAGATAAACAGTGGAGGCGAGACCCTGGAGTTTTCCCATTCAATTCCAAAGTGACTAGGCTACTGCTGAAAACCCATAATTTAGCGAATGGTATCCATGACAAACATGTGGAAAAGAACGTAAAATGAAACTACCACTGTTGTGAAAGCAATTTTACTGTGATATAGGAGAGAACTTAATAAAAAAAGGAATTCAGAAGTCACATAGAAAAGCTAGAAAGAAAAACTGTCTCAGTCACAAGCAGAAATTACTCGATCTGGCCAGAAATTTTCCATCAGAACACTTTTCTACTGAGAAATGCAGTTTTAGTTCAGTCAGACAGACTGATTTTTATAGTGTTGATGATTATTTCCACTGGGGAAACAAAAAAGAAAGATGCAGTTCCTTGGACTCGTGAATCCTTGCCTGGTCACCCAGCAGAGCCACTGTAGAGCCAGGGCTCCCTCAAGGATAGGGACCTCGGCCCTGAGGGAGTCTTGTCCCCCTGTGTCCAGGGGACCTTGGTCACTGCAGAGCTGCTGCCTTTTGGGCTGGGAAGGCTGGAGGCTTGCAGAGCTGAGGAGCCTGCTGAGATAGTCAATGACCCACTTGATGGGGCCACCACGTCCTTAGGACCTTGCTCCACTGATTCCCGCCTGTCCCCTTTAGTGATCATGCCAGGGGGGGTCAAATGGTTTAATAAGCCTATTAGTAGCTTTTCCTGACCATCCAACTTCTTAGAAATCAATAAACCACAGAAAAATAGTTCACCAGGGGCACATCTCCTCAGAGGTACAACCCCATGCAGAAGGCTGAGCCAGAGGAGGGACTACTATTCCTGGAAGCCTGGGTGGATGGGGATGTGTTGTGTGTTGAAGCAAGCATCGTACTCCCTTGAGTCATGGGGCAAGGCCTTGGCTGTTGTGTACCTGCACAGAGTGTGTGCGTGTTACAGAACAGAAATCTTACAACAGAAATTGCCATCTACCTGCCATGCCCATTCAGCTTAGTAGACAATTGGAGATTTTGTGGTTCAGCTCCTGCTGCTGCTGCTGCTCTTTTAGCGCCCCATGGCAAACTGAAGTAGGCTGATGCTCCTATTTGGACTGAATGGACCTTCAAATATCTTATTTTCCTTTTCAAAGTTTCAAACAATTCAACTACAAAATATATTTATTCAGTATTGGCAAGAATATTTGTTGCTGATTAATTTAAAAATAGAATTATATAAGTATTAAAATATCAAAAAAATATAAAACCCGGGCAACCAAGAAAAGAAGGGACTCCTAACATTATGATTGCTTAAGTTCTGAGCCAGAATTTTGCAACTCTGCTACCAATTCCTAATCTTTCGTTGTTTTTTTTTTCTATAATATGTGAGCAGAAACAGATGGTTTCCACTAACAACATCTGATCTGTGTGTGAAGAATTAAGGGCATTATATACTGTCAAAGCAATGAGTGATATTTAACCATGCAGACTCCTGTTAACCCCAGACAGAACTACGGTGGTAAATATCTGCATATTGTCTTCAAACCTTAGAGTAACCTGATAAGACAGTCAAGTCTATATAGATGACATATATGTATTTAAAGAAACATCTTGGTTAATTTAAATAATTCCAAACAAGGGCAAAATTTAGTTTCCAGGAGTGTTAGAGCCACAGAATGGTTTTTGTTCGCATAGTTCAACAACAATTTCAGGCATCAATCATAGATTTTAAAGATAAGCTTGAATCCTCTTCTTAAGTATTCCAGCAAATTTGGCTTCTTTTGGTTCTGCAGGTCAGTCCCAAGGTGGCCTTAAATGGCCGCTTCTGCTTAAGAGGGTCACTGTCTGATACACTATTTCTGTTCTTCCTACTGTGTTGCCCTTCTCCACCTGGACCCAAGAAACTGTAAAGCCAAGAAGTCAGCATTTCTCTTCAAGTTTCCTCAACCATGCAGATAGGAATGCCTAAGGAAAAAAATGCATTTAGCAGTGATAACTATGTTATTGCTGTTTCAATATTGATCTTCTTGGCCATCAAGTTAGAATAAATTGTGGCATGGATAAAGTCTGTGTAAATCAGCCTCAGGGACATGACAGAGCAGAGCCATCCTACAGCTCTTACCCCTTCACAAGGATGTTTTATGTCAAGTTCCCCTGGATCTAGCCTAGTTAATAAATATCAGATCTGATGCTTTTACTTATAATTATAAAATGACAATGGCTTGTTTTATATGTCCTTTGTGAAAGCTCATTTTTGCACATCCAAGTTCCCTGTAGTTCATAAAGTCAAGATTGTTACTAACAAGTGGAAATTGCCAAGAGCAGCCAAGTTGCTTGAATTGAAAAGAATGCTGGAAATTACTTTTCTAAACCAGCATTTTCCAAAGTCATCGCCATAAATCTGCCAAATACATTCCAGACTGGTATTTTATGACAGAGTATTCTCCTTGTTATACTCAATGGGAAGGACCGTGCTTTCCTCGCATTAACCAAAGAGGCACACTGAAGGATGTTAATTTAGAAAAGATGAACCTGATGTAACATCCATAGTAATTTTCCATTTGAATAGTGCTCATATAACAAAACAATAATAAAGGACCAGATGCATCAGTGAGGCCACTCTTATTAGCAGATGCAACACTGTAAATAAGGGATTTGTTATCAAAAGGCGCATGTCAGTCAATGGACTATGTTAATTTGTAGTATGCAGTAATTAAAAAACAAAAGTTCTATTGCAAATACTATAGCCCACTGTTTTAGGAGAAATATAACTGTGTTATTTGTTGGAAGAATAGATATCGCAAAGCCTGAAACTCTGTAACTTTCAGAAAAAGTTGTGGCCAGGAATGAGGAAAGATTCTGTGAAAGTCTCTCCAAAATTGCCTGGATTGTGCTCTCAGGTGATGCCCTGAGCAGTCACATCAGAGGCCCAAATGGTGCGCTCTTAGCCCCAGCCATGTTAATCTGAGGTGTGCCTAAATTAGAAAAGTTGAATTCATGCTTGCAAAGTTGGACAGGCTTTGATGATGTCTTCAATACTCTTGTGGTCTTCTGAAACTCCTTTAGCTTAAAAAAAACCAGGCTGCACTATGCAGCTTGGAGTAATAGGAGAGGAGACTTAAGAAGAGAATGATTATAAATAAAAATAGACAAGGATGAGGAAATACATTAGTGCGTCTCTTGCTTTTCCTAAAGTGAAATTAAACAATCCAGACATACTGAAAATTGAAGTAGGACTTTGTTGCGTGCCCTGTGATGAAGTTCAGTGGCACTCTTGGGAATGTGAGACTGGTGTCTAAAGGTGGACACCCTACCTAGCCTTGCCTCTCACCAGGTGCAAGCCAGGCTAGGTGTATCATATACGTAGATGTATTTAATCATTGGTTTACTATAAACAAAACATTCTACTTGCTTTGTCAGGGCATCTGGCAAAGTCATCAACTAGGCACCACTCTGTGAAGAGATTTTGGCAAATTCCTGTCACTGGAACACATTATTTAAGAAAAGCAATATGGAGTTCAGCAATATGGAGAACAAGGGGGAAGAGGATTTTTTTTCATAAAGCTGTTGTCTGTTACTGCCTAGGTGATGCCACTGATGACAAGAGGCAGATTTTACCACTCTTAGCTGATGCATAAAGTCACCGGCTGCCTCTTCTTCTTCTTGTCTCCCAAGGGCTGGGCCCCCGTACCCTCTGGGGACAGTGCCCTGCTTCTTCAATATGTCACAGAAGGGACATCAGGCTAATGGCTTTCATTGTTTTTCCTGGAAGAGAAGCAAGTTACATGAGGGTAAGCTTTCCTTCATCGAGGGAAAATGGTGTGAAATCTCCTTCAGGGGAAAGCGTCGATCATTACTCTACCTCTTTTGGAATTATTTTGATGCTTTTTGTGCAGCAGAGGACAAGCAAAGCTCTAACAGTCAGTCAGTTGTAAATTCCGTTGCATTGAGCGAATGTGTTTTTTCCTATATGCTAAAAAAAATTAATGACATCACCTCTTAATCATAGTTAATCGCTCAGCCTATTATAGTTCAGCTGTGCTTGGACATTAAAGAAAAATCTGTCAGACATATTTTAGCATTTTTTTGGTGCCAAAATTCTTTTCCACAGTTCATTTCCCTGTGAAGTTAACTTCAGTCATTTTGAATTAATTTATAAGGAATGGCTTCTCTCAGTCATCTACCCACCCACAGATGCATGCAAAAAACCAGAAAAGCTTAGTATATGATGTACTAGGAGATTGTGAACAGCAGGCTACATTCCTCCTTCTGATGCAAGGGAACAATAGCTGGGGGTCTGTACTAACCGGGTTATTAGTAAATACGTTCCCAAGATTCCAATTGGTGTGTGTAAATATGGTTTACAGACTAGCAGCAATTCTTTTTCACTCTTTCCTGTGTTAGTTTTAGTGACAACCCAACTTATGATTATTAATTATCTCAATCACAATTCTGTATAAGTGAGCTTGTCATGGTAAGCTCAGTTTCCATGAGACAGTCTAATATCATGGGAATGGCCATGACTACACCATCTCTATTCCCAGTGCCACGGTCCTTTAAATGTACTGTTTCAAGCAGCTCTCTGACAGTTCACATGTGCTGTAACCCTGGTAGGGGTTCTTCAATGTGCCATAAGATTAACTCTAAACTCAAGAGAAACCGAGCCTAAACCCATGGATTGGCCTGTAGTTAAGCAGAGCCTCACATGAATCCCTAAACAACACAGTAAGTTAGAGATCCCTCGTTTATCCATTTCATGCTTTCTTTAACATTTAATGCTCCAATTAATTTTTCTTCATATTAATCCACATGTCCTTTTTGATTCCCTTGGATTACGCTTTCTGGATTTAGCCTTTCTTGAATTTTTTTTTTTTTAATCCCTGAAGAATAAGATTGTCCTTCGTTCCACAAAAATGTAACTCAGTTATTTCATCCCTACAAAGCTATAGGAAAACATAAATTTTTGCCATTATACACCTGGACTGGTTGGAGCATTGTTTTCCTACCATATATTTCTTTATTTGCTATGTGGAGAACTATGAAAACAAATTTCAGCTTGTATTAAAATTAGTTGAACACTTTTAGCAGTGTACAGCGCATTGCAATTAGCATATGCCATCCTGTAATATTTCTTTTTGCCCATTGCAAAAAATTGCACACTGTAAAGATTGATTTCTTAAATATTAGTGAATGTTGGATGTGCGATGACATATTTCTTACTAGCTCAGGGCCAAAGGCTAGTATCCTGTTTGCAAGACGCTATTTAGCTTACCAAGTGAGTTCATAAGCTGTGATCCATTTAAGCCAAATTGATACTGTTTTAAAATGTTTTACCATGCTTATTAAATTCTTGATCTAAAACACAGGACACAAAGAAAACTCTAAATTTTTGGAAGCATGCAAGTATTGATGCAACCAAATTCCTGGTCTTTGAACAATTTTTCGGTAGGTTGTACATGTCCATTTCAAGCAATTACAGGAACAATGTTTACCATGAATTCATAAGTCCTTAACATTTTCCTTCGGTTTTAAAGATGCAAGGATCTGTCTTGAGTTTTGCATTGCACATACAGTGTACAGCAAAGGCTTAAAGACAGAAGAATAGTATGAAAAGGTTTACTTCTTCAATGTGGTAGTGACTTTCATAGCTTCATGTCTTTTTTTTTTTTGGCATTTTTGTATTAGCGGAAACAACTTGAGCAAATTCTAGAGAAAATTCAGTGAGTCTTGCTTAATTCTACCTCTCAGGTACAAAACCGTAAGTGTAATCAAAAAATACTAGTGTCTCTTATATTTTTCAGCTTTAGCAAACTGATTTTTAAAAATACATTCTTTTTGTTAAAAAATGAAATGACAAATTCCTGTCACAAGTTTCCAACCAGCAATCAGATCTTACAGAGTTTCATGATAAAGAGAAGGAGGCAAAAATCAAGTGGCATGAACTTGTATAAGGTGCAGTTACTGAGGCACGGATTTGCAGGAAAATAAAAGGTTCTGTACAGGAAACATCCTTGCTGATCAGATAGAAAGCCTTTCCATATTACTCCAGTGTGTAATAAAGGAAAACTCCACACATTTGACAAAACAAAGGTGAGCAGAAGGAAAATGTGTCCTAGGAGAGCACGAGCGGGCCCAGACCCAGAGGCTATTCCAGATCTGTTAGCACAACTGCCTTTAGACCTCGCCGCGCAGCCAGATGTAGCTGCTAGAGCCTTCCCAAGCTTGGCATCTGGGTCCTGGCAAGCCCCGGGAATGGCTTGGGGTGCTACCCCCCTCGCTGGGGTAGGTGCACAAACAGAAAGGGCGGGTGAATTGCTTATTGTTTCAGCTGAAAGATATAATTTGCTCCAGACTGTAGATCTTATAGACTGCAAATGTGAAATGTTTGAGTAAAAGCACCACAGAGCATATAGTTCTCACTACACATAAAAGTGTATACATCTATTAAATATGATTTCCTTTTCTTCTATTGATAGAAGTTTTTTTTTTTTCTCCAGGATTTCAGGCTCCGTGTAGTAGTACATTTTCTTAATTTCAAGTAATTTGTAGTGGCATTTATGGGGTTTAAAAATTGTGTAAGTTTTCAGACTGAATCTTATGAGGTTCCTGTAGCCTTTACACTTGGGATATCTGTCACTGGATGCCGTATTCTGTCCTAGACAGATAGGATTTCACACACACAATAGGCATACTGAGCAGTAACTGTAAGCCAGATCTTCAGCTGGCACAAACTGCATTATGCTTAATCAACTTCAGTGTGAAGCTATGCCAGTTTATACCAGCTGGGCATCTAGCCCTTTGTCTGCCCCTGCATAAAAACTGTGTTTATCTGCTTCTATTGAAGTTTTACATTTTCCATGTGAGGATAAGTAACATTGTCATCTTAGAGCCAAAATCTCCTTTTTATTTAATTTCCCATTTCTGCTCCCTCTCCATCCATCTTGAGAATTAAGTGCACACAGGGGAGGGCAAGTAAACTGCTTAGAAACATCTGGGATGCATAGAGTCTCTGTTTCAGTCTCCAGAGAGAGCAACCCATTTGCAGGGTACCTCTGATGAACATACAGCTATTACTGGAAGCACTGGCTACTTCACAGGCTTAATGGGATGTCTGAATCTTGCTGTGCTCCCTGCTCTTTAACTCCAGTTCACCTTCAGTAGCTACTATCTGAGCCCAGATAGGTTCCGTGAAGGAGAGATGCTACGAAAGGGACAATGGACTTGATCTCTGTGACAAAATCCTGAAATGGCTGTGTGTCTGCAAGTCTCTGGGTCTCCCTGCCTCAGTCTAGCTGAGATGCGTGAGCAATCAAGTATCCACCAGTGCTATTGATTTCAACTTCAGTGTCTAAGTGCTCACCACATGAGTAAGGCTTGAACATAATAGCCTTCTGATAGTGTTCCAAGTTTGGGGGGATATATGAAGGTTAATTGAAGCTACAGACTTGGCAACTTGCCTCAAATGGCTGCGTGCCATGGTGTTTGGGGATTTTAGCTGTTATATGTGTAAGTAATTGCTCTTTACCAAATGCTTTAGGGAGAAAAAAATCACCAAATCTAACAATTTAACATATAAAATCCTCCATGCAAAATGCTAAAGCAAAACCAAACCTTCAATATATGTAAGGTATGCCTTGGCCCTGGCACTGTTATCCGGCACCAAATATCATGTTCCTGCTTCTGAAAGCATTTATCAGCAAATCATTGACATAGTAGATTTAATCTGCCTGTAAAACAGCAATATTTCTGAGAAGAGCCAGGTCCATTTTGCATAACCTGGAGGCCTGGCATACAAAAAGGCAGCAGGCAGACTGAGCCTTTTTAAGACAACACTTTTCCCACCTGCCTGTCCTACCCCAGTGCCGGGGATGACCAGCCCCATGCTCCATCAGCAGAACAAAATGCGTGCTCATGCGCCAACCGTTCTAGGAGAGGTTTTCGTATCCTGAGATGCAGCAGATCAGATACACTGAGTTAAGCAGTAGTGAACTGTGAATTGAAGGAGCTGGGAAACCTTCACTTCTCCCACCCCTGCTATGCAGGCCGTAACCTCCAGCAAAGGAGTGAGGGGGACAGCCGGAGCAATAACATTTAAGTGACTGATACTCAGTCCAACAGAGTACATCTGTTAGGACCCTTAACGGACACTGACAAAGAGAATAAGTTTGCGTTCATAAGATGGGCTTTAGCCTGAAGTAGCTAAGGCAGTAGGTCTTTTCTGCTGTTTGCTACCAGCCAATATCTTGGAGCAGAGGGACAGAATGGATTTCTTGGCTAGGTTACTGTTGCTCACATTTAACAGTTGAAAAGCCTTCATAGAAGATCTGATCATCTGATAATGTATAACAATAATATATTGAATAAAGATATTTGTGTTACTGTTGTTGGAGATAAAAAGGGGACTGTTGATGGAGATTAAAAGGGAACTCCTTTGAGTTGATGCTTCAAAGTAAATACTAATTCAACGTATTCCCAGGATCTAGGAATATCCTTTGGACTCTGGCATCAGGAAAATGCTATAAAATCAACTTCTGTCTCTTTCTGAGGATGGCAGCATTAGCTCAGCTGTGCCAGTCGGACTGCAGCAGTCAGCAGAAGCTGTGTGTGCAGCCATATAACTACAACAGAGTCTGATCATCATCCTGATGAAATTACACTGATCTAATTTGCACGCTGTGAAGACATTTGGCACTGGCTGGATCTGAGCCGTGACATCTTCATTGGAACTAAAAGTAAACTAAGAAGTGACATTACGTTTCATACTCTTTTGTGCCAGACTGTGACATTTCTTCCTCTTTAAAGGCATTATTTCAAGAACATTTAATTTGGCTTTGATATGTCTGCCATTTTGCTATACTGGAATGTACTGAGCCAGAAAAGCTCAGCTGTAATAAAGTTTGGCACCATCAGCCCACCATATACCTGCACCATCCTGTGCAATTTAATTGGCATTCAGTGGGTTGATAAATGGATTGGCTTAATGAGACAATATACTTGACATATGCAGGACTCTCCTGAGGAATAAGATTCATTTTTGCACTTCACACATCAACATGCTACAGATACCAACACAGTCACCTCCAGCAGCTGTGCTTATAACCAATGACATGCCTTCCACTGTGTTGACCAATAACTCTGCTATCTCTCAAACTAGCTTTACATCCTTTGCCATATGAGCATTTTCCTTTCTTCATTTTTTCTCTGTATTTCTGATTGTAAAAATAAAGTGCCGCCACTGCCTTTGAAAGCTTCTGTGAACTATAGTATCCATGTTTTTGCTGGTGTAAATCAACAGCTTATCTTCATAGCTTCCTGAGGATTTGCCTTCATGCTTAGAAAAAAGGTTCTAATTAGACTATAGCATAAATAACAACTAAAAATATTCAGTAAAATACACACAAAAGCAAACATCTGTGTTAAGTAGTTTTAAGTGACTATGAGTAAGCTACTCTCCTCAAAGGTTCAGTTAGGTTTATGTTCTCTGGATTGCATGTGAAGATGAGGATCTCTGGGAAGTTGTACAGTAGCTGGCAGAGGGGAGTTTTTCAGTGCTACTACAGTACAAATAATCACTGATTACAGTGAAAGTTTATTCAGCCCTTTTTTAAACCTACCCGATTTTGCTGTAGTCAGGAATGAACAAAAGAGCATCAGTAACATCAGGGATCTGGTCCAGTGTTTAAAAAAATAGTAGTTTAATGGTAGATCTTTGAATCTGCTCTTCTCAGAAGTAACTGTGAATGTAATCAATATCCTTTGATGTTTTTCAGAGGCCTGCTTCTTAGGGTTATAGATCATTTAAGAGTTGGGATTTAACAGCAATCCAGAGGGCTTATCTATCTTGCACAGACAAAAGAGATATGCGTCCAGCTTTCTGTTTTTTTACAAACGCTTGGAAAACAGTTCAGAGACAGAAAACATCAACCCATGTACACAACACACACGCTGACTTAGTTTCTTAGCTGACATTAAAAGTGTACATACATATCCCTTATTTTAGAAAAAGAAGGTCAATATGACCAAGTCCTCAGTCTTCATTACTGTTAGGATAATGAAGATTAAAGCCAAATAGTTTTCTTGGTCATTCTCCTCTGACACAATTCTGAAGGCCAGATTTAAGATGTTTTAAGTGAACCAGCTGTTTGTCAGGATATAGAAAGGAATCACTATCAAAGAACTGGAAAAATGTGTCAAAATCATGTGGGCAATCTTCTGCATCCATGAGGAAAAATGAGAACCAGAGCACTGCCTTTCCCCTGAGAAACTGTGCAAGGATTTTCAAAGGAACCTAAGGGAATGAGGGGCGAAACTCCTACTGAACATACATGCAGGTTAATATGTTTAATTCCTTGCATCTGTTTGAAACAAAAGAATGTACAAGACTCACACCACGTGAATGGCCACTGCTTCAACCTGGAAAAGAAAATTCAGCAGAGGCAGAGAGGTAAGTGAGGCTGCAGCTGGCTGCTGCTGAGCTGTGCCCTGGGCCATCACAGTACCTGCCGCTGGCTTCTTGTCCATAAGGTGGAAGAAGCCCACGTGTCACTGCCTTGAATTTCAACTGGGTGCCAGTTTGATGCTTGCAATTCTGCTCTAAGGAAAGCCTCATACATGCAAATAAGCCCAAGGAAACTAAAAAATGAAACGGTGTGTGACAGTTTCTAATTACTGCGTAAAAACAACATATGGAAACTTCATTGTCCATTTCATCCCTCAACATGTACTATCAAGTCAGATTTCTTTTGCTCAATCATTCTCTCTAGAGCATTTGGAGCTGTTTCACTTGTATTATATGAAGAAAAACAGCACTTGATATGAGCAGTGTGATGCTTTTACTTTATCTGTCCAAGCTCATTAATCTCATGGAGGGTTTAAAAAAAAAAAAATCCTACTGGTTTGGCACAAATTGTAGTTTTCAAAAAAAGGAATCTGTTCAAAGTCCTTTTTCAGCAATATTCCATCCATTGTCATTAATCGGGTTTGAAATAGTGTAAACATTGAGAAACAGGAAAATAACTTAGTATTTAAACTTAGCCATGGTAAATGCTAACAAGTAGAGAATGTCACTTACTGATGTGTGTTGGCATGAATTGTTGTATAAGATCAGTGAAGGAATCTTAAATATGACTTCTTGCTATGTACAATTAAACAGGAGGATGTGTTCTTGTAAGCTTTTAAGTGTTTCCAGCAAGATTTCAAATTTAAATATTTATAGTGGAGGCATAAGAGGAAATTTAAAGGATAAAGTTGGGTCAAAGAAATGAAGCATACATCAAAGTCCCATTTTCTGGGAGCAAAAGTCTTGCAGCCTTCCCTATCAAGCCCTGTGGCCACAGAAGCAGAGTCAGTTAATGAATCAGAAAAAAGCTGGTTACCAGATGTCCTGACTTATTAACACACACATCGCATTCTGTAATGGCATTCACTAAACAATCTGTGTGGAGCAGACTCTACTCTGTTTAAAGTCCCCTTTTCAAAAAGACGCTTCTAACTTTTCTTCCTCTGTGGTTGATTTCAGGGTATCTGTTGTTTAAGATGCTGTCAGGCATTTTGTCTAATTGAAATTTGTCCACTGTTCTGAAGGATCCTAAGGTACCCAGCAAAGCAAAACTGGTTTTAGCATTTATTCTTTTACCCCTCCTTCTAAAAAGATAATGAAATAAGATAAAATAAATAAAAAAATTTACTTAAAAGCAAAGCAGGAGAGAAACCAATTCTCTTTGATTGGTTTCCACTGCTGCTAATTTTAATGCCACCCATTGTTCAGCTCTGCAGTCTAATTTTATGTTAATATCCTGAAAGTTGTCAAATCTTGGCAAAACCTATGCATAAATTACACAGAAAGTAGCTCACAGGAGGGGGAAAGTAATGACTGTCATGGTTAGCCAAACCCATTAATAGTCTGACAAGCAATAACCCAAGAGCTCTGGTCAACTGCTGCAGACATCTGTGAAACTTTTGCAATTAATTTTTTTTTTTGGAGGAGGTATCAGCTGTGAAATAGCACATAAGTGACTGATTATTATCAGCTCTGCTGGTGAGGGCAGAACTGATCAACTCCAAGCATTCATCCTTCTATTACAGACTGATTGTTTTATGAATATAGAAGTTTTATTTTTCTTTATTTTCTAAGGCATTCTAATCTCCAGAAAGCAAAAAGGAGAGTCAGTTGTACAAAAACAGTGCTTTACTTACACATACTTTTTCACATCGGCAGTGTTCAAAGAACTTTACAGAGGTCATTAGCATTCTCTCTTTGTCTATAAAGTGGAGAAACTGAGGCAGAGACTATGTCTGTGTGTTCAAGCGCATGACAGAATATGTGAGAAGCTGAGAAATGGATCAAGGGACTTCCCTAAAGTCATATATTTAGTCAAGGATATCTCTTCTATGCCAGGCAGTGGTCTATTAGACTGTATGGTCACCTATTTAAAAGCTAGAAGGATCACACTGTGCTGAGAACGATGCAGCTACTGGATCAATTTTCTCATGTCTGGAAGACCAAGCTTCCCCTGAATTCTCTTTTATAGGCTGAGGGAACAGCTGAGATCTGTTCCACGATTCCTCATGAATCCAAAGGTCTCAGTGGCACTAAGTCTTTGAGGAAAATTCTTTATAATTGGGTTGACCTGATAGAGGTCTGATGCACCAAAGTGCAGGCCTGTTAAAATTGAAAATGCTTATACTGTGGTTGCTGAATTAGTACCTAACTGACTTGCTCACAAGTAGCCCTTGGATCTGTAAAGAGGAGTGATTTTGCCCTGTTGCATTATTGAGCCTGGGTTTTTTCTTCCTTTTGTATACAATCTAAAATCCTGATAAGTTTTTGTCACTGGTAAACTGTATTTTTACCTTTAGCGGGATACCATTACCAGAAGCTTTGACTGAATTAAATGCTATGTTCTTTCTTAAAAGCTTTTTCTTATTCAAGCAAATTCTGTTTTCCTATTAGTAGATGGTCTGAAATGTTGTCTTTAAATTTCTTACTGTCACTGCAGTACGCAATAGTGTAGTAGATGCCAAAACCAAAACCAAACCTCTAAAAATCCTCGGACACCATGATTTATATGGAATACTATACCCCTAAAGAAAATAACTGCTCTCACCAGTATTAATGAACAGATAATTAACATGATAAAATACATGGGACATATAAAAATGCAGCAATATCTTATTTTTGACTACTATATAGACCTTATGTGCTGCTATAACACAGCCATTACATTCCAGATCTTTCATTTTCATATTTTGCTTTTTTCATTCTGTCTCGAAGAGTGATAATGCTTAGTGGACAACTCAGAATAAGCCGGCATTTTAGGATGTGTCCTGAAAAAAAAAGAAATTTTATTCAAAGAATAGAATTTTTAACACCCAAACATCTTGGAAAACACAAGAAAAAGGGACATGCTAAATGTAACACATGAACTGATGCCCACAGTCTGGAAAACAAGTTTGCTACTGCCTTGGGACACATAATTTTTAGAAATAATGGACCATTTGGCAGTTCTGCACATGTCACCAGGCATGCCTGGAAACACCATGGGCTTTCCTTTATTAATATACATGGTCTGAAATAAATTCCCTCTGAAATGACAGAGGAATCCTCAAATCAACTAATTCATGTGACCTTTTTTTATTTAAGGGGGTCTTTATACTTAGACTGTACTGTACTCTTGAAAAAGATAGATATTAACCAGTTTACTGGTTTTAATCTCCGGGCTATGGCAGAAATCAGTTCTGTGGGATGGATTACAGCGCATAGATGGGAAACACAACGGGCATTTACTTGGGGCCCTGCCTCATTCCAATTAGACGAAAGATAAAAGGAAAACAGATCCTTGATCTTGATTCTGTGAACCACTTCAAACGGCGTTTAGCAGACCTTCCCACCTCAGTGAATCTGTTTCTAACAGGAGAGCACACGCTGCCTTTTCCAGGTGGGTCCTTGAAAAGAGCCTGAGAGTTCAGAGAATTCCCCCAGCACCTCAGCCCATGCAGTCCTAGGACCCCTCAAGCTGGACATAATCAGTACAGGCAAATCAAGTACTTAGGAGCCAGAAAACTCTGCTTCCCAATTCCAGCCTTATCCATGATGCAGTAAAGCGGGTGAGAGGGCATACCCCTTCTCACACATAATTTCTAGGGGCTTTAGCCCTGTGCAGTCCTGTCGTTCCATGAGTACAATCGCTGCCATTGTGCCATGCAGGGACTGCATGCCTGAAGAAGGTACCCTCCTGCCCCTGTGTATCTCTGCAAAGACACAAATACAATTTAGCCTTTAGTTCCCCAACTGAACTGCTCCTTGTTATTCAAAACCATCTTTTCTTTTGGCCATAGGTTATTTGGAGGAGAAGGATTTGAACTGCCCCTTTTTTTGCCCTTCAGCACAGAAACTTCAGTAGAATGTTCGGGTTGGGCAAAGGCATGCTCAGAATTAACATAGCTACACATTTTGTCATGAGATTTGCTAATAAGTTAAACCTATGCATTTTTTCTTTGTCAGTTTATTGATATGTTGCTACAAAGTAGGAAAGTGGAGAAGTGAGATAAAAATAAAACAGTATGGACAAGGTCAGAAGGAACATCAGGTTTTCCTAGCATCAAGATGATGAGAGAAGGGGATATTCATTTTTAAAAATATGGTATTAAATTAATGGTATTATGGTATTAAATTATTAATTAAAATTAGGTAATCATCGTTCCCCTTTTCTTCCCACCTTTCTTGCCTTCCATGAAAAGAAAGTCAAGATTTTGATTTTCTTTTTTCGATCCACACCGATTATTTCCATACCAGTAAATTAAGTTTAGTTGTGACTGTTCTCTGGCACGTGGTGCAGACTGGCCCACATCCATACTATGAAACTGTCTCACTGTCCAAAGGGTGTTTGTGTTCATGCTACCTATAGGGGAAGGTCCTTGTGAATTGTTTGGAACTGCTTTATCTGGGAAAAGCCAGGAGCGTGACAGGGACTCTTTTAACAATTTAACAGTGTAGATAATCAAATTCCAGTGCCTGGAAGCGCTTCCCTGGCACTCTTAAATCTACTAGTCTAGACACAGCTACTGCGGTCAAAATCTGCTTCCCTCATTCACGTAAATAGCTCCAGTGAAGTCAGCTGTGAGATTGGCTGTAAAACAAGAATTCTGTTTTGCAAATGATTTCAAGCATTTGGCCTTCATTCTCCATTGGGGAAAAAGAAAACAACCCACTAGCTTGAGCTTTCAAATTTTAAAAATTAAACAATGTAAGTGAGAACTATCCAAATAGCCAAGTGGCCAATATGTTCATCTAGAATGTAGGGGCTCATGTTGAAATCTCTATCTTCTCTAAGCGAGAGAGGCCTGTCATAATCCTGATGAGTTTAGGAATCGAATAAATCAGGAATCCTGGCTCTCCAGATTGTTTTCTTTCTTACATTAGCAAGAAAGCTTACTCTGAAGCTGAGGAAATTGCAATACTGAAAAATTTTTACTATGGAAAAAGTGTTTTGTTAAAGTTACCCTGGTAATTTACAGGATTTGGTTCCAGTAGTTCAAAAAACCCCACCAAAAAACCCAACCTCCAAGGAACTCAACATACACTACAGTCGTTGTTAAGACCTTTGCCAAAGCAACATCTGATCCCAGGGCTTGCAGGAGTTCAGGTGGATCAGCAATTCTCAGGCAGCAGTTTTTACTTTTTTAAGCAAATTAACATAAACACGAATTTTTCAAAGCCAAAAATACACAAAAGTATACCAACTTTGACAGAACTATTTTAGAATAATGTGAAGCATTTGATGTTCTTTTAGAATATAAAATGTTGAGCACTTGTTTTGGAAGTTTTTTTAGTCAGCTATCACGTTGTTGAAGAAAATTAGAAGAGAATTATTAGGTTAAATCACATGTAAAATATAAATTAAACACAACATTTTGGATTCTGAGGCATTTCTGAATATTTTTCTTTATTCTTGCTTGAAAAATCATTATTTTAAATTTATAGCTTTAATCCATGAATGAAGAATGCAATCTATCCCAGCTTTAATAAAGCCGTTTTCACTGGTAGTATAGAATTTGGGTAGAAGGAAAGCTTGTAGCAGTTCTCTGAAAAATATTTTGAATTGAATTCAACTCTTGCTAAGCATGCATTTTCATTACGTTTTTACATGTTCAGCGACAGATTCATATTTATTTACCTCAGTTGTTTGCTATAATGTCTCTCCATATAAAGAGGACAGAAATATGCCCTAACTACAACGTTTTGAAAAAAAGACTTAATATTTAATTGAAGAAATACCTTAAAATATAGTGTTATTTGATTAAGATTAGTTTAAATGGCACTGTACATTAATGTTAATTTGAGTCACTTTCACACAGAGGCGGTTGTGCTGATGCAGACTTATACAAAAGTCTCACAGATACTAACCCCATACAATTAATTCACAGTCTCATGCTAAACTCACATTTTCTTTGATCACCACATCAGCCTTATCTTTTTGGATCTTACAGTATTAACTGCAAGGTAATGTGCACCCCCATGCACCTTGCATCAAGCTGTTGCTGATCATTCTACTAAAGCAGTGAGACTATGACCTACGCAATCCTAATGGTATGGATGTACGTGCTGGCACTGGGTTCAGCAAATACTTGCTGAGAGGCTGTGAGGCAGAGCTCAGTGCATGACGGGTCACTCTCTGTAGGGACGGAGCCCCCCTCCCCAGGGTGTCTGTAAGCAGTATGTCTACTAAATTCACTAAATAGTCACAGGATGTGATGGAGGAAAAATAAAACTAATCCCTTGAGCAGAGAACAGAAAAGGGACTGCTGTGTTTCAAGCTATTGTCTGCTCTGTTTCAGAGAGAAGAGGGGAAGGGGACCTTGACCATTAGCAGAGTTGTGTGATATTTGTCGCCTAGGCAAAGAGCTGGCTGATGGGCACCCACAAATCCCCCATTAATACATAGGTCGGGTGATTCTCTACAGCCTTACTAGGACTCAGGCTTTTTATTGACGCTTCCCTCTGAAGCGAGAGGATGGTGGTTGGATGAGAAAGACTTTGAGAGCAAGAGCTGCGTGAGGGCTGCCCACAGCAACCCCCAGCACCAGAGAGTGAATCATGATGTTGCTGTGGCCACACAGAGGGGAGCATCCTCTTTGGAGACAGACGAGGGCAGAGCCAAAACTGAGAAATATCAAGGGTTTTTTCTGCTTCAACTCCTTTTCTTATTTTTTATGTATGTGATTTTAAACTCTTATCCTTGCTCTGTAATGTGATCCTTTTGTATTTCACATCATTCTAGGTAAAGATATGAACGATTCAGAGAATAATACTCGCTGAGCCCTAGAGTGATTGTCACTGACAACAGTGTAGACTAGGACAGTTCACGAGTTCACATTTTTTGTAACTCTAATGATGTCAGTTAAAAAAATACGTTGAGCAAACCGATAATCTATTTAAATTCTAGGACAGGACTTTCAGAATAAAAATGCAGGTTGGATTGAAAAAATGTCAATCATATTTGGAGAAGGCTTAAAGGCTTATGTTTTCTTTGTTATTTTGTATGAAAATACTTAGAAATCCAAATACTACTGTGAAATGGAAATACCTTGGAAGGAAGTATCCATCATTAAAAACAAAATAGAAGAGCTGAAATTTCAATGTTACATTGTATACAGCCCAGTTATAATGAAGGCACAGTGTCTTAACACAGCAGCATCCTAACCTTTTGATTTTCTTATTTCACAAATGAAGATGTATTGTAACATCTGGAACTGGTATATTGATTGATTCATAGTCACCATCTGTAGGAATAATTATATACAACTATAATAAGTATCAGAAGTCTTTTTACTTTTTCAAAATACAGCTATCTGCCTCCTCTTTCCACGTATATATTAATATTTAAAATACATGAGGTCAGGCACTCACAAGTACTCAGCTTCAGCCTACTACAATTCAGTAATGTTTGACTGAATTTACACCATGGTAATTGAAAACAGAATTAGATTATCTTACTACACAGTTATATACTTTCCCCCCAAATTTATGAATGGTAAGCAAATCAAATTAAGGTCTCTTTCAGGCTTTGTTACTAAACAGGAGCTGTTTTGCTTGCTCTTCACCTCTTGTTCTAATTCTCTTTTATTATATATCTTTCTTAATTCTTATTTATTTCATTATATCATAATGAATCATTTTTATCCTCAAGGTCACTAAAGGCATGTTTAAATTTGGTGTTTGGTTTTGATTCAACAGTAGGTTTTGGAATGTCTGAGAAGGTTGGTGTCCCTACAAACTGATCAATCATGTTCAGACTGATACATTTTTAATTAGTAAAATTGAAGAGGGCCATTATTTGAGACATATTTTATGATATATATGTTTCCAAGTCAAATATTCTGATCTGGCAATGTGGATCTCAAGAACTTCAATCTGAAGTTAATCTTTATAAATCAGACTAGAGTGGATTAAAATGCAAGAAAGGAAAAACCTTACTACAGGTTAATGAAATGGAGTGGATCTAATCCAAAAGAAACTAAGTGATTGTAAATTGAAGATTACTACAGAATAAGTCCTCTGTAATCCTTCTATACTTGACATTGGATGTGTGACTTTCTAAAGGCAGGTCTATTAGAGTTTAATTCATTCAGTGATTTTTTTTTTTCTAGAGCATTGGACTATCTTATATAACTAGTTCACTGCAGTTTTTACAGGATTTAAAAAAATCCTTTTCCACTTTGTGTATAACTCATAGAGAAATCTGTACCTTGAGTATTATTAAAAAGAGGGTTGAGTATTTTTTTTTTATTTTTAAAACCAAAGACATTTATTTTCCAACACCTCTCCTGCATTTCTTTTCCTAAGCAAGTTAAAAGAACAAGTGGTCAGAATTAAAACTTTTGCATGTCTAGCTTTGATTTTCAATAACCATTAAAAAAACCCAACAGACACATCAGGTAGAGTGGGTTGTATGGGATGCTGTTGGCCACGATTGCTGTTGGGGCACAAGTCTGTCCCATGCTGCCCCCCAGGTCCCATGGCCTTTTCCACAGACTTGCTCTCCAGCCTGCCGAACGGCAGTAAATCTGGTCCTTCACTCACACAGATTTCAAAGAAAATAAATCATCGGTTTATTAATGATATTCTCATTGAATTTTATTGGATGAAGAGAAGCTTTTAATAATGCGAGTAAACTGGCATGCATCAAAGAAGATGGTAAGAAAGAGTAATAGGAGTGTTTGTAAAACACCAGTACATCAGGGCCAGATCTCACTCTTAACAGATCAGTACAACTCGCTGATTGCATTGAAGCTAAAGTCAGAGTCATCAACAACCCAAACTCTCTTTCAACTGTAACTGTGTATTTTAAAAGTTCATCTGTATTAACGTAAATTGTTGCCCTAACAGAAAAGTCAGCAACATAATTATTAGACAAAAAATGTCTACTTTTCATAATAATGCACATAGAAACAGTGGTAAATATAGAAAATTAAAGCTGAGAAGGAACTTTAATGTTAGAATTATTCTCATTGTATTTAAAATATAGAATCCCAATAAAGCACACACAATCC
Organism: Rhinoptilus africanus; assembly: GCA_013400135.1. NCBI lineage: Eukaryota > Metazoa > Chordata > Aves > Charadriiformes > Glareolidae > Rhinoptilus > Rhinoptilus africanus. The sequence goes on along the minus strand of VXBO01002542.1, from coordinate 366,155 downwards.
AGATTAAGATCTTGATTTACTTCTTATTTCTTTAACCTTCTGTAGTATTCCAGGCAAGATCCTAAACTATTTTATTCTCTAGTTTCTTCAACTAATAATTAAGATTACAGTCCTTTGATATTTTTGCAAGCTGCTTTGTGATTAATCAGTGTATATGGGTACATTTCATTTATATACATGTGTACTTTTCATTTCTTTTCCAATATATGGTATTTTTGCCAAAGAGGTGATTTTCTCAAGAAACTTAGATTTTAATCCACATAGGGTATTGCCTGTGATCCAGACAGCATATTTTTCAACATAGCATTGTTGGCAGTATACATTAGGAGTAATAGAATTTGACCTGCCCTAACATACAGTAGCCTAAACATTTGCTTTCTCAACCATTTGGAGCATTTACAGAATAAATCCTTATGGATGTCCTGAAACTTTATACCCGGTGCTCCAGAAATTCTGCATCTTTCTCACAGATGCAAGGAGGAAGAAAGAAGACGCTGTTGTAAAGTCAAGTATATTACTCCTTTCTTTTGTCTCAGCAAAGATTTTCTAAACAAAGCATGCAGAATATAAACTCATCTAATAAAAAGCAATCCTGAGTCCCCTAACATCAATGACACTCTGAAGAGGAAACATTTCCTTGCTTAATCTAGTAAAGTTTCTAAAACTGATGGCTCTTTCCAGACTGCTTAAAGCAGAGCAATCTTCCACAGTAATCAAGCAGGCTTTATATCATAAGAAATATTTCTTCCTGGTGTTAAGGTGCTGGGAATAGTCTGAAGGACAAGCAGGAGGAATTTAATCTCACCAGTGTTCTCTACACGGACTCTCCCTGTGCAAAGACGTAACTAACTTCCTGTACCTCAGTAAGCTCAGCAACACAGTGCAGCAACAACACAGTAAGCATTTTAAATCTCCAGGGCACCAGTCATGGTGATGGATGACCCATACACAACTAGTTAGCCTCTGAGTAACCAGGTGAAATAAACTTCAAAATGACAGTGGTTACAGTCTTCGCCATTTGGAGCTCTCACACCTGCAATTAATTCAATGACACCTACATTCAAGGTCTTCATGATTTCTTGAATGTAATCTGTGTCACCCCAGAGTTTGGTTTGTCATTTCTGTAAATTCCATTGCTTGGTAATGTCCAGAAGCCACGCTTCACCATGCTAAATATCTGGAGAAGCATGTTCTACGGCAACACTAGCTTTGTTGTGTTTTATAGATCGTTCTCCTGTAGTAGTTGTACTGCTGTGGCATCCATGGTCGTCTGAAGGCACAGAACAACATCCTGTCATCTGCATATGGGTATTACTGTACCACTTGGCTACCATGTGTTCTCCAGTACATCTTACAGTCTTTAAAAAATGTCTGACAAGATGCTCCCTCATTTGATATAATTTATTATAATCTCTTATGTACTTTGTGTGCTTTTAGTCTGTTTTACAGAGTATGAAAACAAATCTCACTGCCTCAAGTTTATACCAATATAACCCAAGAGAAGGCTTGTCCTATTTTATTGGTAATCCTTATTGCTTCTTATAAGAGTGAATCCCAAAGCCGCTGCACTGGAATGGCAGAAAAGATGATTCCCTCTGATCACATCACATACCTGATCTCTGTTCAGCCTATTATTATACCCCAAGGACCATGTCAGTTTGAAGAAGTCTTTGAAATGGGTCAATCTATTTTGCATGTTTATGTTTTCTCTCATCACTCCACAGTCATCAATGACCTTAAGTATTCCAGAGTAAATTCCAGGATCTGGATTTTTTTTTCCTCATTTTTATGTATGAAATGTCTCTTAATACTTAACCTCTTGTCTTGAGTTCAGATGATGCTTCTTTACACACACCCTAACACACACAGACACATATATAAATATTAATATATACTTATGTATGCATTGCCAAGACACTGCTTGGGACTGAGTAAAATCATAAATAAGATAGCGTACACAGGGTAGAACTGTTCTTAACAACGGTGGACAATGTAGAAGTGAACAAAGGAACTGTTCTTCTTTCAGGATGCTTAAAAAAAGGCTATTGACCTTATTGATTGTTTGGGATGAATCTTAACATAACTCAGGGCACTGAAATGGTTGGAAACTCTCTTTTTACCTAGCAAGGTTAATCTTCAAAGAATTAAGAATTAATAAAGTGCCTCCATAGCCCCCCCCCCCCGCCGT
>VXBO01002542.1:322772-363931 GCA_013400135.1 Rhinoptilus africanus | reverse complement strand
CCCCCTTTTTTTTTTTTTTTTCCTGCCCCTAACAGGGTATTTGAATCCTCCATCTTTTGCAGAGATGTTCAAGTACTCAGGACATAAAGGGTTTTTCTTCCCGTAGAGCCAGTGGACACTATTTTCTAGGAAGGAGAGAATCTGCCTCAGGTTTTGTATCTCAGAGTAGAAGACCATCCACAACCCAGGTGTTAAAGTTCCAGGCAGTTAAGGTGTAGGGCTGAATTCCTGAGACTTACCTGACTTCCTTTAGGCTGCATGGTTAGGAATGCAAGAAAAGTTTGGCTTTCCTGGACATTTATGATGCTTTTCTCTGTGAAAAATGGAAATATAAGTTATAGGACAAGAAAGAAGAGTCCTGGTTCAAGGCACTGTTTAAAAACATAGGGAAACCCAATGACTTTTAAAGATACATAAACCTTTACAAAAGCAAGTGTGGGCCTACAGTCATTGGAAGACCAGGCTTTTTTGTTACTGATATCATGACCTTGCCCACACAACATTTTTACATGCACTATCATTAATCATTACTGCTATTAGAGATTCAACACAATATAATTAAATTAATCTCAATTTACTAAATCATTAACATACAAACAGCTACCAAGTCTGTTAAATCATAATGCTATGACAAAATGCCTAAAACTTAGTATCAGCATGACAAACAATGTAACTGAAGTTTAAACATATTTTTCTGTATTTCTTTTTTGAAAAAAAAAAAAGGAAAAAGTTATTTACTTTAATATGGTGACTTTTTTTGTGATTAATTTTAAAATAACATTGTAAAAACTATAAACTCATTTTAATTTGACAAGCGTTTGGTAATTAATTTTCAAACAATGCTATGGGAATCTAAGAAGCACTCTTCATTTGACATGTATTTTATAATTTATTTTAAAACAATGCTGCACAAATCTGCAAAGGCATTATTCATTTGAGAGTTCATTAATTATGCAAATGAGTTGCAATTAACAAATCTGTTCTGAGGATGGCATTTGCATAATAATGAACTTCATGTTTGTGACATTATTTAATAAGATACCTTTGTGCATTTTTAAACAAAACACTCTTGTGAATACTTCGGTTAAAAATGGACAACCAGTCAGTAACATTAAAAAACAAAGTACTACCAAGAGCAGCATCACTAAAATAAATCGAGTTATCTAATCTCTAAGTAATAAATAGGGATCTAAAATCTGATTCTTTTATTAACCTCTGCCTTCCAAAATAGAGACTTTAATTTTCATTGATGGTGTTTTCAAAATGGTGCTTAAGGACTGGCATTGGAAAAGGATTGGTATTTATCAAGACAGATGGAAATAAACAACTGAATGCAAACACCTATTTAGCGTTACTGCTGTGTGGCATAGATTGAGTCCGTGACTCTTAGATGATGGATCTTATTACTATCTTATTAGATGCAGCATGTGAGCCAAAAGTCTAGTGATGATCTTTTGCTGGTCGTGTGTTTAGTGGATGGCAGCAGCGTCGAAACCGTACTCCGGGTTTAATGTTCTTGCTGAAGGAGGGTGGCTAGGTAAAGACCTTTTGTTTATACCACTGCAGCAGTTAGGTGCAGCTTGCTGTAGCCAGCGATCTGTTCCCACACATCCCATTCAGACCTCAGCAGGAAAGTTTTTGGGGCAATGGAGACCTGCGTGGTGACTGAAGGCAAGATTGCCAGTGAAGAAAGGGACTTCAGTCAATCATGAAGCCTTTGAGGCACCTATTTTTGTGTTTAGCCCAAGACAGTGTTGCTTGGCAACGCTCTGGCAGAGTCTTGGTCCTCTGATGGGAGATGTGAGGCAGTGAATCAGTGATGCGGCTGATAAATTCACAGTGGCACCTTTTAGGTGCATTGTCTGCAAGCTCAGGAAGCTGGAAACCCTTAGACAGAGCTTAGGTTCTTCCCTAGTGCAGTGACTCTCCTCTGGCATCTCTTATATTTATTATCCTGCTGTCTGTCACTGGTGAGGAAGTGTTGTGGATCATAGCTGTGTGTGAGTTCTCCAGGACTCAAACAAGTGCTTTGAAATGCACGTGACAGCAGCTTCCATCTGGGAAAGTAAGTTATATATACATTAAAGGCAGGCAAAAAAATTAGGATGAAGATAGGTAGAAAAGGATGAAAGAAAGTCCTGCAGAAAGTTACGTCTCCAGATCCTTCAGTATTTGTAGATAAAGAACTTGTCTGTTTTTGATAGAATATTTTTAAGTAATGTGCAGGAGGGGAAAAAGGAGAAACTATGAGAAACTTTTTTATTAAAGGATTTGATTGGTGTTACGTTCTTATTCACATTTACCGTCAGTGAAGTCCAAGATAATGATTTTATGACCATTAGTATTTATAGTGGTGCCAAGGGTTTTCAGCTGAGAATGACACTACTTTGTGACAGACAAGATCTAGGGACTTCCCATCTGGGAGAACTTACAGTTGAACAGGCAAGACAGAGAGAGGATTTGAGCAGGATGTGATAAACCAGACAAAATAATGACTTTTTGAGATGACACATTAATACCACAAGACTTCTCTTTGTACTTTTATAAAGTTCAGAGATGGGGATTTGTTGGAAGACAAAGGGATACACAGAGGGGAGACAAGAGAAAGGAGACATGAACAGGAAAGTGAGGAAGAATAAGCTGGTGGTATCAAAGGGTTTAGGAAAGCATCAAGCACAGCTACTTGGTAAGCGTGCAGAAGTCATTCTTGGTAACATACGGAGAAGGTACCTGCTGCAGCCTTTCATCCTCAGCTCCTGCTGGGGGGTCATTAGCTGATGCCAACAGCAACTTTTGTGTTTGCTTTTCTTTGGGGTTTGCTTGTTGATGTTGTTGGTTGGTTGGGGGTTTTTTGTTTGTTGGTTGTTTTTTTTTTTCTTTTAGCCAAAGGCCTGTGGCTAAGGAGAAGCAAATTAGGTCTGCCATCTACAAAGAACCTCTGTGTTAACATTGTCACTTCAGAGGGGATGAGAGGAAGGATCTTGCTTCTCAGCCCCTTCCATCAGGCTGTTCATCAGGTTGAACGGTGATCCCAGTCTTCAAGGTATCCCCAGTTGGTACGGGAAGAGACAGCATGTTGTCTTTTTGTTTCTGTGAGCAAGTGAAGAACTGGAGTTACTCCTTAGTACAAAGTTAGGAGGGGAAGAAATTTTAACAACCCATGGATCTGCTATTTTACATTCTGCATGCATAGGTGACGGAGTGAACAGAAATAGCTAGAGATACAGCTGTTAGATCATAAACCAATCACTCCTGGGACCACCTTGTTGCTGCCTTATCCTCTTCATTTTATAATATTTGTACCTTTAATTGCCAGCTCCACTACTCATTTTGCCTCTGAGTATCCTTCTCAGGGAGCCATGCCATGCAAAGATGTCTCAAAAATGTTTGGGATGCTGCTGGTGTTCTTTTCCTTCAAAGCACACAGAGACATGCTGCGTCCCCCAGGCCTGAGCCACTGCTTCAGCTGCAGTCTAGTTACATTCATAGATTTTAAATGATTTTGATAACCTTCTCCTTTGTGATCTCACCACCAGAAACTCGCAGATCACTGGAATTAATCTGTGGTGCTTTACAGGGGCAGTTTACGCAGGCTGACTGATAGCTTCTTGGTCTTTGAGGCTTTCCCAGATTCTTACTTCCTGAGAGCTTTAACACAGCTTTTGGGCACTATTTTAGTCAGCCAGTCCACAGGCAGGGACTGTGCCATTTCCCTCATTTGGTCTGGAAAGGGCTGGCGGTAGCTTTTGGAATCTTTCTGACAGTATTAATTGATATTTTTCTTAAAACTGTCAAGTCAGTCTGTTGATTGTCAAATCTGCATCTAGTGTAGTTTTCTCTGTTTTGAGATAATCCTTCAGGGGGGATTTCCGCTCATTACTGGGTCAATAAGCAGGACAAGTATAAGGGTGTTGCTGTACAAACACAGCATAAATGAACTTTCTTTGGACAGTTTAACACATTCACAGATGTCTTGGTTCATAAAACAGCTGGGAAGCCTTTGATGTACTATGCAAATTTGAGATACTATTTCTACTATTAAATGATAACCAAGAATCTTCTTCCTTCTTTGTTTTTTGAAATGTCATTAACTGGGTAGTGGCTGTTGATCACATGATTTTGCCACACGCATTGAGTGAAAACCCAGTCTTACATGTGTACTCTCCTGCTTGTACTGATCATCCATAAAATGTTGCCCTCACAAAATAATTACACTTGTTTTTATCTTAGTTGCTTTTATGAAATCAGCTTGTGCAGTTAACTCAATCCACATCTATATAACTATTGATAACTCAGTAGAGATGTTCCTGATATGCAATACTTTAATTTTTGTTTTACCAAAGTAAAATTTAAGTGCTTTGAAAAAGAAATAGAATCTATTCTAAGTTCAATGTAAAATGAAGGTTTATCATTAAAATACTACTACAACATTGGATCAAGATGTGAGATTTTGATATTTGCTCAAGAACACAGTAAAAATGGATGTGAATTTCAGGTTACTGTAATTGTTGATAAATATGATTCTTCTTCCTACGTAAAGAAAATATTTCTTAAAATTAATTTTTAGACAGAAGGAACTAATGTGCAATTAGATCATGTAAACACTATTAATTCATGCAAAATAATTAATAGCTCAGCAATTGCTGTAGGAAAATAATGTATTAGCACTAGTCATCTCTTGTTCAATTTTTCTTTATGTGATTCAAACACTGGATAAGTGCAGAAGCACTTGGGACAATTTCTTTTTCCTAAAGTCTCTCCAGATGAAAGCATGACAGGAGTAGCCAGTTGATACAATATTGAAAATAACTGGGAAATTAACTGCTATATCTCCAATTCCAAGAATAATGATGGTGGTCTTTTGCCCTTATTTCTCAGCATTTGTTATTTCCAGCTTACATGTCTCTACTGAAACGTTGTTGTCAGTTCTTAATGTCTTGGGAGCTTAATGCAAAGCACAGAGAATGGCTACTTTTGCAACAGCCACTGACATGACAATCTGCAGCAAGAGATTGATGGTGTGAATACGCACCCTGCTGTGGAGGTGCTCAGTTATGCAGATTCTTGGTAAGAATTTACTTGAGAATAGTTTGCAGAACTGGGCTAATGGATGTTTCAGTTATACATTCTGGCTAGATCTTTAAAATATATAGATGTGTATAGAGCTGGCCAAGGGGAGCAGAGGTATGCAGTGTTACCCAGTTTTCCTAGATCTTACAAAAAGTTTAATGAAGATAGCGCTTATATACTACAAAAAATATAGGTGCCCATAACACCGGTATTAAATAAGTACTCAGCTGCAGATGTGCACAGCATTTATGGGGTTTCCTTACTGCCCATAGGTGAGACTACTGAGAGCTGTGTTAGCACTGAATAGTGAGATAATGAATTAGTACAGATGGGCATGGTCTATGCTACAACAAATATTGTCCCATTTCTGTAAATTGTGTAACATCTACTGTCTATGTTATCCCATCTACTGTGATAACATCATAGCAGGGGAGAGTGGGGACACTGAGGTTTCAAGGAAGCTGTTGTGGAGACAAAGGCCATGCTTCCTCTAAGCTGGTGGGGAGATGGAGCTAAAAGGTTGCAGCCGAGACTCTATAATGAGCTGACCATTTGGCTGTAGCCTGTGGCATATTTCTACTGTGTATCACTCCCAGCTATTGACCTTTATGCTGTTAGATAGTGGGATTTCCTAGTCCTCCTGTCTTTAGCAGCACTGCAAAGACCAGTCAGGAGTACCCAAGAGTACTATGAACCGGTTTTTGCTAGCCTTTCACTTGTGCTGAGCGTGAAAGACAAACTCCCCTTGAATAATTGAATTATCTTTTGCACTGTCTTCCCCTATGTATTGGTAAAGTAAATAAAGCTTTCAAGGGTTTAAGAACAATAGATTGACTAAAATAATTGGGAAGGCTTTGTTTTTATCTTATATAATCCTGAGCTCTTAGGTATTTCAGATGCCTGTTGCTATAAAGTGAATGTATACCAGAGAGCATAAAGAATCTCACTGGTGTGTATGTGTGTATGTATGTTCAGTCTCACTAGCTCTGTTAGTGAGATCTGGAAATCTCTTCTGTACAGTCATTAGTTTCCCATGGTGATCCCTTTGAAAACTAAACACAGGATGAAGCAAGCAATCCTGGCCACATCTTGTTTTTGACCTCTTAATCATTCCTACATGCTAACGCTGCAGCACCAGGAGATGCTATTTTTGACCAAGCTGCATATAACCATGAGCTGAGCAATTGGCAAGGGAAGAAACGAACACTGTGCCATGCTTTTGGGAGAGGACATACAAACACTGAATCCAGGAGGAGGAGGACTAGGAGTGGCAGTGGCAGTGGCCCTGCTGGGTGGTTAGATGATTTTCCTGTGCTATTCTGTAAATTTCTGTGACACCCATTCACAAGTAGCCTACGAGTCAATGGAAAATTCTTACAAACATGAAGGTTCCAGGAGAGGTATTGCCTGATTTAAAGTACATCCTTACTCCAGTTTAATCTGCAGCTTTAACTTTCTCCAGTGTTTCCACGCGTTTCCATTGAGTTCTAGCTCTCTCATTTAGTTCTGTACCAGATTTTTTTGCTGTTTGCTTCACCACCATTTTTTATTTTATTTTATTCAACAATATTTTATTTTATTCATCATGAGTATAAGAGAGATTCTTCATGCAGGGATTGTGTCTTGACTGTTCAACATTGCATAAGTGGTCTGCCTTGCTGTACAGTGTCTGGTTTCATGGAATCCTGATACACCACCTTTGTGGAGCAGAGGACGTAGCAGAAAGAAATACTCCTTTCCTTTGTACTCTCACTATCTGTTCTTGCCAGCGCAGATCTGTAATTACACAGGCTTGACTGTGGGCAACAGTTACATGGGAAAAATCTATTCTTTGGCCTTTCTAGTATGTGCATTCTTTCTGTTGGGTAATTTCAAGTCTGAAAAATTGTCATCAGACTTGCCCATTTGCAGAGCGTGTTATTCCCTTCTGGGACTTCAGTCACCATTTTCACATCTCTAGTGGTATCAGTGCTAGTGTTATTATCACTCACGTAATACTTATCTTCCTTACATACCTTCTTTCCCTCCTCTTCTCCATCTCTCGTAATTCATGTCTAATTTGATCATTTCCAGACTCATTCTTCTTTCTGTTTAGGACCATTGCACTAAAACCTTGTTTGAAAACTATCTTAGCCGATTGAACAGTGATCTTAGTGGCTGTATAAACTGGTGTTTTGATTACAGTGAATCAAGCTGACCTGTAAAATATTTATTGTTGTTCTTTCTCCTAGTTACATACTTGTTTATCTCTCCATAGTGTGCAAAGTGCCTGAAGACAGAAACATCTTTTGAAGGGCAGGGAATTGTCCAGGGCAGAACAGGTGCTCTAAACACACCATATGTGAAAAGCTTGTCTGTTATTTTTTGCAAAACATGAGAAAACATAGTGAATAAGGCAAACCCTGTGTAATAGATGCATATAAGGTGACTATATTTTGCCTTCAACTCGAGTACTGTTCTATATTTGGCCAGTACTAAAACACTGTATTAAAGATTGTTTAAGAGGCCTAGCTGCAACTGAAATTAAAGTACCTTTCTGCATTTTATAAATTCCACTCATTGAAACACCAGAAGGAGGAGGGTTTTTAATCTTGTTTCCATTCTTTATTAAGATGCTTTGTGTAATTAGTTGCATTTCTATTGGAATAAATGGTAATTTGGAATTCATCCAAATTGAAAACCTAAATGAAAAAGGAGCATTAGTGGTGGGTTGCATGCTAAAAGAGGAAAACTTCTCTAGGGCAGATCTGTTCATGCAACTTGGCCCTGCTTAAATAAAATCTATAGAATCCATGTGGAATTTAAGAGGGAATGTAGCACGTAGGAGGGATGGGAATGCAAAAGAAAACAGATTTTCAGCCAGAAGGGCAATTCACTTATAGTTTAATGAAAACCCCCTAAAACCAGACAGAATTATGTATGCTATGTTGAAATTTTGTTTTGGAATAAAAGAGAAAGCCTATAAATAAATGCAAAAATATGACTGTGTATTTTACATTATTGAATTGAGTGTGTTTCAGAACTGGCTGATACAAGGACTTTGTTGCCAAATGAAATTATGCCGCATTCAGGTGACAGTATTATAAAAGTGCTCTTGATGCTGCTGTAGGGTATAGTGTGTCACTGCTTCCAATTATAAATTCCACTTTGCAGCTGCTTGTTTGGCCCTTTTAAAGTGTTCAGAGGGCATAAAATTTTCACCTAGTTTATTGAGGCAGTTATAAATTATAAATATTTTTTCCTACTGTCTCTTTTTTTTTTTTAAGCTAAAGATTTGAAGACATTAATCTGTGATGCACACTTAGTGCTGTGGGGGGAAATGGCAAATGACTAACTTACTTTTGTTTGGAGAAGTTGGTACTGATAATGCACATTACCTTTCCGGGGATAAATATTTCATAAGGAATTTTAGTGCACAGACTTGTGTACACGAACAACAGTCACACAGGACATGATGGACTGGAATGCCTCTGAAAGAGCTGTCACAGTCCATCGTGTCAATCTATGAGCTGGGGTGTGCCTGACTAAAGCTAAAAATGCTCTGTGTTGGGTCTGGTGACATTTTGATTGTATGCTCTTTGTACTTGGTCAGAAGCAGCATACTGGTTGGTGCTGAGTTTCACAATGTGCCACGTAAATCACGAACTGCTCTCTTTGACTCTAGTCAAGCATAGTACTTTCCTTAAAGCCAAAGGTAACTGGGCTTTTAGAACATGACCCATGATGATTTACATGATAGTTCACATGTTTATATTATAGCTAAATAGACAATGAGGTGAAATACTGAAAGTGTCATAAATTCCTCTTTACATGCGATGGAGGATGGAGGAAACATCTTTCTCTGCCATTGGAAACCTGAATTACTTCTATGGAAGCCTTCTTCTTTTTTTATTGTTTTAAGGAAGCACTTTTCCTTTGTTTGATGGTAAACAGCAAAGATAAAGATGCTTTGCTTTCCAGCTCCACAATTTTTTCAAGTTTGATCTAATAGCTTTCTATCACTGAATTCTATAGGTAGACTACAGATTCCTCTTCTACATCATGCATCATATTTTAAAAGTTTCCTTCCTTCTAATACATACATCGAGGAATCATCTACACTTTGCCTAAAAATTTAGTCAAGTTACAAATTTACAGCATCTTCTAGAAGATGTATAAATTGGAGGCTCACCATTCAAGTACCCTAATTAATTTCACTTCTTGGAAACAGGACGTAAGCTCTACAGTGCTTAATGATCTATACTAATAAGTTATTTTATTTCCAGAATGCATTTTTTTGAGTAGCTGTAAAATGTCACTTACAAAAAATAAGCCAGCTAGGCAGGCGACTTTAGGCTCCACTCACCGAAATTATGAGATGAAGAGTTAGTTGTATTGCTATGTAGAGGCTCACTCCAATAATCCAACCTGGCTATTACAAAGCAGTAACACAATTTGGTGGAGAGTCAGATTCAAAAGAAAGGCTGAATTTTCTTATAACAAAAATTCTAGCTAGCATTGGACTATGGACCTACCTCTGAATTCTTTATCTTGTGATCTGCATTTCCTCACTGGAAACAATAAAAACTGCCAGTCTTGAAGACCCTTTGGCTATGAATCTTTCCACAAAAAGATGGCATTCTTACTATCTCCCACTCTGCCGTCAATATGTTGCTTTCTCAAAACACTTTTCTTAGTACAAAGAAGTGTAAAAGCATCACCTTCATTTCAAAGTGAGATATAGTCAAAGTGTTCTCATATAAGCTTCCATTTAGGCTAAACACAAGGGAACCCCAAGCCTGTGGTATTGTCTGTGTCTATGATACATCAGGCTAAGTGTGACAGCAAGCTATTAGCAATACAAATTAAAATGCCTCCTTTAATGCAAGAAAGGCCAGAAACAAAAGCTGGGAAGTTCGCAGGAGAAGGCCCAATGGCAGATGAACGCTTACCCAACTTTTGCTTCTTAAAGTCAAGTGCTATTTCTTGCACTCTCTTCAGAGTCTGTAGCATGACAAAAATACTATAGAATAGGACACAGCAAAAAAAGTCTAAAATATTCTTGAGTATCAGTTTTTCTGGCCAATTACAAAAGAATATGCATAGCTAATTAGATCAGTATTCTCATCACTGAACCCAAATCTCTAATTAGGGGAGCCAGGAGATGCTTCATCAGATCTTTTGTTCCCCCTAAACAAGATGATTAAACAGAAGAGACAATGACAAAATAAGTAATGCAGCCTGCGGTTATAAAATACTGTGGTCATTTCAACATGAAGTATCCTATGGGAAAATGTGTATGACCTGGTATCTACCAGGGACTGGAGGATACATGAAGGGATGGTGTATCAGACCTTTGCATCAAAAATATGAATACATGAATACATAAGCATAACATTTTTTGTACTTGTGACTGTGTTTGCAGCTGCTGAAAATATATTACTTAAAGTAAGTTTCTCCTATTACATTTCATGAGTGGTGTTTCCGAGACTATCACAAAGTACAGCTTTTTTTGTCTGGCTGACATTTTATTTTTTCACATTTCACCTCTGTTCTCCTGGGCATGTGGCTAGATTAAGTTTGAGAGCTTTTCCATACATAGAACATCATCACCTCTGAACATATGTAAAAGTTGTGTATTGTTATCCTCTTTTGGTCAATCTTTTCCACTCGTGACATGCAGCAATTGGAAAACAAATACAAGGCAGTTGTCCACTAGTTTTTGCCGGAGGACAACCGTTACCTTGGAGTATGTTTAAAATCTCGGCTTTGAATGATTCTCTACACCAGGTGTGAGCAATTGGTTTCATCTAGCGTTTCTTTATGATCCTTTTTTATGTTATCATAGCTTCACTTTAAGCAAGAACATTTGCATGTGAATAATCACCTCATACAATATTTTATCATGGATATTTCAATAACCAGCCTTTTCTATTGATCCTTTTGGCAGTTTCATACTGCTGTGTTCTGTGTGTCATAGAAACTGAAGGTATTTACCCATGGAAGGGTTTGGATCACAAACATTTTCCACAAACATGAACCTATACAGAACTGCTTTTAAAAATGTGGTACTATAATATCTGTTTCTAGGTCTGCTTAACTTTGGAGTCTGAAAGTGCTGAATTTTCATTTTGTCAAAGACATCTATAAAACAAAATCAGCTGAAAATATGCTCTGTGTTACAGCAGAGTGAAACCATGAATCACATAGTGACACATTAGAGCGACTAGTATCAAAGGACCCCATAGGGAATTTAGGAAAAGGTAGTTAAGCAATTAATGAAGATATTTAAGATCCTAATATGGAAGAGACAGCTTTGAAGGCAGCAAGGGATTAATATTTATTTAATAGATCATCAGATTCTGTGCCAAAAAAGGAATATAATAGAAACCACCCTACTCCAAATGCAAACATGCACAATTTGAAGAGTATTTTGTGTCAGCCAGTGGTGACATCAGCACGTCACACTTTTTCATGATAGATGAGAAAAATATCTTGCCTTAAAGACAAAATTACCTTTGCTGCTTTTGCCTGTTTTGGCTGAGAATTACTTCAGTGACCCAAGCTTTGTCACCACACATTGAATACAATCTTTGAAGAGAAAGGAACCTACTGCTACTTTACCGAGGTGGCATGGGTTAGTTAGACGATTGACAACAGATCACTGTAACAGTTCTGCAATGTTTTATGGAGTTTGGTGTGACTATTACCTGCTTTTTTTAAGAAGTTGCGTTTAGCTGAATGGAACTTCCCAGTTTCCTAAATTGTTGGTCACATTGGATGGCTAAACTCCATTTAGGCCAAATTTTATTTCTCAGACAAGGTCAAACTTCAGTGTTAATTATAATGGTTTACAGAAACCATTTATGACTGACCATGCCTGGCATTGCCTCTGAGACTCTTGGTAGGAGTGCGAAAGATTCCTCTAAAGTTCCATTCTTTATTTTTGTAGAAAACCTGGAATTCATAAAGAGCTCATCTTCCTTAATGGTATTTCTTTAGGTTTCCAGTACATTAATATATTGTCACTCTTCCCACTTAAAGGATTAATGAGGCTTCTGAGGATGCTACGACCAAAACTACTTTTAATGTATTTGTTCCTTCAGATGCAGGTGGTGGGATTGCCCTGTGTCCCCTGCTGCAGTGAAAACTAAAACCGTGTCTAAAAGCTGGCTTGTCTTAAATCAGTTCAAATAGAAGAGACCTAACAGGTGACAACGGCTCCCTTGGTGAAAGGTCAGGGAGTTCCACATGCAAAGTTACAGCGCTGGACAAAACACAGGCAGTATTTCCACTGTTATCAGATATCCACACATGAAAAAGACCGGAGGCTTCAATGAGTGCAGTAGTACGCAGATATTAAATCTATCCTACAGCTGACATTATTTGTTTTACAGTAGTTCAATAAAAATTACAAAATAGTAATACAGAGTTAATCTAAAACATTAGGAGAACTATTCTTTATGGTTGCTTTTAGTGTCACAGAGAACTGAACAAAAAATCGGTAGCGAGGCAGAATGGAAAGCTGGGAGTAAACAATTCTCACTGGACCATCAATCTATGCAATAATGATGAGGCAGATGGGATTGTCTTATAATTCTACTTAGTATATAACAAGATTTTTTACTTTATTTGATTTCTTTTAGACCTTGACACTATTATACCCACTGCTTAAATCGTAAGAAGCCTTTGTTTTCTACATGTTGATTTAAGGAGAATTTGTCAATAACCAGTTAAAGATGGCATGTTTTAAAAACAGGCCTACTGGTGTGCATTGCTGAGAAAGTAGCTTTGCATGTATCGTTCTCTTTTAAGTGACTGTCTAAAATGTACTGACAAAGATAATGCATTTATAACATGGTAAATTTAGTAACTACCACCATGTGTCCCTCCTAGAATCACATGCTAATGAAAAAGATGCTCTAATAATTAGGGCCGAAGCCCACTGAATACAACACCTTCCAATTAGCACTCCCCAGCTTGAATGCTACCATTAACATTAAACAACAAAAACAAAAATGGGTATCAATTCACATAATAGAAAATAATTGATGAAGTTGGAGGGTGTGATTATTTGTGATTACTTTATAGTCATGCACTGAAAGTAGGAGAACCCCAGTTAGTAGCTAATCTCTGGCTACCTCTTTGAAGATAATGAAATTGGCTTCCTACTGATGATTATTCATTAACAATTAATTCTTTCTTGGTGATCTGCTTCATTTTCAGCTTCTCACCACAAACATGCAATGGAATAATTACAAGTGGAAATGAAAAAGCAATTAGTGGCAGATAATGCCAACATCTGATTAAAAAACAGTAGAACAGATTAGCTGTTTGGTAACTGCAACTCCACTGCCTTCAGCGGGGAGATGTAAGTTACCCAGCAATATTACAGTTCAAGCTGCGTTTCCCTTTTATTGCTTCCCCTACATCATGGTCTGGCACATTAAATGCTTTCTTTTATTCTTGGGGGCATTGACTTGTTGTAAATAATTTCTAAAGATTAAGTATTATTTGAGATGATTTGTCATCCTTTGTGCTGACAGTCTCTGTCAAGAAAGAAGGAAAAAAGTACTTAAGCCAAGTCATTTATTGTAGTTGCAAGCAAATGTAATGGGATTTATTTTTCTGAGGGGAGGATGGTTGAAGATTTGCTTAAGTGAAGTGTCTGGAGACAAAGTTCCTGGAAATTAGACTCCCCTCCCCTAAACAGTATTTTCTCTTAGATTAGAGAACGTAACAACTGACTTCTGTTGGAGCAGATGACAGTTGTCTTTACTTTCAGAAGCTTAGCTTGTTTCTGAAACACGTACTGTGATGCTGCTGGGTCTGCAGATCACCACCACAGAAATTCATAAATGTACACTATGATCTTTTAAAATTGTAAATGATTTACATCATGCAGTACCTAGAATCCCATAATTAGCGAACATTCTCTTAGCAAGATTTATTTGCTCCAACTGAGCAAATAAATGGTTTGCAGGAAATCTATGAAGTCTGTGGGGGATCTGAGACCTGAAGGTAGAGCCCTGTTGTGGTTTGGGCTGGATTGTGTGCATCCACAAACCACAAGGACTGAAAAGCAGAGTCTCAGCCCTTTCAGGAATTTCTGGCTGCATTCTCGCATTGCAAATCCTTCAGCAGGGCAAGTTCCCATTTCCTCAGCAGAGGTCATGTGGCCACTCTCTGGACTAAGTATACAAAAAGGTCGCTTTTCAAATGCTGATTATGTAAGTGACTTGCTATAACCTTCTAATTTTACTGTTCTGCTTTAGAGAAGAGATGTCACAAACAGGTGACCAAGCGAAGATGGCGAGGTGGGCATACAGATGTGTTAATTGCAGGAACCCCATTAACCACTTGGACAGAAAATATACCAATAACATGGAAGTACAAGTTGTCTTCGTTTGCAGTTTAGAGTTAGCACAGTAGTCAGTGTTGTCATGGGCATATGATCCGTTGGCTATTTTTCAAAACAGAGAAAGAAGAAGATTTTAGGAGTTGATCTTTTTTGGTTAGTTTAAGAGACTGAATGTTGTGTTTTCAAAGAGGATGACCATAGACAATCTGTGTTCAAAGATGTCTGTAACGGGAACTGAAAATTACCTCCAAATACATGGAAAGCAGGATGTTTTTCAAGCTGTTTATTTAAAGGTTTCATTGTTTATATTTGCTCCCAAAGATGCAGATGTGCTGAAATATTTGGGACAAACTCATGATTTGCAGTCTGAAAGCTCCTCCTCTATCTTAAGGACAGTTAGGATATAGTAAGAGGATAGCCTTGCAGCCACTGTTACTTTAGCAAGTACTGTATTCTCTCTGGTTTTGTAATTTTCCCCACTTTTTTTGGCAAAATCTTTGAAAAGACATGCCTCCTGTCTTGACTTCCCTCTCTCTCCCTTAATTAATTGCTCTGCTTGCTCCCCGTAGGAACTTTACTTACTTATACCTGATCTTTTACCTGTTCTTGAAAGTTTTTCTCTTTCTGTCCAGTTTGTCCAATTTTCTTACTTGACTGTCTTATCCCAGTTCTTTCCTTCATCTCTTCCTCTAGAAAGTGAAAGAAGAGTTCTATTTACCCTACTCTCAGTTAGCCATTTGTTTAAAAAATGTTTGTCCTATCACTCTTTTCTACATCTCAAATTATCTGTGCGAACTTTTCACATACATTTTCTCATATTCTCCTGGGGCCAATGGTTCTGAGTTATTACAAAATTTCTCTGTTTTTTTAAGGTATCTGTATCGATCAGATCTGAGACATCATACTATTACACATCTAATTTCTCATCCTACACTTATTACTGTGGAAAGTGGGCATCAGTAGGAAAAACTTTCCTAGCACTGAGCTTTTCTTTTTACCTGTTAGCAGCCACGGTACCACCATCTTCTCAGTTACACAGGCTTTCATCCATCTGTATTACTCATATAAAGTTAAAGTGTTAAATATATGAGATTCATCAGAAAGAATCAGCAACGTATTTCCTTGCAAACCAGCAGTATTTTCAGTCCAGCTTTCATTTTGTGTTCTGTTGATACTAACAGCAAACACTGACCTGCAAAACCCACAGGAAAGGACTCTAAGCAAATATTCTAACCACCTATTTGGTGGAGTGTGATGTAGTCGGACTAATCAGCCCAACGTCTCATGAGAATACTTAAGGGTGTCGCATGTGAAAGGATTTACCTTAGTACCACATTTCCCCCACTTAGTAAATTTCTTGTTTTGGAAAGACTTCCTCTGTGCAGCTGAAGCAGATGCTAAATTCCGTATAAAATGTCAGGGGAGTCCTGGTGGGATTGCACTGATGTGTGGAGCTCTTTTTTACTACAACCTCCATTCAGTCATACAGGAATTTCTTGCACTATGTTTATAAATGTAGGGGGGGGGGGGGGGGGTAGGAAAAAAAAAATTTTTTGAATTTTTTTTGCANAGGGGGGGGGGGTGGTGTAAGAAAAAATACATTTTTTGAATTTTTTTTGCATGTGTTTTTTTCTCAGTTGACTCATTTCTTGACCAGGTTGTGTGGTCAGTGCTTGGAGATCTATCAGTCACATTCAGATGTGAAAAAGAGAAAGAAATACACAGAAATGGCAAGGTTTGTGTCAACTGATTTTGACTGGCTGAATCTGTTCCCTGTGTACTAGAACCGTGTTAGTGACTCTGGAAAAGCACTTTCAGGCCAAAAATTGTCTCCCAAGGAAGCTTGTGAATATATTATTTTTTTATTTTAAGTTTTCATATATAACATTCATACTATAGAGGTCATCGTTAGGCTAAAATACGCAGCAGTAATGAGATGGCCATTTCATTTGCAATTGCCAATAAGTAAGAGTCCTTAAATGCTAGAGTACATGTACTGATGCACTATCATATAGTGCATTTGGGGTTTTTTTCTCCTTTAATTTTGTAATTAGTAATTCAAACCTGTATTAATGTAGAACATTTACTTAGCAGTCCTATAGTATTTAAAGTATTAGGTCGTTTGAAGAATTAATTAAAAATAATCTTAGTAGTTGGCAAGAACCCATCCACAGGCCTTTCCAAGCTTCATGAGCTGAGCACGTGATCCTGCATGGTCCCTCATCAACAGCAGCAGCACCAATACCATGGGGTTTGCAGTACATGCAGGTGATGCTTCTTACCTGCTATCCATCAGGTACAGCATGTCAGTGTCACATTCCCCTGTGAGAAGGCACGTTTCCATACTAAACGACTACTATGAATATATTTTTATTTATAGTAAAAAACACATACAGGGATAATCCTACACATGATTCCCCCCCACCAGTTTATCCCTGATGTGACTGGACATGTGATTGGCTTGTTTGTCACCATTTGAGTTTCATGGGTTGGGCTTCTGATAACTTGCAAGATTAGTAACCTGTTTTAAACATGAAAGCCTTTAGAGCATGCTTTTATCATCCACCTTACAGGAAGTATGGTTAGGCAAAAGGCGGATGACTGTCTCATTTCTGAAGTAGCAGAAACACTACCTGACCTTCCTTCTGCCTTGGGCAAGTGAGGATCTCCATCCAGCTACTGAACATCTTTCTTTCCTAAAAGGCTTTAGAAAGGAAGAGCTATAGTTTGTCTGCAAAATGAAAAACGCTGCATGGAGCCAGGGGGCAGAAGGTACACAGTGCTGACAAGTCTGTGGTTGTTGTTGAGTATGCATTTTAGATCACACAGATGAAACCAGGACTGCTACCTGCCTGTGGCAAGCTGTCAAAAGCAAGAGCATCAGCAATAAACATCGAACTGTTCAGGAAAACATGGGTTTTCATTCTTGTTCCTTTGGCAAAGGTTTCTCCATCTCATTCCCCCAAACATTTTCTTGTTATCCTTAGCCACTAGAGATTCTGGTACAAGAAATACTGATACTTTTCTCGTGTTCTCTTTTACATCATGATCAGCAGATTTTACCTTTGAAAGTCTTACAGGTGACATGTTTTGGGTCTAGTTCAAAGCCAATCTACATCTGTAGATTGTACTGTCGTCAGCTTAAGGTCTTCTTACTTAGGGACATTTGCAGCAGTGCATTTTACACTAACTACATTTCTACTGAGCACAGGGGTGATGTTTCAGAAGCACAGAGGCAGATTACCTTTTCCAATAAGTACTTGTTGCTTTCTTCAGACTGCTCAGAGAGACTTCTTAGTCCATTGTTACCACTAAGAAATGAGGAGGCATTGCATCGCAGACAGCCACTCACTTATTGTCCGAAGTCATATTTGAATCTCACCTCCTACTAATTCTTCTCTTTAAATTGGGACTGTGACAGTTTTCCTCTCCCTATGACTACCTGAACTGTCAGAGCACATCAGCCATCCATCTGACTTCTCTACTGACCTTTCCTTCACCTTCATGTTAGAAACAAGCTTTTCTATTTTGACTTCTAGTGCTTAAGACATCACAACTTAAATCTTCTTCAGCACACACAGGCAGATTCAAATTCAGATTTTTTAGAGAGAGATTATGTGGTGAAGACTGGAAACATGAAAAGAACAAAGCTAAGGATTAGCATGCCAGCTTAAACCCACCATGACAAACTACTGGTCCTAAAACTTAAATGTCAAAATGTTGTCTACAATGCATACTACAATCAAGTTATTCTTAAAAGACTGTTACTGGCTTTGTGTGATAGATATTTTACTTATCTTAAAAGTTCAGTCTAGATGTCTTTGGGCTAGAAAAGAAGCCCAGATACAAAAATGTCTGAAATAATCAATAAAAATGCCAGCATACAAAATATGTTAAGATTCACGTTGTATTGTGAACAGTTTGTTTTATTAGCACAGCATTGTGATTTTGACATAAAGGAATATACCAAACCAGAAAACCTTTTTTTGTTTATAATGTTAGGGACTACTTAATTTATTGTGCCTGTGGCTTCCTGGTAGTTTAAGATGCATGTAATATGGCACAATGCAGTGACAGCTCCAGGGACCAAGAAAGTCTCTGTATGAAAGAGTGTGAAGAAACCACTGTCAGTGAGATGACACTCACTCACAGAGGACCGTGAAATGCATTATTCTATACCTGTGCACAGGCTGTACACAAACCCAGTGACAAGTGTTACAGAACTCAGCCACACATTTATAAAGGAATAGAATTGTTCATTATGGAAACAATTTTTCCTTGTGCAGAAGTACTACCCAAAACACTGTGTATTGATAGAGAAGTGTGATGGTAACTGCCTTATTAAGAACATTAATCTAAAATGTAAAATGCCCTTAGACATTTTGGTTAATTTGCTGTTACTATCTCACAGCCTGCTTAAACTCCATAGATCTTTTTTCCTTTTCTC
This sequence comes from Rhinoptilus africanus, assembly GCA_013400135.1. Taxonomy (NCBI): domain Eukaryota; kingdom Metazoa; phylum Chordata; class Aves; order Charadriiformes; family Glareolidae; genus Rhinoptilus; species Rhinoptilus africanus. The sequence goes on along the minus strand of VXBO01002542.1, from coordinate 345,074 downwards.
ACAAGATCTCTTTTCCACTTAAGTGATGGTTTTACCTTTTCTTCTATTAAAGATTCACCATAGTTTCAAGCTTGGAGATCTATCTACCACCTGAAATCCTCAAATCCTTAGGTTAGTCACATTTACGGTCAGTTCAGCAAACCCAGATGGAAGAAAACATACTTTGCTTTAAGCCTCAACTTTGTCTCTCATCTGTGAAACCTCGCAGTAGTAATGTAATATTTTTAATGTTTCAAGAATTTCAACTAGTCCTTCACAAAGAAGAACTATGTTTCTGCATGTATTCAGTTTGCTAAAAAACCATCTCCCACACACAGAAAACCCCCAAGCCAGAGCCCACAGCCCCGCGACTCTGCAGAAGGGTAGCATGTATGTGTGTGCAACACAAATGGAAACGCACCGCGGAGCTCCGTGTGCTGCACAGAGCCTCAGCTCTCCTGCTCCTCTTCCATCTCCCCCAGTGTTCTTCCTTCTACTGGATAGACACCTGCCTCTGCTTTTTTTCCATTGAGGTGGAGATTATATAGAGCAAAAACTAACATGTCCTGTTGTCTCATTTTCCTTCTTTACTGATTCCCAATCTGGACTTTTAAAGTTTTCACAGGTGCTGGGTGGCAACAGCAATCATGATGGTGATCTCAAGTCAGCAAGGAAGAGTGAGGTCTGTGATGGTCCTGTGAGTGGATACTCAGGGCCTCATTATTCTCCTGCAAGAGGTAGAGGGTGTTGGTCAGGGGTCCCAGAGAAACTGAACATGTTTTTAAAAGCAGGAACAAATGGTGGGGAAAAAAAAGATGAATTCTTTCAATCTATTTGTCAGTGTCTCAGGGCACTGCTGCTTACATAGACAGAGCCGCTGTATTTAGTTCAGCAGCTAGCAGCATTCAGAGCAGCAGGGACAAATTTCCCAAGCGCATGCTTAGTATTACTAATACGAAAATGTTCAAAGTCTTGAGAAGACTTTCACAGCCTATGCTGGTGCCCAAACTGCTCTTGAGTCACTCAGGGATAGAGCAAGCTTGTTTAGTGATACGATGGCAACGTCTGCACCAGCCACCTGGAGCTCTAGTCTGCTGTGGCAATTAGGTGTCCCATACTCAGTGCCATACTCATCTACAAGCTGTGTGATCCATAGGCAATAACAAACCAAACCGAACTCCACCCAAACCCCCATCCATCACTGTAATATGCATGCCTCTGGAGAAGATAACAAAACCAATGTTTCGAGTTTGTAAACTTGTTTTGTTTAGCACATAGTTACTAAACATTGTAACAAGTAGATATTTTATGAGGATAAGATGAAAACAGGTACTGAACTGCTTTGAGGTTAAGTTGAAGGGGAAAGGCTGTGGTTCGTAGTTGAGCTGTTTTGTAGATATGCTGGTACAAAAGGTGTGAACAGCAAGCAAGTAATATAACATGTTCCTTTCAGAAAGTCTGAGTTTTCCCTGAAAACAGAGTAAACCTCTGCATTCCCCAAAGGGAAAATGTAATTCTCCTTTTATTGACATAGTAGAAGTAGGACCCTACATTTCTCTTTTATTTATACAGTGCCTGGAGGTCAGTATTAGGTGAAATGTTTGCACTGTGTTCCTGACCAGGCATTTTTCCTAAGGGCTGAATCCTTTGCTATCAATCATAAGCATATATTACAAATAAAAGTTGCAGTTCAAAGGGCCTTTTCCACAGAGGTCCACCCTAGACAGGCAGTCCCCAGCCCATATTGTTGCAAGGGGCTCATCCTTCTCTAGTGCAGGACTTCGTGTTGTATTTGAAATTCACAAGAACGTTGTTGGCTCTTCAGTCTCTCTGGGTCCCTCTGCATGGCACCTCTGCCCTCGAATGTATTGACTGGCTCTCTCCAAGTCAGTGTAAGCTGCAAAAGAACTGAAGTATCTTCAATTAAAGATAGGATTTGGGCTCCTGCCACTCTACAGCCCAGTTATGACTCAAGTCCACATGACTCAAGTCCACAAATTCTTATTTTTTTCCCCAGTAAGTTCTCGGTAGGCACTTGTACCTCTGAAGATGCCCAAAGTACTACTGTCTTCTCCTGGAGCCTCTCCTGCACCTACATCTGGTCAGACTGAGGGAGCAGCTGTCCCTCCACCCACCACCATGGAGCGGTGCCTGCCCCCCGGGAGATATTATTAGGCACAACGCTTGCACAGGATGCTGCAGCTGAAGCGAACTGCCACTCTCACTTGAAAACAGCAGCAGCACCTGAGAAAGAGCAGTTTCCATCTGTGTAACAGCTCAGCCCTCACTCTAAATGAGTTAAAAAAAGTTTGTTTGGGATTTAGTGGATTTGTTTTCATACCATTTCTCTCTGGCAAAACCGGTCTTCCAGTGCAGTTTTATAACTACCGAAGCCAGTGTATTTTGTCAGTAGTCAGACTCTGGTGCCTTTGAAATTAGTGAGGAACTTTTGCCCTTAAAAGGATTACCATTTACACCTACCAGTGACTCCATACATCATCCAGTTTAACATTTGAAAGGAAGCCAGTGGAACAGTAGAGTTCCCACTGAACTTACACTCTGCAGACTCTAATTTAAAAAAGTAAACACAAAATTCCCTCTCTTATAAAAGTGCCATCAAGAGTTTTCTAAGGGATAAAGTTGAATAATTCATATGCTAGCACGTAGGGTTTTTTTCCCGTGCTTCTGTACAGTCTCTGTAAGTCAGGATATGATAAGATGTTATGGTTTTAATTTATTTTATTTTATTGACTCGGAAGACTGGGGTGGGGAGTGAAGTAAACCCTTCTTACTACAATGAAGGTGGGATCCAGATCCTCATTAGAATACACATAATAGATTTGTTCATACATTTGCTGTTTACCCTCAGAGCAAAGTGGTTACCTCTTCCTGAGCTTACAGAATCGTCTCAACCTCTTGCCTTCCAGCCTGTTCCTCTGGCATTCAGTTCCTAGACTTGTTTCCAATTAATGTTGCTGGACTGCAAGTAGCTCTTCATGAAAACCTAATGTCTCACACAAAGGAAACATCTCAGCAGCTGACTGAGTCTAAAATTGGTTGAAGATAAGCCAGGAGAATAACAGGAAGCAGTGTTAAAGTTCTAAATATTGATCTACTCAAAGCTTACATTCATTCTCCTCACACTTACAGTAAATCGTGGTCCCATTCCCCACTTAGTGTTTATTTTAACGAATTTTTGTAGCCAAAAAAACCCACTTTGCTGGTGTTGAGACAGATTTTTTTTTTCTATTTCTACAAGCAAATGCAAGATTTCACAGCTCTTTTATCACATTACAAAAGTCCCCCCATGCTGTGCGTCACGATCATGCAGACACAAGGAAATGAAGCTTACCAGGTTACCCAAGCACAGCTGAAGGAACAGCGTGTACTAAAAATACATGTATACACTCTACAGTTACATATGTGCACACAGATATTGTGTTGTTTTGCAAGATGGAAAAGAAAAATCTTTTCACCAAATGAAAACACTAAAAATGAAATGACAACAGCAGCAGATGCTAAAGCAAATCATCTAATTAAGATGATTTCATCAACCATTTTAAAAGACATTTAAAAAAGCAGTATAATACTAAGTCACCAGAAGAAACGTTGATTATGCTTGCATATACAGGCACAATAATACTCTAGCTGAAGCTGCTCTTTCAAGCGTGAAAACAAATGATACTTTCAAAACTGTTTATTTTTTTCATCCAGCTGTGCTTCACATCCTGCTAAGGAAAAGTATACACATTAAAAAAATTCTTAAGAGCTAGAACCCACAACCGGGAAGATACAATTGAAATCAACCGAAGTTTTGCCTGGCTCAGGACTGCAGAATGACTTCCATGCAGCAAGGAGAATAGCTTCATTCTGGCAGTGGGAAGAATTTTCAGAGCAATCTGCAAACACAGAGAACCTCATTTTCACCTTGTATTCTTTGCATGGGTAAGACCAATTCTGTCTCAACAAAATTTGAATCAAAAAGCCAGGATGAAGACTGAACAATACAGTAAGAGTCTGCATATTAAGTCTAGTATTGACTGAAAATCAAAATCAAAAGGCAGAATTTTGTACTCGTCCCTGTGAATAACGTTAGTACCTTCCCCTTCCCCTCCTCTTATGTTTGCTCCTCCTTTCAGACATACTGTAAAGTGCAGCATTGGGTTTTTGCTGTTCAGTGTCATTCTTACTGTACAACCTTTAGTGTGGGAGAGGTGCATGGGCTGTCTCCGTACCACAGCACCACATATATTGAGCTTCCCCTTTCACTCAGATTTGTAGCAAGGAGCACTCATGCCTTCGTGCCACTTGTGGAATTTTTTCTGCCCTGTGGTTGCCTTCTTTATTTTAAGATGGATGCTGGGTAAAATAGAAGACATTCAGTGAAAAAGGCAAATATACCCCTCCGCTCTCGTCTTTCTATCCTCCATGAGATCCAGTTCCTGCTGGACTTTATACTGGGCAGTTTCATTTCTCAAAGGCCTCTGCTTCCTCTTGTTTTCTTTCCATATTGTAGTTGCTTCTGTAAGAATGTATCTTCACTGCTTCTAAAGCAGTCTGCAAAAGCACATCATGCTTTGGAAGAAAAGGAAGAACATTTTTAATGTGAATGTTACATTAAGGGGTAATAACTCTGAGTGCTCTTCATTTTCTTTTAACCCATCTTCATATACTGTTTATCTTTGTCAGTTTTCCTTTTATTTAAATCCTTCCTCAAAGCAGGGCATTACAACTTCATCCCTTTAGAGGAAGATGACTAGAGTCTTTCTAGCACTGCTGACATTCCTAAAGATTTCAGAACCAGGTTTTTCCCTCTTATCTTGGCCCCAGTGATTGACTACCAGTACAAAAGACTTTTTTTTTTGTTCTTTTTCATCTTTGCAGAGTAGTTAGTCTCAGCATGAGGGAGTAACCAGGCTCTTCCTAACACCCTCTGCAGGTGGTAGCCTGCAGGCAGCGCTGGGGAAGAGGAGCAGGGACAGAATTAACCTGACTAGATGGGGCAACCAAAAGCAACATTAGTGTAAGACTGTAAAGTGGGGCTTCAGGACCAGAATTTGGTTTTCACAAATGGCATTCTCTGACTGTAAAATTCTTCTGCAAGAAGCTCAACTGAGGTTCTCAATAGATTTACCACATGGTCAGGGTTCAGTTGCATGTTTTTGTATGGATGTTTTTCAGATGAAAATAAAAACATCTTGAGAAAGTTTCTATTATCCCTCTTCCTTCCTGAATCAGTTTGGCAGCAAAGCCTTCCTGAATCAGTTTTGCATTAAGCAGTGATAAACCCTGAATGGAAAGACACCAAAATGATGTTACAACAGTGGATGCTACTTAAAAGTACTGTTAATATAAATTATTTTCGAGGTTACCTCAGGAACAATGTGGAACAAACAAGCAGATACTGACATTAGAGCACAAGCAAAACACTTCCTCTTTCTACACACAAATATTTATTTTGACATACTTGTGTCCACTGACACTGAAGTAGCTTTCTCTTCAGAGCCTGAGAGTAGTCACTGGACTCACAAGGACTGGCAGGCAAACCTGAGAAACCACTGCAAATCAGAAAACCTTACAGAGACAAATTCTCAGAGCAATGCCACCGTTCTTTTGGTGAAGGTGACTAGATTTTGTCAGAGGAAGCAAACTCCAAAGCTGTTCTCATTTTCATCAACAGGGAAGCGGAGCATCCAGTAAACCCTCTGAGAATGACAAGGATATTATAACTGTTATTAAATACTTATGTCGGTGTTCACTGCTGCCATTTTTCCAGTCACAATAAAAAACAACACTAAATAGTTGTTTTGTCATTAAAAAACCACAGATAGATGAAGGGTTGAGATATGCCATTTCCTTCAAAATACATCAGAAGCAAGAAACACCTGAATATTTGAATAGCCTAAGTCAATTCATTTGAAACAGTGACATCAAAAGTACTAAATATTTATACCAGATGGAGGGAAAGAAATCGTGACTGGGGGCTTGGACACGATAGATGCGCTGTGGCAGACTGTCACAGCTGTGAGGCAGGGCTTCTCTTCCTACTAACTGCTCCATCACATTTTTCATCCGATTAATGAAAGCCAGTCTACAGTAGAAAAATGAAAATGTCAGCCACTGTGCCTGCCGTCTATTCTGAGCAGGTACTTTGGTACGTTGGTGACAGCAGTTGATGGCTTCTCACAAAGGGGAAGAACCCCTGTCTAAAAGTAATTCTTGGTAGATGTTGAGATGGGAGTCTCCTAGCTCAGGAGAAAAATTAATCTCTTTCCCTACTACTGTAAGAAAGTATGTTAGGAACCTCCCTAGCTGCAGCTCATTTGTTTCAGTAAAGAAAAATACAGTTGCAGCTACCAGAATTGAAATTTTAACAAAAGATTGATTTTCAGGTAAGCAGTGGTTTTCATTGTTTTTTTCTTCACATGGGCATTTCAACCAAGCCCTGCTGTTTATACTAAAACTCAAGATTTACATTTGAAAATCCAATATTTTTAATTCAACAATCATTTATGTATTTCTTAAATGAAACCCCACACCTTCTACAGAAAAAAAAAATTCATTCCTATATCTTAATGGTAAATAGATGTTTTTCTGTTAATTTTGAGCTACTGTGATTAAGATGGAGTTTTGGTATGACTCTGCTAATCCTCATTGAAATGGATTATCACAAAATGAAACTGGTTAAAATGACTAAAATCTCTGAATTATTAGCATATTTCTCACACAAATGGCCTATAAAGCCTCCAGATTGTCCCACTGACAGTTAATAGGAGCTACCTTTGCACAGACTTGAACAACCCAGCAAAGCAGAGCTGTTGCAGTGTAAACTTCAGTTCTGGTCTGAAAGCCGAGAGCGTGAAACTTGTCCTCAGTGCTTGTTTCTTCACAAGCGTCTTCAAAGAGAGTGACATTTCATAGACCTTTGATTGTACGCCAGCTGGATCACAGACCAGGCCTGCCCATGCATTTACAGACAGAAATAGGAATTTCCTCATTAATTACTATGACTCTATGTCTGGGTTGGGCAGTAGCTGGGCAGTGTCTATGGTGGGTCTAACAGCACTAGGAGTTTATGCTGAACTTGCAATTGAAAACCTGAAACTGAGCACAAATTCAGGGTGAGATGTTAGAAGAGGAAAAGCTAGCCTGGAAAACGGAGCGAGAATGTGTTAAAGCTCCTTTTTCATTTAGTGGTGAAGGAGGTGTTTGTGGTCTGTGGTGAGAAGTGTTTTGAGGTTGTGTGCGCATTTAGCACTGTTTTTTATCTGTATGAACACATGTGACAGTCAAAGCCCTGGGTATTTGTTGCAGCAGAGATAGAAAAGCATAAGACCTACCATTTCCTCTCCTATAGAGCCGGCATTTACGTGGTTTTGTCTGATGGAGGCATTCAACTGGGGATAGTCTGCTGTAAAGACGCTCGAGACATTACTGGAAAGGTCAAAAGAAAGAAGTCTGTTCTCCTTTTTGCTCACATATGTGTGAAGCTGGTTCACATAAACTGTGCCATGAAAGTTTTATCATCTTTCACCTAGAAATACAAAGCCCTGTTGCCTGTTTGCCCTCTTTGTATAAAATTACATGAAGGTAAGCTTTACTTTCTCTGTTAGCCAACCTAGATCTGCTGTGATCATGCCACACCTTAACTTAAAGGTTTTGTTGAGGGGCAGATTGGTTTGGCACGGGCTCATGATTTGCTTCCAGTTGCTTGGAACTCAGGCAGTGTATATGTACTCCGAGAAAAAATACAGCAAATAGGTTAAGAAGAAAATGTTGCAGGGTTCATCCACAACCACGGAGTAAAATGAGCTGGAAGTCATCTTTGCCATCTCACAAGCTGTTGGCAGACAGCAGTTTTTTCACAGTCCTCAGGAGTTTCTGCATCTCTTGTCCCACTCTCTGGCAGGATGGCTCCACTGAAATTGCATAGATTGGTTCCTGTAAAGCTTGCCTTGAACTGGAACAGTTTGGGGGCTGGAGTTGCAGGATCACAAAACCAAGCCAAAATCTGCATTATATATTTAAAACAATGTATCCGCACCTGATTTGCATCTTTTACCTTTTTCTCACTCATTCCTCTCCTACCTATCCTTTTTGGCTCAAATAAATCCATAAGCCACGGAGCAAAAACTGCATGTTGGTAGCCAGCTGGACATCCTGAGCACTCTAGGACCTGATGAGGGGTGACTAATGTGAGAGACGCAGGGAAGAGATGCTGACCCTCTTTGCAGACTCTTTGGTTGTCACAGGGGTAGGCGGTACTTAACAATGCAGCCTTAGCAGGCTCAAGATTACAAATGAGTGTATAAAGAGTAAAGATTCAGAAGTCTGCCCAAACATCACCTGAATTACCCGTGTTCCATTATAGGGCTTTCCATAAGACTTGCATAAATGTCAGCAGAAAGTGTACTTAAGGTTGAATTTCACAGCATACGCTTGAGTACTCATTTACTGAGACCGAAAGAATTACTGTTTCTCATACTGAATTAAGTGCTTTCATTCACTATTTTTGTGGACCACAGAAACCAGACAGTAGTCTTTAAGCCTTAAGAATCTCAGAAATTACCCATAAACTTTTAATCTAATTTAGATTTAGTCTCTGTCTTTGTAGTTTGATATATTAAAACTCAAGCAATTCCCACCAAGATTCTAAGACAAAAGGGATATCTGGCAAATTTGCTTATTGTGGAAGAAGTAAAGCTTGAAATAAAAATTTCTGTGGAATTCACCTGGAAATTAAATTACCTTCCCCAGGTATAAACCTTTTATTTACTGCTTCAAGTGTACACTGATTTTTTTGTTGTCTCTATCAGAAGAAATACATAGCAACAAAACAAACCAACTTGTGATTCTGTAATGCTCCAGGAAAAACAAATTCATCAAACACAAACCTTTTCAAAACAAGTAGCTTTACAAAATATATACCTCCCTCTAGTGAGAGTATGGGAGAAGAAAGCAAACTGAGAGATGTTATTCGCATCACTTAATGTTCTCCTCCAAGTGGCTGCTAAGGTGATCAGTGAAGAATCTACACACACTATGGCTTTGGTATCCACAATACATTGTTTGAAAACATCTGTCTAATGTGTTTAAGTAATGAATAAGCTTGATGAAACAATATGACAAAAAGAGGCTAAAAACATCTAATAGGCTAAGTGAAAAATGTCTCATTTAGCAACTTGTAACAGCTGGTTATAGTTAAGATTCTTGTTAAATCCTCCAAGTCTAGAGTGGCTATGTAACAGTCTAACACAAAGGGTATACCTGCTTTAAGTTAAGATCATCTTTATAGCATTAAGCACAACTTAGGATGGGTTCAGGATATTCAAGCACATGAGAAAAATATTAATCAAACTCAGTTTTAGTCATGCTCAGACTCAAAAGCCAAAGCTGCTTTATTAACATTGAGAAACCTCTTCAAACGCACACTGGACCTGGTGAGTCTTCCCTGAGTTTCAGTGGGTAACTTCATGTTACTACAATTGCACTGAAGAGGAGGCAATAAAGATTTCAGTCTTGCTCCTTTTAAAGCAATGGTAATATAAAGTGATCCTGCCACAACAAATGAGCACCACTGAGAAGAGCTGTTTGGCAGCTGCAGGCCAGTAAATCCATTGATTCATTCTTAAGAGAGTATGTGACCACTTGGAGTGCCAGACTCCTGATAGCACAGAGCTTCCTCACAAAAGTGTGTTAGGAGATCAACTACAACCTCAGCAAGGATTCAGCCCACATGATTTCTTCAAAACTTTCCAAAACCAGAGAAAAAAAGTCAATCAGTTATGGCCTGCGCTGAAATAATAGGCGCAGTCTTCACCTCACAAGCCATTTCTTGATGTTGCTGTTTAAAAGATCCTATTTCTTCCAAGCTATTCCCACCTCCTTTCTTTCAATGGCATCCACTTGCCCCCTGTTTCCTTCAGCACAGAGTTACCCAATTCGTCTTTGCAATGCCGCAGTCAATTATCTCAACTCAAGGCACTTGAAACACATTGTACCTATTCAGAAATGCAATTAAAACCAATCAGACAAATCAAAAGCCTCAACTTGAGGCTGGAGATAAATTCTGCTATCACAGAACACAAGTCAACTTTACTCACTATACTAAATGAAAAGCAGAGGGTAATTTACCACAATACTTGGAGTGAGTAAGGGAAGAAATATTTCTGTACTTGGCATTTGGTTTAAATTCCTATAAATAATAGCTAGAATGGTGACAGCTTATTCTCAGACAGTAGACAAAAAGGAGGAAAGAAAACAAATGTTGTTGTTTCCTGACGAATATCCATTCTTAATAGCCTAACTATGCCATCTGCAACACTGGCAGAAAAGTTTCACTCTTACGAAGGTCCTGGGGACTGCTGGGATTCTTTCCCAGCTCCCCCGACTGGCCAAGTAACTCTGACTCCTCAGGTACCTTTTCAGGCTGTGGTTTCTCATTTGATGAGGCATGGTTGGCTAATATAAAATTATTTTCTACTTAGGTTATAAGCCACATTAGAAACATGGCTAAACCCATACTGTCCTGTTAGGGCAAGTTCGAATTTTTGTTTCGCCTCAGTTTATGCCTGCTGTGGCTCAGCATGCAGCAGTTGTGTGCTAGTAGTGAATCTTGGGCTTGGGAGTGGAAAATCCCTTAAGAAAGGATAAAAGGGACCACCAGCCACCTACCTGGCTCAGGCCAGATCATCGGAGGTCCTCCATAAGTATGTCTGAGACCTCTTGCCACTCCCTACATCTTTCCACATCACCTGAACACATCAAACTTGGCGAAAGCAACACATGGCAAGCTGCAAAGCTGTCCTCTCATTTTCAGAGGGCTTCTCTGTGCATCATGTCAGGTTTCCCCCTTCATGTGGGTGAGCAGCACCGGTATGCCTGCTGCTTCCAAGCTGACACTGCACTCTCCAGTGTGCAGTCACGGAGTGGGAGATGGTCACTGGCACACCAGCTCTGCAGTGCAGGGAGGGGAAGCTGGGAGGGCTTGCTTTGCTGTGCCTTCTGGTCACTGCCATAAGGTGAAGACAGTGACAGCATAGCGTTAGGGACAGGAATAAAACTGTTCGTGGTCCTTAGCCTCCGTGGGCGTACCACACTGGCTATTTCTTTCACAGGAAGTCATCACACCTTTGTGTGGATGGGAAAAAGTGTTATGTGAAACCACTATCTATGGACGTACACTGAAGAGCCAGCAGCTTGGCTTCAAACAGCTACTGCCATTGAGTCTTTTGCATTGACATGAAATTCTGGCCACATTTTACACTTGAATTTTACGTGTGCTTCAAGATACAGACAGATTAGGTCTGCCAATGTTGTCTGCAATGCTGTGACTCCCTAAATCCTTTTTCTGCCATTTTGTCTGCCTAGCAGCTCTGACGTGATCCTCCTCCCCAGGATTTAAGGGAAGGAATAGGCAACCTCTAACCACAACGGCCAGGGAATTTACCTCACTCCATCACCCAGCCCAGTAGCTGTAGCAGAACATGAGTTAAGGAACTGCTCCTCACACTTGCAACACGTAGCGTTTGGGCGGACATCACACTCCCCCTCATTGTGATCCTTGCTGCGTGATTGCTCAGCTTGTTTGATATAGTTGCTGGGAAGCTTATGCATAATTTCCTTTACCGGTATTTAAGGATGTTTGTCATCCTGAATTTGTTCTCTGTTGAATATGGTGTGCACAAAGCTGGCATAAGCCAGAAGAGCACTTATCTATAGTGTAGATGCAACTGTTCTAGACCACCCAGGTCAGCAAATGCCCACTTGGACCGAGCCCCTGCTTCCATAGAAAGTGTATGTGACTGCTGCAGGACCTGATAACCTGCACATTTAAGGATGTCCAGGCTTTGCTAGCACTACCATGCACACTCAGAAGTCTTGATTCCTTTGTGGGGGCTCCAAAACCTCTCACTTTTGCACCCAAACCAGCAACAGCTTATCAAATTGACAGTATGAAAGAGTAGGTTTAAATCTTTGCGTTAATCCTGACAATACCGTGAAAACTAACTCATCTCCTAATATATGTATTAAGAAGCCAAAAAGGAGAATTTGTCTACTGCATTTTGGCACAGCACTGGTGTGAGCTTTGCATGGTATGAACAAAAGCAATTTCTGAGAATGTGGTGATGGGGTAATGATTTTTTACCACATACTTTGAATGGCAAAACGTGAAAACCATTGGTCCTAAATGCCCAATAAGTGTACGATAACTCACACGCCATCAGCACATAGAAAAGGGGCTTTAAGATTTATGTATGTGCAAAAAGCATTGGTTTTCATTGCACGTTACATTTTGAAACAGACTTTGCTTAAAATTTGCAGTACATTTTGTTTTCAGCCAAGTACTAAGGCAAAACAAAACAACTTTTGTATCAGAACTTTTATTAAAAGTTGCTTTGGCTTTAATGGTCTGTATTATTTTATAACTACATCTCATTAATACCTTCTTAAAGCAACTTCTTGGGAGTATTTATTCTTTTTATAATGAAATATAAAATAGAAACTAAATTGAAGTGGAGCAGTGTTTCCTAGCAGCAAGTTGCACAGAAATCAGTGCAGAGGGACTGCTGTCTTAACGCAGTTGAAAACATGACAACATTTTTTTTTCTTCCCCTTCATGGCATCACCCAGGGTGTGTTGTGTTCTATCTTCATTACCAGGTACAAAAACTGCCTCAAAAATGTCAAAGACTATACTCCTTTAAGGCTGCATTTCATTTGGTCACCTTGGTGAGAATTTATTCTCATAAGAATTTATCTGGAATTTAACTCATTCCGGGAGTTTGTATTTCCAAAGAAACACATTACAAGCATCTAGAGATATTTTACAATCATTTCACCATTTTTTCTGAGACAAACCTTGCTTTGTTCTCCAGGCCATAGTGATTGCTTCATAATTTATTTTTGTTGGAGAGAAAGTGTTTGAGACCTTCTTCCTTGGATGGTTGCGGTGTAACATTTAAGTTGTGTGACTTGGTGACTTTTTGGCCCACTTAAGCTCAGTTATGCTCACAGAGGGATCAAAGCGATGCAGAGCCCTAGGATAGAAGGGGCAGTTTCCAGCTGTGGAGCTCTTGGGTTTACATGGCAGCCGTGGCAGACATATGGAAAATCTGCTGATGTGCTGCAAAGTGACTGGTATTTGTAAACTGTTTGCTGGGTCATCTGTCTGCTTCATTCTGCAAACAAAGGGGTTGCATGGGGAAAATAAACCCAGCAACATCTCAGTGAAACACCGCTCACTGTCACGTAGGGAGGGTTTAATCTTCCCGTGACTCAACTTTCACAGACGTTGATAGGATTGACTGTTAGTGGCTGACGGTGATATCACTCCTAATTTGGAAAAACTGGGAGCTGACTCAGATAAGTGCCAAACCTTACGTGGCTTAGAGTGAACTAATGAAGGATTTAACTATACCTCATCCAAGAAGAGCCACATGTGGGTGCAAGGTTCTCCCCATCTCGGTGTCTTTGTCTGCCAGGCTCCCACAGGCAGAGTTCACACCTACAGCCCATGTGTGTCTTTTCCAGTCTTCAAACAAATGAACAGGAGGGAGAAAATTATCGCTGAAGTCCTTGGTCTGCTTTTTCTCCACCATGTCTCCCTTGTGACCTCCTCCTCGGACTGGACATATTCCCTGATGTGAAACTGAGAATGCAGGGGACTTGCACTGGTATAAAATGTAGCTGTCCTTGGGAAGGTGGGCATGCCAGTCACAGCAGCCACTTGGAGTGATTCAATCCTTTAGGGGCCCCAGAGTCCCCCATGGCTTCCAGCCTCAAGTGCCGCCAACATCACTGGGGTCACCTGTCTGCACAGCCACTGCGAGCCCTCGTAGGCTCTGGGCAGCTCACTGGGTACTCTGGGAGCAGGCAGTGGGAGAAGGACAGAATGATGACAGCACTAGAAAAACTCTCAAAGGTGCCTCTGTGGATTTAGTCCTTGAGGATTTGGTCTGAATGGTACAGCCTGAGTGCTCAAAGGTCCAAATACAGAACACTCCCTCATGACCATGGTGCTGGGCTCAGCAGGGAAGCTCTCAGATACAGCATGAGCCAGTAAGGGACTCCACTTTTAATCATACATATAATATATTAAAAAAATAAAAAATGAAATAACATATATGAATATTAGTATAAATGAGAGATATGTGTGCATACATGCAGATAGACATATATAAGTATATATGTATTTATATACATATAATGTACATAGTTGTAATTATATGTAATCTATCTACTTACTTCTAATTATACATAACCTATCTACTTAGGGAAGTTACTGTAGAAAGTCATCCTGTGGGAATCAGCATGGCATCTTTCACCCTATTGTTCAGACGTAAACGCACATGAGCTCTCTCCAAACAGACTTGCAACAAAAATAATTTCAAGCAAAAAAGTCATGAAGAAAAAAAGACTTCAACATCCGTTATCAGGCACAAACCCCTTTTATCAGCTTGCTAATGGCTGTGGATATTGACAGGATAGTTTGATGCCACACAAGAGGTCAGACAAGATTTCTGATGACATTAAACTGATAAAAAGGGAGCTTTAAGATGCTCTTTATGGTATTGTTTTTCAGGGGACTAGAAATGCCCATCCTAGGCGTCACACACATGTGCATCAGGATGAAAGGGTGANAGGGGAGTTGGGGGGAGGGGAGGGAGAGGAACGGGCCCTGAAATTGAAGTTTTTGATTTTGGAAATATTCAAGAAAACCGTGTAAATGTCATCACAGGAGAAGCCTTGTGGACTTCAAGCTAAGTGCGTGCAAAAGTGTGTCTGGCTGCTCTGGCCACTACATTAAATATTTCTTTTAAAACTATCCAACTAGCAGACTTCACAGTGAAAANTGGACATATTCCCTGATGTGAAACTGAGAATGCAGGGGACTTGCACTGGTATAAAATGTAGCTGTCCTTGGGAAGGTGGGCATGCCAGTCACAGCAGCCACTTGGAGTGATTCAATCCTTTAGGGGCCCCAGAGTCCCCCATGGCTTCCAGCCTCAAGTGCCGCCAACATCACTGGGGTCACCTGTCTGCACAGCCACTGCGAGCCCTCGTAGGCTCTGGGCAGCTCACTGGGTACTCTGGGAGCAGGCAGTGGGAGAAGGACAGAATGATGACAGCACTAGAAAAACTCTCAAAGGTGCCTCTGTGGATTTAGTCCTTGAGGATTTGGTCTGAATGGTACAGCCTGAGTGCTCAAAGGTCCAAATACAGAACACTCCCTCATGACCATGGTGCTGGGCTCAGCAGGGAAGCTCTCAGATACAGCATGAGCCAGTAAGGGACTCCACTTTTAATCATACATATAATATATTAAAAAAATAAAAAATGAAATAACATATATGAATATTAGTATAAATGAGAGATATGTGTGCATACATGCAGATAGACATATATAAGTATATATGTATTTATATACATATAATGTACATAGTTGTAATTATATGTAATCTATCTACTTACTTCTAATTATACATAACCTATCTACTTAGGGAAGTTACTGTAGAAAGTCATCCTGTGGGAATCAGCATGGCATCTTTCACCCTATTGTTCAGACGTAAACGCACATGAGCTCTCTCCAAACAGACTTGCAACAAAAATAATTTCAAGCAAAAAAGTCATGAAGAAAAAAAGACTTCAACATCCGTTATCAGGCACAAACCCCTTTTATCAGCTTGCTAATGGCTGTGGATATTGACAGGATAGTTTGATGCCACACAAGAGGTCAGACAAGATTTCTGATGACATTAAACTGATAAAAAGGGAGCTTTAAGATGCTCTTTATGGTATTGTTTTTCAGGGGACTAGAAATGCCCATCCTAGGCGTCACACACATGTGCATCAGGATGAAAGGGTGAAGCATCCAGAGGAAAGAACAAAGAGCTGTTGTCATTTCACCTGATTATGAAGCAGGGGCATGGCAGTACTTTAGCCTGCTTCTCTGAAGTAGCTAAAAATACTGGAGGCTGGATTATGGTCCCCCCCCATCTCCCCTCACTATGCAGGAGGGGGGTGTCTGGGGGCTCGCTCTTTGCACAGCCCAGATGAGGGCTGAGGGCTGCCCCCAGCATCGCCCCCCTGCTTCTGTGGGCGAGTTGTCCATTTGCACCAGTGGCGTGAAAAACAGAGGCAGGCTGAAAGGGGTGATAAGGCAGTTAGCAAGAAGGACGCAACACCCCATCATGCTGTCCAACAGTGCGATCAGAGGAACCAAGTAACCTCTGGAGTAAAAACCACTGGGCTATCCTGTGAGCTGTCAGCCTCATTTGAACACTATGCTATTTAAATTTAACTGTGAACTATAGTGTATCTCAATAAGTTAAAAGTGCTCGTTTAATATTAGCATACAAGTTGGAAGGGATTTTTTAGGGTTTTTGGCNTTATTCCAGGGAGGCTCCTTCTTCCATCCTCTCCACAGCAGGAACTGCAAGTCACACTATTCTAGGTAGAATTCTTGGAATCACCTGGCCAATGATTCAGGAATAGATCTCGTCACAATTCTTTGTAGGACTTTTTTTTTTTCCCCTGTTGTGATTTCTGGAAACAATTTTTTTCCTGAGAAAGAGTTAATGTGAATACATGTCCTATTTAAGAACTTCTCAAAAGAGCTTCAGAGTGCTAGATTTTTGGAACATATAAAGTTTTCATTTTAAAATTAATTTTTTAAAATAATTTAATCCGTCCCTCCCCTCATTTTCACTCCAGATTTGACTATTGACTCTAATGCTGAAAATCTTTCGCTAGGTAAAATGCCATCTAATCTGGCCAATGCTATTAACAAACTGAAATTCAGGCATGGAAATTTATTTGGCTTCCAAAAAGATCAGCTTTTCAGAACAAGGTAATGGTTTGCATAGATAATATACATACTATTATATAAAATAAAATAAAGATAACACAATATAAGGGTAATGCTTGTTCTTACATGTTAATGCTCTTAGATTTATGGTTTTTGACTGTGATGACCATCCTCAGACTGAAGTTCCTGGAGTAAAAGATGAAGACAAAAATCTCTGTGTAAAATTTGAAATCCTAGAACAGGCAGAAAGTTGAAAACAAACAATACATATATGACTTGGTCTCAAATTTATAAAGATCTGAGGAGCTGTAAAGGTCATATACAAAACCTGATGCTCCATGACATATCGCAGGTTCAGAGTTTACAGCCGTGGCCCCAGCAGCACTATTTGTTAATCCCACTCCAACTTTATCAATAATTCTGTCTGAACTACATGTACAAGCACAATATTCTTTGAAGTCTGAAAACAAAATTCAGCCAAATTGTCTCTGGGCGAATTTCTGTCATCACAAAGCCCTGTGGAACTGATTTAAAGTCAATAGGAGCTTTTAATGAACAAGAGAAGCGGAGTGGCAGGGGGCACGCAGGAGCAGCCTGCGCTCCCCTTGTTCCTCATTCACGTTACACAATGCTGGGTTTGTGCAGTGGGCAGGAAGGAAAAGAAACGCCTGACAAAGAACACCCAGCAAAATGAGGTCTGGCAAAAAAAGGAAGTGAAAAAAATGCTTGTCCAACTCTCGTTGTGGATAGTACCGAAATACAAGAGAAGACAGGCTGGGTTAGACCAGCACTCATTTTGCCTATTTAATAACAGCCATTAGTGGATGTTAATGTAAATATATGAAAGAGGCCTGTACTGAAGGCAGCTTCACAGAGATGACGTGAGAATGAGCAAAACAGTCCACCAGCTTCACTGCTAAATATATTGAGCAGAACATTGCAAATGCTGCTGGCATATGCAGGCAGGCTGGCTAGTAATGACACCTTTGCTTTCTCCAAGCTTCGGTTTTTGTTTCTTTTCTGTCACAACTGAAACTGAGCTAATAGGGCTGCTGCAAGCTGGGAGGATACTTTATCCACAATAGGAGTGGTGATGGCGATATAGAAGCCTACAACTTCTCATGCAAGGACATAAGCACTTCATATGCTGTATATAGCAAAGAAACAACTTCATCCCTCACACGATTGCAATTACCTCTAGGGTAGACGAGGAGAGCCACTTAAAGGGACATAACACTACCCAACGGCTGAAGACAAAATGCAAAGTGAAATTATGCAGGAACTGATAGGTTTATAATAGTTTATAATTTCATTCTGCTTCCACTAAAGTCAGTTTCACTATTTCAACATGGGCAGAATTAGGCCTGCTACAGTTTGATTAAGTATGACAGCTAATATCCTACCGATAACAAGGAGCACTGCAGGAACAGTAGAGATTACAAGATGACAAGATCTTGGAATGAAAAGTCCTACTTCCCAGCCCTTGCTGGGAGACAGCCATTGGGGTGTGAGTCCCATATGCTAGATCACCACAACCTGCTCCGTGTCAGGCTCCTTGGGAGTTTGCCCATCCAAGTACTGACCTTTTCTGACATCTGAAATCACTCAAGTATGCAATTAAATGGTATGAGAGTATCTATAAGGCAACTGGTTGAGCATGTGAATTTGTAGAGATCTGATCTGTCTTGGGAAAAAGAAGAATTACCCTTTGACAGCTGGTCACTGAAAGTTGTAAGCTTTAAAGCTATTATTTGTTGGAGGTACTTATAGAATGACCAATAAGCTCAGAATTACAGCTGAAAATTCTGTGATGAAGAATTGATGAAAAAGATACTTTTTCCTCCAAAGACGTTGAGTCATTGAAACTAAAACTTCTGCTGAACAGGGTCATTTTTCATGGATTAGTCAGAGTGTGCCTTTGTTCAGAACAGCCCAAACTCAAGTCTCAAACTGAATCAGAAAAGGATTTCAACTTGGCATTTTCCCACAGATATTTATGAAATCACCAGTTGCTTGCTTCTTATATCTTATTGAGCAAGTAAGTCTTGAGCCGTTGCATTCAAATTATTCACCACTCTGAGGAGAAAATTTTCCACTATGTCTGTTAACCAATACTACTTCCCAAGTATTTCCTTAAAATCTTCCTTCCTTGCAAAGACTATCAAGAATCTGAGAGCAGGCAGGCAGCTGGTTTCCTGTGCCCCTAAAGTGGGACACAGGCCAGTGCCGTTTTGCTGGTTTCCCACAAGTCTGCTAGTTTGAATTGTCCTGTAGAGAAACTGAGGTATCCAGCTCCTTAGGGACAGATGTTTTGCTAGATATTTGTGTATAGAGAGGTTCCTGGCCCATACCGCCGTGCAAACAAACTAGCAGGAAAACCATGTTGGAGTAGGTGGAGCTTGCTTCCATTTTAGGCAGTTTCACCTCCTCAAAGCAAATCAGTGTGTGCTCTGTCCGCGTTACTGATCTTCAACATTTCGCTTAAGCCGCAACATAGTGGACAGACCATGGTTTCTTATTATTGCAATGACGGTCTTTATGCTACTCTTTAAGGTAACCAAGGCCTGCTGGAAAGGTCTGAAATGGTGCATCGCAAGAGATCCTACGGAGGGAAGGGTGGCAAATTAAATAGCTATTTCCACTGCTTTAATGAGAAATCCCTGATTACATTTCTTCCTCTTCACGGAAGCACGAAGTTTCAAAGATTCATGTTTGTTATGTGTTTCTGGTAGGGGAAAAGAGGAATACTCTTAATACAGTTGTCCTATGCCCTAGTTGTCAGTTGGATGACAAGAACGCTTTCCTGAAGCTGTATGTGAAACATCAAAGAGTGCCACCTGAAAAATCAATAGCTAAGAAAACAGCTCTGGGTCATTGCCAAGCTTGCAAACAAAAAAACCCACGCCACCAGAATCCAAACACTTCTAGCTCGCTTCTGAGGCCAAAACCTGCAAAATATAGGCTGGTTTTTGGCTGCCTTTCAGAACCCAATAATAACTATTTATAGCATGGGAAGTTTGTTCAGAGTTTCAGCAGTGGGCCTGCAAGTTAATACTAGGTGTGTACCCAGTTACATAAATTCTTCGGTTCCTTG
The DNA here is from genome assembly GCA_013400135.1 of Rhinoptilus africanus. Taxonomy (NCBI): domain Eukaryota; kingdom Metazoa; phylum Chordata; class Aves; order Charadriiformes; family Glareolidae; genus Rhinoptilus; species Rhinoptilus africanus. The sequence goes on along the minus strand of VXBO01002542.1, from coordinate 325,192 downwards.
CTTTGTATATACGCTCCAAGAGTCTTGTTTTCTTATATTCTCTTCTAAAACTTCAAGCTATTGAGTTTCAGACCTAGCTAAAACCAGGCTATAGTAGTACAGCTATAAGAGGTTATACTACTGAAGGAACATTCTGTCTGATGCAGCCCTTTCCCCATTTTTACAACAGCCTAATTTTTTTTTCAGTTGTTTTAAGTGCCAAACACCTTGCCAGAGCACATTTCTACTCACGTGGTACTCCTCAACTGTTAATTCCACTATATCTTTGCCTTTTCACAACTCATTATATAAGATTAGTAACCCAAATCACATGGCACTGTTCCTACTCTCTGACTGGATGATGGTGAGTGCCCTATTGGGGCACCAATACCTTATTTGCAAATAAAATAAGTTGTCACTTAGTGAAGAGCCAAACATTTGTGTGGGCAGATGTCCATTAGCACAAATGTTCATGGATTAATCACCAAAAGGGGTGTGAACACTTTTGAATAGAAAAGCAATTTAGAATTCATGCAAACATTTGTGAATAATTTCCTTAGCCTTTCTTTAGCTTGGAGAAGGCTGAACGTTTTGATGTGGGACTCACTGATTATTTCGGTGCAAAATGGAGTATTAGAATTGAAGTATGAATTCAAGTTTCACTGAGACGTTTACAAGTAAATGTGCTTCACTGGACTTGCAGGTTGTTCTTTCTATTGATCGCTAAGAAGAAAGCATTTTACTAAGCATGGCCATGTGCTGCACAACATCATTGCAACTCCGTGCAGAAATCAAGGACCGTTCTGGGACTCCTTAAACTGATCAAACAGCTTCTGTTTCCAAATCAGCACGTTCTTTTAAATACTGTATGTTTTAGTGATACATTCCCATTGCTTATTATCTGCAGATGGGTGTACTCTCCACAGTGCTTTATAAGGTGGTCTTCACCATTTTCAGCTACTCTTAGCATGCTTATCAAGAATGCATTACCTCAGAGATATCGTCTGTATATCATTAAATGCAGCTTTGTAAGAGAAGCTGAGACCTCTACCTGTGATTTATAGGCTCAAGAAAATGTTTCTTAAGCATGCAGCCTTGTGGAAACAGGGCGTTCGCACTTGCCAGACATAAAACATTACAAGGAGCCTGCAAGTTCGGACTATTGTGTGAGTTGCTCCTTGCTGATTAGGTAGCTGGTTATGGGTGGTTCTCTCCCTGCTGCAGCCAGAGCGAGTTAGAAAGATAAAACTTACTGCACATAGTTTTAACAAAAGCACATAGACAAAAAAAAGCTGCTGCATTGATTGTGAACATCAGAAAAGGAGCTTTGGAAAAACATTTGGTTTGTATGAGAGTCTATGAGTTGCAGAAAACCATTTACTTGACTCCTGACACCAATATTTTGAAAGGCAGTTTGCAAGTATTAAGTGCTTGATCTTTGGAACAGCAAAGGTTTACTTAGAACTAATGGTACAGAATTAGATCCCTAGCACTGGAGATATGCTTTTAAAGAAAAAAATACTGCAGTTACATTTTAAGCGCATATCTTACTATAATAACACATCCATTAGTTATAAACACCGACTGCTGTTCAAGTGCAGCTGTTTACAATGCTAACATGTCACCTGGTATTCGTAACAAATCCATGTAACCTAATGAAGACCTAATGTTACAAACACAATACATAAATGAGAAAAGGAAGCATGAAGTCTGACAAATCCTAGGAACATCCCTTTTTAGCATATTACTCTCTCTTCCTCTCTCTCCCTCTCCTTTTTTTTTCCTTGCACAATTTTAATAATTAAAAAAAGAGCGTAAGAAATTTAATAAAATCTCTGAAGTCTTGTGTTATGCCTAGGTCTTTCCCTTGACCATGGGTATCATCAGTGTGAACTTACTTAAATTTTCTCAGCAATAAAACACCAGTATAACCTGGCAGTACCATTTCTGATGATGATAATTTCTACTACAGTAAATAAATTCTGTTCCTTTCTTAGGAAAAAAATGACACCTGCTAAATCATAGGCATGAACCCACCAGTGGGAAAAACCCACAGCCTAGCAGGGACTTCTCAGATTGCATAGCTGAGGCGAGCGTCCTGGGTCATGATCTAAGTACCTCTGCCCTGTGCAGAAAGCATAGGGAACGGCTGTGTGACAAAAGCCTTTGTCACTGATTAAAAACAAAGAAACAAACAACCTCTCCACCCCCTGAAGGTGCAGTTCATGGATAGAAATAAATGAAAGAGAGAGATAAGGCACACTAGAGATGCCTTGTGAGACACAACCCCGACAGCTGGCCAAAAACACATGAAAGAAGAAATCAGGTTGCAGGATGTGACAGACATCCCTGTCTTCCACCCACATGTTACTTTTGGCATAAGGGGTTTGTTTCTTACTGGTGAAGCCCAGTTGTGATAAGATATACCTAGCAGCTATCTT
>VXBO01002542.1:233218-312896 GCA_013400135.1 Rhinoptilus africanus | reverse complement strand
ATTGAACAAAATTGCGATACATACTAGATGTACATTGTGTACATATATGGATGTACTGCAATCTGTACTAAATGTACATGTTGTTGGGTGGTCAAATGTCACATTGTACCACAGACAGAGTGTGGTGACATCAAAAAGAAGCTGAGCTGCTAAGAAAGCTCTGGTTTACAGGAGCTATGTCCCTTATGTTCTCTATTTCTCATCCTGATCAGATTGGCATAGGATACAGGGGTTTAATTGGCCATTCAGATTGCACTCCAGTGATTTCTAATCAGCTTCTGGCAATGCGCAGCACAATATAATCCAGAATGGCTCCTGAGCAAAACAAAGCACCCTGTGAAATTGTATCATAGTAACCTCTTATTTGTGACACTTGGTTGTTGTCGTGTCCCCCCACAAAACATCCCAACACCCCAAAGAAACCAGGAAAAGGGCAAACTTGTTAAATTGTAAGGCAGTGGGTAACCATTGGCAGCATGCATAGCGTGGCCTGACTGAAACTGAATCCAACAAAAAATCCATATACAAATACATCTTGCAAAAACTTCTTTTATAAATCATGGCCTAAGTTTAAGAAGGAAGAGTACAGGAGGTGAACAACAGGCAAGGAACATCCAGATCCAAGAGTGAGGCCAGAGGGCAGGGAAGCAGAGATTTGGGGGTTAGAAACTAACTAAGGAGAGGGGTCACTTGCAGAATTCAGCAGATTTATGAAGCTTTATCATTTCTGGGAAAGGAAAGATGACAAAAGGAATTAGATACTTCTGGAGATAGGTAACACTCTATTCAGAAACCAGCTCTTCTACCAATATTGCCCCAGACAGTTGTGTCTGCAACACGCTCTGAACTGATGCAGCTATTCAGTGAATAACTCTTCATTTTTGTAGCCTTACTTTATAGTAATTTTTAATATGAAAACTATTGGCTTGAATAGTGCATGAACACTCTCTTTAGAAACAGAATACCAAGTTTCTGTTTCCCAAAATGGGATTATTTCTTTTTAGCATTCAGTGCAAGAAAAGAAACTTTGTAACCCACTAAATTAAACTATTTTCACATCAAGGTGACAGTAATTTGCTTTGTGTAAATCCTGAAGAAGTACAAGAAAATCCTCTCTCTTCTGAAACAAATTAGAAGCTTCTTGTTTAACTTTCCTCTTCTGCCCATGCATAAAGCGAAAATCTGAGAAACAACCAGAGAGCAAAACTGGATAGTTTCTCAGCCTGTTCTTTTTAATTTGTAAAAGTGCAGAGCTGCCTATTAGGAAGACTCTCTGAGACAAAGAGGGTCTGTAAACCACAAATGCATGCTGCATTTTTGCCTGGCATGAATCATCTGAGACCCATCTCCTTCAGTGGATTTATTCCAATTCAGGCACACCATAGGGAGCACGGAGTCACGAGCAGCTGTAGTTCTTTGCAATTCTTTATCGTTTACTGTAATTCCTCCTCCACATTGCATGCTAACCAGAAAGATTTGAAGATACCATGTGTTTCTAAGTAACCTGCCTTACTTAGGATAGGGATAGAATTCGTTAACATTTCCTCCTTTTCCCATTAGCAGCTTCCTTTTGCACAGAATGAACGTAAAACTGGGTATAAAAGACATTACAAGCAATATTTCATGTGTCCTTTCAGCTGCTTTGAGAAACACAGCTGCTTTACAGTCTCTTAGGACCACTGCATTTATGCTCCCAGCACTCGTCTGACAAATAGATAGTTAATAGATACTTTCAAAGGTTCTCTTGATATTTCAGGAATCTATAATAGGAAAGTATAATTGACGCTCACAGTAACTGCTAAAAGATTAAATAATTGTGTAATTGTTTCAAAATTCATGAATTTAATAGTTTTTACAATGACAAAGACTTAAAATAATAGGTTTGCTTTACCTTATGTTTCATTCATGTGGTTATGATATGTACGTATTTACTTTTTAGAGAATGCAAGAGTTCCCAAGACACACTACATTTTCTTCTCTATTGCTCTACAGTAAACATTCAGATAGTCATGGAGGGGGGAGTTTGCCGCTTTTTTTTTTTTCACTTTGTAGATTTTTTGAGTCCTTAATGAATGCTGTAAAAATGGTACGAAAATCCCTAACTCACAAGACTGTTGTGAGGATTAATTAGTGAATGTTTGTAAGATGCTTTGAAGATGAAAGGTGTGATGTAAACGCTCATTATTTGTTATTACTGTCTTCCTGATCTTGTACAAATTTGGTTGATGTGGGAGTGAGTGATTGAGCTTGCTAAACAGAGGTATGCACAGTGGGAGAAGGGCCTTTGCAAGCTTCACATTAATAATTCTCCCTACGAATCTCAGCTCTGCTCTGAATCTCTCCACCTGCCTCACCCTCTCACCCTCTCTCTCTCCCTCTGCCTCTGGGTGGCTTTGACAGTGCCCTTGAGACTGAAGTGCTACACTACTGCAGTCTCCGGGCCTGATCCAACAACCCAGGAAATCAAAGATTTTTCCACCACTTTCAGTGAGCTGGGCAAAAGGTCAAAAAATAGGCTTTTATGCAGTATTTTGGAAAATAAGTAAATGACAAAAACCTGTTTTCTGAAAACTGCCCATATTTGCTCTCTGCGTGATTAGCTTGATGCATACTGTCAGGTTTTGTCAGTTGTGTCAGACTGTATTCATATCATACAGCTTCCTCTGGGCACAATACTATGATTCTTTGCAGGTCTGTTCAGCTGTGAATCTGTAGCTGCCTGCTGCACTAAATTATGTGCAACTTCAGCCTCGGTATACTATATTACATAGGGGAAGACATTTTGAAGCTCAGGGCATGGGAACAGTTTGGTTCCCAGCCCTACAGCACACGAAAAAGTAATCTTTCCTCTGTGAGGTGAAGGCCCTCAGCTCCCACCGCCTTCACAACTCAGCAGAAGCTGCAAGCCAGGGGCAGCTACGTTTTATATGCTTATCTCTGTCAGCTGTACCTCAGAAACGTCCTTATACTGGAAGCTGCTCCCTTCAACTTTCTGATTGTGAGGATGCGCCATGGGTGGGCGCCTCCATAATGCTTGTGAAATCAGAGTTTTGCTTAGAATTGGGCTTCCTTTGATTTTACGGACCATTCCAGCATAGAAAATGGTGTTATCCCCTCAAACCTCTTTGAGGATATGACTGCTTAAACAAAAGTCAGTGGGTATATGACAAAATTTGTCAGATACAGCAGAGCAGGAAAGCACTAAGTGAGAGGAAACACGTAGGAATTTCTTACTTGCAAGCCCCAGTTCACATCTGTGCATGCTGTCAGTGTGCTATAGGCAAGTATCCAGTAGGAGGTAACAGATTCAGATAGCTGACATTAAAGCTAGAACAGCTCGGACTAAAATAAAACCTGTGTTGTTATCGGCAATGGCAGTTATCCAAGGACTGTGATATATTCTCTGTCACTCGCCATTTTAAAAGGCAGTTTAGATAGTCTGTGTGTTCATCCAAATGAAAGAGTGAATCGCGGGCATTTCTGTAGCTGATGTGAAATGAGGAGTCAGGCTCCCTTCACCAGCAGAGCACCCAGGAGTGCACACAATGAAGTATGATGCACCGGGTACACTAATTACTCGTGATGCCTACCAAGCAGAGGTGACATTTATCAGGACACAGCTCAATAACTACCAGTCCTCATGGACTATCACAGCACGTCATGCCACTAAAAACTGAGGTACACACAAAATCCTTTCTGTGGAAGTTGGTGAATTGGCTCAACTGTGAACTGAAGTTCTCTTCCTCTCGGTTTGGCATGGGTTAGCCAGCTCCGCTCTGGAAGGGAATAGCACCTGAGCTGCAGAAACCAAAACAAACCAATAGAGAGACTGTTCTGCACCTGCAGGCACCGGAGATTATATCCATATAGAGCTCTACTGGTGCTCTGGGGAGCAGAGAACATGCAGACCCAGGTCTAGAAAAGGTTTCTGTGTCCCCAGAACAGGTGTGCTTTTTGTTGGTCACTCACAAGCGTCACGGTAAAACTTTTGGGATGTTCTAGAGCTGTAGTTTTCAGACTGTGGAGTATCAGCTATTATGAATCAAGCAGTGGAGCGTGGGGACACTGTGTCCGCTTACTGTGGGTTTTGCATCATCGGACCAGGAAGTAATGTAACTACTTTCAGCTCATTTTGTGTTTGCTATTTGTTTTTGATGCTTCTGTCTTTAAAGATACACAGCTAGATCGCAAAAATCATTGAGATAATTTTTAAAATCATGTGTAATGAATACATTGGTGATGATGGACTTGATGCTGCACTTAAGGAAGTTAATACACGGCCACGAACTTTCTTGAAAACTCCCATCTGTCTCAGTGAAGGTCTAAGATGTTGAAATGGAGGTAGAAGGCACTTAAAGCACCTCTATACCTCCCCAGATTTGGTCTTAATTTATAACTACGTCACATATTAAAATAGGACTAGCTTCTCTGTGAGCTTCCTTTAGTCTGTTACTGCTCTGGAGGAGAGTGCTCTCCGAGAACAGATACAAGAAAGCTACTCACGGGGTCTCCAAATTCTTGGTGGCTGTGGTCACTGCCAGGTTGCCCTGGCTGCGTGTTGCTAGGTTTTAAATGTAGCCTTTCTTAATTTGATCAGCCAGGTTGCTGTCTGCCATTAATAGAAATGCCATTGGCATTGCGAGGAAAGTTTGTCATCAAGTTAATAAGCATTATCTGTCACCATTATATTTTTAGTTTAAAGACATGACAACTGAAGGAAATGACACTGCAAGGACTGAAATATTTGTCTTCAGTGCTCCTTAACCTAGTAATATATTACCTTGAAGTGATGAGGAGCCACATGAGTATTGAAGCTTGAGCTTCTATGTACTCAATATTGAATTAATGCCAATCTGGAAAAGATTAATTATCTGTATTTAGAGAGGGACAGCTTTGCTAAACCTATCTGGGTACATTACATATAACCTTTTTCAGCCACCATAGGAGAGCCCAGACAGACCTCAGACCTTTCTCAGTCTGTTTGGATTCTAAAGGAGATTTCCAAGATTAAAGGCCAGTGCCAAGGAAAAGAATTCTGTAGTAAACACCAGTAAGATTGACAAGTCTATGTGGAATCATCTCTAAGATAGTTGCCATTCTCAAAACTCATATTAACAGAGGTCCTCCTTAAGCAAAGGAGTTAAGCATTTAGAGTTAAGTATGATAATAGGCGGGTGACCATTACCTGTGCCCAAAATCCTAGTTATGATAGGATAAGTACAGCCTGATAGACCAAACCAGCCCTTCACACCACAAAAGTTATGACTCTCTAATCTCGTAACAGTTCTTCGAAAAATCAATAAGTACTTTCTGATGACTTAGTGCGTTCAATTACTGAAATTATTAGAAGCCCCAGTACATATACCACGAGATACTTCAAAGGAAAATCATCATGCATTAGAAGCAATACTGTGCTGCAGATTAAAAATGACTTTAAATCTATGCACATGGAGAAGCTCTGTGTGGGAGGAGTGTGGAGGAAGGGAAAAACAAAAAATCAAGGGACCACATGCAAAGAAGTACTGTTTCCATTTTTCTGTGTGAGCATGCAACTAATTCACCGCAGAGGCTGAGAGCCTGCAAAACAGTCTCTAAATCTTTTGCAGAACATCTGTGCTAGAAATGGGCGGACACAGCCATTCTGAATCAGTTCTGCTTTTACTAATTTATTACCACCTGCAACAAGTTTATCACATATTACTTTCCCCAGAAGGTAAATTATAAGGACAAAACACATAGAACATGGCAACTGTATGTGAAGAAGTGTCATTATAATTTATTGTATTGCTGGCAAATCTTCTGGTGAATTCAACTCGTGTTTATTCAGGTTATGTGTTGTACGTGGGTTTGGATGATGGATAGATCCTCCCACAGGGTCCCACAGAAAACACAAACAAAATACTCCAATGAGTATGGAACTGAATTTTACAGGGATTAAATGAATAAAAGGACTCAAGATGCTATTTCCCATCTTCTGATTGAATACTACAGAATGAACTCTTCAAATCTCTTTTTCCCCCAGTGCCTGACTGGCTTTATCCCACGTACTGTAGATAAGTACTGCAAAACAGGGTAAATAAAGGTACAAAGAGCTATAGGCCATAATTTTACATCTTTAATAAGCATAAGTATGATATACGGGATAATTACAGTTACATATAGTTTATCATATAAATATGATTATATGTGATAACAAATGGAAAAAAATCAGAAGTCTCTGTCGCCCATCAAATCGGACTATTAATTACAGTTATAATTTATACACAATTACTCCAGCAGTTATATTAAAAGGCCACACTGCTGCAAAAGACTTTGCCCCGTCCAGCATTCCCTGGTCCCAAAGTGAAAGCGTTTCCTGAAGAAGCGGACAGATTTAATGAAAAATATTTATTGCCAGTTTTCTTCTCACTGCTTTCTGTTTGACACATGTTATTACCTTTCATATGTACCTCTATTTTATATCCATGTGACTGATCAATGACTATTATATTCTGTATGTTAAGACTAGAGTTAGCTGTATGCCACAGAAAAGTTTTCTCATACAGACAGAAGATTAAAATATGAAATAGAGAAGAGCGAAAATAGCATTTTGATCAAAGAACATTCCTTTATTCAGCTCGTTCACTCTGAGCTATATTCAGCTGATAACAAACAAAAGTTCACAAAATCACAATTTTATTATTGACTTGAGGTAGGGTGTTTTCAGAAACATTCACAAGTTTCTTTATAGTCATCACGGAAATAATAGATATCTCCTGGGGAAATTCCCATATAGTGAGTTATGTCCAACAAGGATATCAACGGAAGTCCCGCTGGGGGTCACTAGGAAAAAAGGATGTTTAGTTGACTTTTTTTCTCCCAGGGATCTATTTTTAGCAGGGGCTTAGTTTAAAATGTTATTGGTAACATTTAGCTTTTACCAGATTCAACTCCTAGAATAATTTTAACATTGCTTGTCTATATATTTTGATTGAAGAAATTTAAAATATCTAGTCTGTTTCTACTTCTGCTGATGGAAACAAGGAAAGTCTCATTCATATGAATGCAGACATGGTTTTGTATTGATGTTAAACATATTTTCTTATTCTTCTCAAGGGTACATTATGAATTTCTGTTATGGATAAATTTAAACACTTCATACAGCTACCAACTGAGTTCAATGATTGCTTACAGACTTGTTGAACAGAAACGTCACACTGTGACTTCTGCTTAGGCCAAAATGTACTTCTCTGTGCTTTGGCAGTACTTAAAATTGTAATAATGTCTTGTATATTTTTATATAAAGGTGGGTTTTTTCACCAAAAGCCTAGTGTAAAGACAGTTTTACTGAAATTTCATACACAGCAAGGACATTTTAAGAACAGTAGCCAAAATATGTATTTGCCAGTAACGTTACAACATTTTTCAAGTTTGAACCTAAAACTTATGACAAAGCAGAGGTTAAATCTGATTTTGGTGACATGATGCCATTAAATGTAAACAAGGCTTCTTTTATTCAGGAAAATTTCCAGTGATCAGAACAGTGGCTTTCCAGACCAAAGAAGAAGAGAGCACAAAATGCAGCAGATGTGCTCAGAGTGCCTTAAAGGGAAGGATCCAGAAACTGCATCTGCAGGTGTTCTAGGAGAAGGAAATATTCTGACCGAATCCTTCTCACTGCTCATAAAACAATGCAAATTACATTATACGATTCTGTAATTCATATGTGAAGTTTGACATTTTGAAATTCCCAGTCAGACATGAGGTTCTTAGTGGTATATTTGTTGAAATATTTTTCTCTATATCTTAATGGAACTTATTTCCTTATTTTCACCCTGGGAAACCCTTTTTAAATGTGTCTGACTGTCCCTTTACCAATGAGGTAAACTTTGCAGCAGTCGGTATGCTCGATAAACTTCCACCAAAGTTAACACTTTCTATTTGCACTTATAAAAAGTGAGACCAGAGGATTCAGGAGGGGATTTTTTAGGTGTTTGTAATACTGTTAACAATTTATATAACTCCTGGGCTTTTGTGGCAACCTGATCTTGCTCTGTTTTAAAATATCTTTTCTGCTTTTGTTGCTGTGGAAAAAAATGGTTAAAAAGCACAGAGCAAATATTTAGCTATAAAGAAGGGAAAGAGCTGACACAAAGTAAAGACCAAGTACAAGTGGATAATGCAGGGAAAACGCTTCTGTCTAATTTCCATGATATAATCTTTTACTTGGGAAAGTGAAAGATGAAACAAAAATAAACAGAAAAAAAGATGGTTTAGTTGGTATCCCTTGAAATCACTCTATTACAAATAAATCTTAACCATCTGCACCCTGGGAAGGACCTTAGAATTTGCAGTTTGAACTCTTGAACATTTATAAACTGCACAGATCCACTGAAAAACAGCACTCATCCAAACTCACTTCATACAATATATTTCTCCTTTTTTTTGCAGTGCAGGACTGAATTTTTTTCCTGCATGAGTATGCGGGAGTCTTATAAAAGAGGAACTCTACAGTGTGTTAGGACATGTTAAAATTATGAATGATATGAAGAGGAATTCTTTAAAATCAGTTTCCTGGTTTCTTCAGACATAAGGTACTTAAATGTACTTCAATGTCTCTCAAAATGTTGCAGACACTGAATCTGAACCTGATGTGGCCACTTCTAATAATGTGTACAACCTATGAGTAAAGCAATGTAAACTCACTTCAGCTATTCATTTGTTTTTTAAACTGGATGCTTTATTATCATAGAATCACACAATGGTTTGGGTTAGAAGGGACCTAAAGATCATCTAGTTCCAACCTCCCTGCCAGGGGCAGGGACTTAAAATGTACGTCCCTACCATACAAAGCGTTAATTAAATCATAATGTATTTCAAAAAGTTCCCAGACTTCAGGAACTGTTAATTAAATACAGCTCAGGCTTTGGTTACGTATCCTTTTAAGAGTTCCCGTTCCCCCGAGTTTAGAGATCACAGCAGGTCACCCTGTACAACCACGGCCTCTCATGCAACACTGAATCGTGTTGCTGTTTTCAGTGAATTCTCCCATTTCTCTGTAAGCTTATTGGAGATGAATTTGGCTTGTAAAATGACCATGTGTTAAGAGATACAAAAGAATAATTAAATAGCAGTGCATGCTTTCTGGAAATATTCTCTTGTGATATCTAAGTGCTTTACTATTAAAAAGATAGCCAAAATCATTTTAAATAGCAAATTCTACTTAAAAATATGAAGTGACACAGAACATTAAAACATCAACACAACAGTGATAAACTTGTACCTGTAATACCATGAGGAGTAAATCCTACCTATTTCTAATAATAGGCAGGTATTCTTTTAAACTCATTTATTTTAACACGCTTTCATCCGCCCCCAGGCTTTCAGGCAAACAGCCAAGTGAGTCAAAGGGCAGCCTTGCATCTATCAGTTATAATTCAGGGCTTGTTTTCTCACTAAAAGATTCATCTGAAGCTGCTAAAGGTGGAATTTGAAGTAAGTTAGTTATGTGTTGTGGTTTAATTCTAGACAGCAATTAGGACCATGCAGCCGTTGGCTCCCTCCGCCTTGATGCCCCAGAATGGTAGGGAGAAGATGGAAAAAAGGAGGGCAAAGGGGAAAAAACCCACAAAAACTCATGGGTTGAGATAAGGACAATTTAATAGAACAATGACAGAAAAGGAAAATAAAATAAAAATAACACTAACAACAATAATAGTAAGGGTAAAAGAATTTACAAGAGACAAGTCCCTCTCACAGCCCGGTGAACTGGCTGCCCAGCTCAACTCGAGCAGTGATAACGGACAGTGATAACGGCCAGGCCCCTGACCAAACCCCATTTATATACTGAGCATGACACCTATGGTATGAAATATCCCATTGGTCATTCCATTGTTCAGCCTGTTCTTCTCCTCAGCTTCTGTGGGAAGTGGAAAAAAGTCCTTGGATGGTATAAACATCGCCTAGCAACAACTAAACCAATATGAATTATTGTCAATCCTTTCATACCAAGTCTGAAACACAACAATCACTAGAAAGAAAATTAACTCTATCCTATCTGAAACCAGGACATTATGTTACCTTAGATCTTTTATTCAGAATAAGTGATTTTAAACTGAGTAGAAAGGGGCTGATGTGGTTTACTTATTCACGTTTAAAAGACTAGTTGGATTTTGCCTTTCCAAATGTTCCTGTGTAACCATTTTTAAATGTTAGAAAGAGAGCTCAGGATTTGATCTTGGACTGCGTAGGAGCTGTACCAGCTTTGTCACGGGACTCTAAATACTCATGTTTGGGGAGGTGGGAATGGTTTTAAACCGTGCCTGATTCTTGAGTAGCCTTGCAGGATCTGTGTGATTTCCACTGTTTTTTATAGCAGTTTTCATGCCCAAATTTTATTTCATCCTATTTGTTGTACACTGCCATCAGCTTGCACTGAAGTTAACCCAGCCTCCAAGTCAACAAAGGCATTCATACTTATCTAAAAGTATGTTTATTTATAACATTTCTGAGATGCATCTCAAGGGAGCCTTCCAGGAGTTGCAGATCTGGGGCATATGATCCCATAGATAGGAAAAAACCAACCAAACAAACAAACCCAAACCAGAACTGGTAGTCTCATGGTTCCTCCTTGCACAGGATGATTCACGGTGTTTTGTTTGTAAAGGAGATGCTCAGGTTTTTCATAGACAGTGTATGAAACCCCGCTGTTCCTCTGGGATATAACTGTTTTATACACTCTTTAGCTATGCTGAGCAAGATTACATCTGTGCTTGTGAGAAGTCCCTTATGCCAAGGACAATGGGGGAAATGCTGTACACAAAAGTGTCCCCTGGGAATCTGTGAAGGTCACAGCACAAGTGATATTTCTGACACAAATCAAAGACAGGCCATGAAAACTTAAGTTGATATAACTTTCACCTTCACGCTGTTACATCTTGTCATTACCACACTATCTTCACCACAACATACCGCAATTTGCTTCCTTTTTTACCGCTCTGCATACAGTCCTTTGTTAAAAATACTTGTTCATCGTGTTTCTTGATCTTTTGTATGTGTCTGCCTCATAGCAAGGATTCATTTTCTATCTTTATTTAAACTATTAATCAACAAGGTGGAAAGGAGCAGAGTCAAAGCAAAATGTGCTAGCTGTTTGTGGCAGCATGGGAGTCCTCCTGCGTCACCAGCAGCCTACCTCTACATTTTCAATATGGGCAAAAGCTATTTTTTGGCGGGAAAGATATTATGTCCCTGCTGTCTGTCAGTCAGGCACAATACGCAAAACTATGCTCGAAGGCAGCAAAACCTTCCCTCTGTTTTGCAATCTCAGAACCACCTTCATTCCTCTTCAGTCGGAGTAGACTATGTTCAGAGTATTTAGTCGACTTTGGGACTGTTAATCCTGGACACTCTGTTAGAATACAAAGGAGGACAGAGGATGATTTCCTGCCAGCAAATTTACGGGAATGCCCACTGCCAACCACTGTATCAGTTATATACCAGAGAAATGATAATTGATGTTCTTGTTTCTCACTCTACCTAGATATTATATAGCCTGAATAGTCCATACCATTCCCCTAGAAGTCAGGAAAGAAAATAAGTGCTATGTTTTCCTGCATTTTTCCAAGAGTAGCAATAGTTGCTCTTTAAAAATATTTCATAATTCTTTTTTTGGACAGAAGCTAAGAATTGTTTTCTTTTTAGAACAAGATTGATTTTATGAGGGTCTAATTAGAGGAGGGCAGGGACACTTATAGGAACAAAACATCAAAACATCATCCCAGGCCTTCCTTTCATTTTGCGGCAGATTTTTAATGCATTTTTCTCAGAAGCCCCACAATAGCTTCCAGCACTTAATTTCTTCACTGTAAAACACAGAAACTGTCAATAAATGCAAAATGAGCTCAGTGTGTAACTGGTATTTAGGCCAACACTGTCAATGAAAGAATACATGGCTGTGAAGTCCCTTGTGCGTTTCTGTTAAAACCAGAGATTGTGGCTTCTACTTTCCTCAGAAAGAACATTTTTTTAATTTTTTTTTTTTTTATCTGGGAGTCTCACATTTACTGGTCTACATCGTGTTCCTGCCTCCTCTTCCTGTTTCGTTAAACCACCCCAGCCAATTCATTCCTTTTCTGCTTCTATAACGTTCTTGGACTTTTGAATATTCAGGGAAAGGCAGGTGTTTCTCTCAGGGTAGTAGCCAGGTGGACTGTGCTGGAACACTCCTCTCCTTTTCTCCCCGTAAACAATGTGTGACAGGGACGATGGTTACTCTGCTTTGACATGACAAGCAAGGAATGGTGTGTTTCATGATGCTAACATGCACTGCCCCCCATGCCTTTTCAATTTTTAATAGGAATGGGGTCACAACAGGAGTTTAGTGATGAAATAAGGGGCAGCTACAAACCTCCTATCACTGCCTTTATATAAATCAGCATAAACAAACCAGAGGGTAAATCAGATTATTTCTTATGTGGAGATGTCTTCTATTTTTTTCTAATAGATATGGTGCACATACTCCCCCTGCGCGCTTCAGAGCTGACCTAGGGAGGCTGCCTCCAAGGAGAGGGCAGCTACGGTCAGTTAGCTGGGTGCCAACTGGTAAAATTGTCTTTTAAAAAGTAATTGACTATGACGTTAAACAGCAAGTAACCTCTTCAAGTTTCTGGATGTCAAATAGGCAAGCAGGGGGGGTTATTTTGCAAGAGAGAGCTCACTGTAGCATTCAGCTAAGCCAAAATAAGTCGAGTGAGACAAGAAAATCACAGCAAGGATGCATTTTCTATATTAAGTTGTAAGATAGTTGAGAGTTTAGCTGTGGAATTTGCTCACACATAGTTCTTCCACAGCACCCACTTTTCCATGATGACTGTGTGATACAAGTTAAATACGAGGGGAAAAGCAGCTTTTATGTTAAAACGAGAGAAACTCAGCCCCTGCACATTTATCATTATGTAGCTCTGACATTCCCTTACTGTACTGCGGAAATTAGAAAGCAGATCACCAAGATTCATGTTTAAAGAGCCCAGTAGTGGGTTTTGTTTATTTTTGTGGAAGGAGCAAGGCAAATCAGCGCGGTGCTACGGGAAGGGTCCTCAGGGAGGACCTGGTGGAAAAATTTTATCTGGTGATAGCTTGGTTACCATGAAGGTAGAAGAAGCAGTTCACTTTGCCTCAGAAAGAAGAATTAGCTGCTGGAGAAAACCATTCCTTCAAGCAATCTGGATGGACTCCTTCTTTTCTCTGTTTCAGAGTCCTCAAATCTTACATGAGTACCCACAGAAACAGGCATGCATGCTTCTGATTAATGTGTGAGCTTGAGCTGTCCTGGTTTGCTGGGCTGAAATATCATTAACCCGAGCACTGTGCTTTAATCCTCCAGCCTGAACAGCCTTAAAACCAAGATGAAATGCACTGAAATTACTTTGTAATCTCTGGGAGTGTAACTTTAAAAGCATGCTAAGAGCTGGCAAAGATGCAAACCTGCTGACTCTGTAGAGAACATTAATAGCACATCCCAAGCACAATTGCATCTGTGTCTCCTAAGTTTGCTTTTCACAGTTAAAGGTCATTAACTGAAATTAGGCCAAAAGAAGAGTGCTTCCAAGCAGCAAAACATAGGAGTTATCATATAAATTCTTCTTAAAATTAAGCAAAGTGTTTCAAGTACTTTGAAGTCCTAATTAAAGCCTGGTGTAAATGTACCATATTTCCTTTTCTATGCCAAAACATGTCTTGCTTCATTGCTGTAACCAAAGAAAAGAAAATTAATGGCATATAATCATCAGAAACATGATTTTAACCAAAAATGAATGTCCTCTTGGGTTTCTTTTACTTAGTGCTGCTTTTAAGCCACACACTGCCTTTCCTCAAGACGTTCTGGGCAGGAAAAAAAAATATGCATTTTGGGTGCAGAGCGCATATTTTCCCCCGCAGTGTTTTAGCTGCAGTTTGTCAGCTGCAAACCATACAGCCTCATTGCAGCAGCAGTAGCAGCTGTATTTGCACCTTCCGCAGGTGAAGCAGTCTGCCTTCCCTGCAAAGGGGTGCTGCCATAGGCTTCGTAAAACCGAGGACTTCATCCCTGGTAACTCCAAAGCCAAAGAAACCATAAGGATTGTGAAACTGATCCCACACTGCTACTCAATATATCGTATTCCGTCAGAAGACAGCACAGTGCTAGCTGAAGTGGAGAGCAAAAATCAACTTCCAAAGGTGAAAATGGCCTACGGTATTTCATTCTAAATGATCTAGTGATGAGATGTTTTGTTTAAAAAATTCCATCCAAATGAAATTTTCAGGGACACTGCACTTTAAATAACATTACAAATATCCAGCGTCACAACCTCTGCAGAGATACCAAAATTCTCCCTTGATTTCATAATTAAGCTGAACTAACTTTGCTAGCACTGAATCCTTACCGCAGGTGGGGTTGAACACATCCTTGAAAGACTGTATCAGTAATTGCGTGTCTCAACATAATCTCTTTCAAAAGAAACACTTAAGCATGGGAGTATCTATCTTACATACATTGTCCCATGTATTGTGGCACGTTCCTTCTCCTATAAAGTCGTTCATCTGCTTGTTTCATGAGTAGGATTTGAATACCCATGACAACGCTGCAATGAATTTTTCCTGTTACAATAATTGAATTATTTGCATCTAATCAAAGTATTAATTGATTTTTTTTTCATTTTATAAGTATTAATTAAAAGAACATTGGCTTTGTGTTAACATATGTTATCGACTGCTGGTAGTTGATGTGACAGGTGGGTATGCCATTTTATGTTGCTCTTCTATATTAATAGCTTAGAAAGTCATCATTCATGTTGGAAAATGCACAGCCTTAAAAAACAATTGCTATTTCAACCCTAGAGGAGATTCCACGAATACCCTACATTTATCAGTCAGCTAATAAAATCAGTGTATCGGTTAATGGCTATAAATAACTAAGAATGGAAGGTCATGAATTAGCGTTGAGCTGGATTCACTCTGTCAAATACAATGATCTTACGACAATGTGAAACTGCTGGCAGTGCATAATCAAGCTCTTCTCTTGCAAATCAAACTATTGATATTGTGAATGGGATTAAGAGTGCCTGTGAAATAAAGAAATAAAAATAAATATTAAAAAAATGTTATGAAGCATCCAAATTGCTGCTCTTCATACAGTTCAGCAGAGATTTTTAGCTTTCTTTTCCTTCCTTTTTTCATGTGTTTACCAAACTGTTACAAAACATACGTACTATTTTTGAGGAAAAATAACACAAGCCAAGCAGAAGGATCTATTCATGATCAGAATGCAATGGCCTTCATTATATTGCAGTTTGCTTATAAGTGACTGATCGAGAGTTAGCAGATGGTGTTTTCTCTCACCCTTCGCCTTCCTCTTATTTAATTACTCCAACTTAGTTTATGTGCTGGCTCTATAACGCCTAATATGCATGTATATTTGTAAGATTGTCATTTCTGTGATCTCCAAATTCAGCAATGCTTAATCTACCCTCACTCAAGTATCTTAGACCAGGTATTTAAACTACACACACAAGACCAGCCCGACCTTTTACATTTGATGTTGCTTTTTCATGTGTTTCTGTCAAATGAACAACCTAGCATCCACCTAGGAAACTGTAGCACCTGTGGAAAATCTGTCTGGTAAGTAATGTATTATACGCAGTCCTTCCCAGGAGCAGCAGCTGCCGTTAGTAGCGGCACAGAGGGACTCTGCAGGCTGCCTGGCCAGGCGATGAGGGGTCTCCTTGGGCTTGGAGGCAGTTTTCTAAGGGCTGGTATATGGCCAGGCAGGAAGAAAGCTTGCAGATACAATGCTGTTCAGAGATAACAGTGCCTCCTTTTGACATGGTAATTAAAATACACACTGTTATTCATAACTAGCAACAATCCCATTGCTGTTCGCGTAACAATGCTCTCTTCTTCTTCAGTCTAATTTTAATCCCAACTTCAAGCATTCAAAACATACCTGGACAAGATTTATGGTGGGCCCTGACTCTCATCTGATGATGCTTTTTTCCCTCCAAAGTCAGTTCTGTTTTTAAATCAAATATTTCTCACAGCCAGTTCCTCACCAGCAGCCCTTTCTACCAAGAATTTGAGATCGAGCCTTGGTGGATTTACATGAAGTCATGACTCCTGATAGCTCCCCGTGTTCCAGAGCCTGATGGAACACAGCCCAAGGGGCATCCTGGAGTGGAGTGCTCCTTTTAACAGAAATCCACAACAGAATTCACTCATGGTTGGAAGGCATGAAGGCTATGGGACAAATGGAGTCCCCTTCCATCTGCCTTTTCCTCAGTAAATACACAGGAAAGGGAGATTCCTCGGGCAGGAACATATTCAACTCCCAGGACCTGTGCGGGCTAGGGACAGAGTCACATCTCCCTTCTCCCTGGTCTGCTGCCTCCAGTGCAATCTGGCAGATCTGGGTGTGCAGCAGTTAGATGAAAGGTTTTGTGTCCCCAGATTGCTTTAACTTTACCATTCTGTTCTTTTAACAGAAGTTCTGCAGGATCAGAAATTCAAGTACAAGTTCATTTTAAAGCAATCAGCAAACATGATACTGACATGTCTGCTTTTTCCCACTACGAGGGAGAACTCAGGACTAACACACAGACAGCACCTAAATTCTGAAGAACTGACATTATTTGCTGGGTGATCTACTAGAGGACATCTAAGACACAACTAAACTGCGAGCCTTTGGATACAAATCAAGAGATCATTTTATTTTCTTCTTACATCTGTTTTAGCACTGACCTAAGTAGCCCAAGCAAATTTAGTGATAGAGAAACTGTGGAAAGATTTAATTGGCTGAAACTAATAGAAACATTTGTTTCTAATTGGTATGCATCATTGATGTCCACTACAAATGTCCAGCAGATGAATTCTGCTTGTTTCAATTTAAGGTGCAGATTCATGGAATTAGCCAAGTTCCTTCAGCAGCAATGTTTTTATCTGCTCCAGGACATTTGAAATTCTGGAATATCTGGAAATTTATTCTTCTGACTTACAACTTAAAAGATTGAGCATGACATTAGTTTATTTTTCTCTGAAGGGAGCTTTAGGCATCTGATGATTACTAGACAAAAAGACCAGGCTTTTTTTTCTTTCTCCTGACTTCACACCACTTTTGAGATAAAGAACCATAAAGACGGTGCTTTAGAAATGGCTAATACAAGACCTAACTCCTATCCCCGTGAAATCCCCAATGCTCCATTAAGCTGGATTTCTGGGTTGTTTCCGCCTCAACAGGAGCATCATGGCCCCAGATAGTATCCATGATCTGGGTCATGGCGGTTAAAGATGGAGTTTTAGGTTTCTTGCCTGGTTTATTCATGACACAGTCACTACGAGCCCTTGGGACAAGCGCTTCACAGGGAGGGTGGGAGGTTAGCTCTGAGGACAGCGTTACACTGCATTAACCCGGTGACTTTAATACCTTTCCTCCTACTATCTTACAGCAATGTAGCTGAGAGTGAATCAGGCTGAAGATTTTGTGTATAGGTGATTCCATTATTTTTATGAGGCCCTGCAGGCTCTAATTCTTTGCACCATGTGGGAGCCTTCCATGAATACAGAGTGCCATCTGTGCTTGGGTCTCATTCCTTAAAGAAACATTTAGCTTTCTATTCATCCTTTCTGCATTCCTGGGGCTGAGCAGTGTGTGAGTGCGTTACCCCTTCCTCCCTTGTGTCACCAGAGTTTATTGATCAGCCTCAGGACTGAAAACACAGCAGAGAGCCCTGCTGTTTCCAGTAGCTGTTGCCTATCTTTTGAAGCAGAGATGAATGTTTGAGCCATAATGTATTCTTTCGACACGAGAGCATTAACCTATTGTGAAAAATAAATGCAAGAGATTCTCAAACTGGGAGGAGAAAAGGCGTTGGAGCATCAGAAAGCTTGCACACCGAGCCTTTTGCTTCAGCTCTTGCAGCCTGAGCCTCTTGTATCTCTGACTAATTCTCTCCCTGTTCACCACAGGAATACTAATTGCCAGATGAAGCTCTTTGTTCAGCTAATGCTCTAATTGTTGCTTAGAAGAGGAATTGTCTCTTGCAATCGTTTACTCCTAAGGAAACTTGAAACCTTATTTCCCTGGTTGAGTCCAGGGAGCACACAATTATAATGGTACTGAAATTACCAGACCAGGGTCACTGGGTCAAAAAAGCAGCCTAATTCTTTCCGTTCAAATCCAGATACATAATGTTTTGCCTTACATCACAGGTGAGCTGCGACAACATTAAGTACCTTGCATCATTCTACTCTGACACGAAAGCCACAAGACATCTAGAGTTTCAGTATGAATGAATCCAGAGTTCAGATATGCATCACAGTCACGTTTGACTTCCCAGCACTAAACCACGGGAACCTATAAAAGCTACTTGAAAACAAGAAACATTACAACAGAAAAGCTCAATCTTAATAGAGTTAAGCTTTTGAATGAAAAATATCTTCCTGTTGCCTGTGTTTTGATTTATATCCATCTAGTCTGTACTCGAATATAAAAATTATAAAGAGCTCTTCTGGGTGAATGGATGCATATATATTCTGTAGCACACTAAGGACAAGAGCACCTATTTGGGTTTAAGGTCATCTTCTTTAGCTTTTTCAAAGATTAGGATTTGTGACACTCTACCTGAACCCAAGCACACACATGAGCACATGCACACACACAAATGTATGCCTGCAGTAAAAAAAAAAAGTGTCCTCGTTTCTCCTGAGAAAAACCCCATAAGTATGTAAGAGAGAGCAGAGTAAAAGTAGAAAAGAGATGTATCACTATGAACAGGTAGATAAACTGGTGCCAGATTACAGATTATATGTAAGAATAAAACCCATGCAGGAGAAAGTCATATAAGTAACTAAGAATTCAGAGACGGGGTTTTTTTTGCGTGAAGACACTTCCTGGGCACTTTGCATACCTTACAGAGGACTCCTCAGTGCATGCTCTGCTGACTGCAGTCCTAGGCATGGTAGCTACCAGATGTCATCCATTCTTATAGACTGAAGTGGTCTAATGAAAAGCAAGATTTGTTAAGATCATTGTTAGCATAAAATAAACCAAGACAAAGATATGTATAAACGTCCTGCTAATGTATTGGGTAGTATGCTTTAGAGCTAATTACAGTATACAATAAAAATCATACGTATTTCTTTATAGAAATGTTTCTTCCTCTTTGAGGTACTGAACATTTAAGAATTAGACTGATATGGTTTCCTTTCTCTTGGCTTTTCAATGCTTGGTAATACCTTTAAGTTTCTTTTATGTGGTCAGGTTTCTTACGATATGGTGTAACTCCTGTGGTCTCATCCCAGATTTGCTCAAGGTATGACTAACTATTCTCAGTTTGTGGCTGTATCACCTTTGCCACCTAATGAACCAGTGCGAACGTTGACTCTTGCAGCCCCTAATTTCCAAACATGAAACTCCATACTCCCTCTGTACTGGGGGAATGAAGGAAGCGGCTGTGGAAGAAGCCCTGCAAGGACAGCAATCATTATGCTTGTAAGTGCTTGCTGTCCCTGACCAAGAATGTTAGCGAATTTATTACTTTTAACACTAATTCTGCTCTGTATGAAGTATGAATTACTGATTAATGAACACCAATCTGTTCCAACTACATCCTACACCCCATATGGTGTATAAAAAGCCCTCTTAAAAATAAAGTTATTAGAAGAGATCTACTAAATCATTGCCCAACCCATGACTAGAGTAGGGGTTTTATCTATAAACTCATGACTTGTCACATTATTCAAAATAGTTGTAAAAGTGACTAACAAGGATTCAGATGCTTCTTTGGGAGACTGCCTCATTCTCCAAAACTGGCATTGTCAAATTTTCCCAGATATTCAGGGCAGTTATTTCTTCCATTATAGCAGACGTTGGTATTGAGTCTAGGAAGAAGAATAATAGACAAGAGACAGAAAATATGCTCTACATAAGCTAAAAATTCCCTGTGCTGGAAATATATCCCAACAAATAAGGAGAAAGGTCTTCTCAATACTTATCAATGATGATGGGATCACATTAGATGTACTTTCTTCCAGTAATGCAGCTATGTCTCTGATAGCTTAAAGAACATTTTTTTTTTTCCCATTTAATGCCTTCTTCTTCAGCAATGCCACGAGCACTGTTATTTACCATCTGTGGCACAGGAAAAAATAAGAGCTGTTAGCAATAGCATCTCTGCCTCAGCTATGCAAAAAGGAGGCAGGGAAACAAAGTTGCTGGAAGCTGTTTGAAGACCTAGAGCAGGCTACTAGGCACATCTGGAACGAGATATAGCTCTCCCGAGCCATGTCTAGATGGCACACAACCCCAAGGACACCAAGTGCCCTAGGCTCTTGATTGTCCAGACTGGGAACCTGATGGCTGTGTGCTGCCACTCCCCTTTCTTCCTCTTTTGCTTTCCAGGTCCATGCCAAAGTAGCCAGGGCATGGTGAGAGTTGGGTTGGCTGTTACAAACTTCTCCCAAACTCGCAATGGAGTCCAAATGAAGCATTTACCTGGGTGTAGGAACTCAAAGCTCTCTGAGCTTTGCCAGTTTAGACATAGCCTTGATGTCTTGTCTACATCATTATGTTTGTGTCCCTAAGTTTACAGGCAGTGGGGATTTAAAACACTCAGAGAGACAAATTTGGTATCAAGTATAACAAAAATCATGGGGTTCATGCAGTTAGTCAAGCCCTACACTACAGTTACGCTTGTTTTCAGTGAATAGGAGCAAAGGCGACTATTAGCAGAGACGGAGTCAGTTTTGCATGAGCTATATCTAAAGCATCATGTAAACACGTACAGAGTATAAACCTTGTATACATTCAATCTTGTTCATGCCAAGCTCCAGTTCCAAAAAAATGGAAAGCTGGTGGAAATTCATATCCAAAGACTATTGGATGTTATAACCTGAAAAAAAGGGTAGAGTTTTATTGGGTAGTATTCACTTACTTATATATGAGGACTTATATTGTGGTTTACGGGCTGTTTGGGGTTTTTTGCTTTTGACTTTCCCAAAGAATACAGGGTCACTAAACTTAAGTGTTTCCCTTTCATCTGCAAATAGCCCTTAAACTCATAGATTGTTTTCTCTCTTTTGATTTTAAAAAGTGTATATTTGGTTATATAGATGATGTTTAAGGTCCCTTCCAGCTCTAACCATTTACGATTCTGTGATATGGTTCTATATACACATATTCCATAAATGTTACTTTTTCTATAATATTTTAAAGACCTTCAGGTGAGATATAGATCATGTATGACTTATCCTGGACAGAGGACATAAGGTACTTATCAAAATTCAGTCCCGTTATTGCCTCTCCTTTTATTTCTGTCCACTATAGCGAAAAGCTTTGTATGCCCTTCCAGTAAAGGAGGCAAGGCTGGCTAGCAGTCAGCGCGACAGAAGGAAAGCAGTGCAGCAGAAAATTGGATAACAGGATAAAAAACACAAGGACCACGGGAAGCCCATCAAAACTGCCTCCTCTTGTCAAAAACCAGACAAGTGACAAGTACAAATATAAAGTATTATCCACAATTCAGTATTTCTAATGATATCACAATTACAGTCCTGCTTCCTATAGGCAAGCACTTAACTTTTTAGGTTTGACCTTACAATAGCAAACCAAATGTGGTGTGACAAAACAAATCTGTGGGAGAATTGTTTGCAGTCAGACATCTGACTATACAGTCCCAAGCTAACTTTTTTTTTTCCCCTCTGTTATTTTCCCTTAGAAAAAAGTGTTTAAAGAGTATTGCTCAGTCACTGATCTAAAAACCATGTTGACTTAAGACCGTGTACATATTTCGTGATTCCAGATCGTGCATCAGAAAGAGGCAGGCAATTTAAATTGTCTGCCAACAGTTCAAGACTGTGGCTAATTCATTACTCACACATCTCTAGTTGGAGTACTAATTTAAACTCATGTGTGTCATATTAATTGTAATCTTGTTTCAAAGTGACAAGATAAATATCTCAAGGTGCGTAATATATTATGGACATAGGTCAAAACAAATGAGTGTCTAAAACAGATTAACACTAAATACATGCAATATGTCATGTTTGTAAATTAAGAAAGGATAAATTACATTAACATTTAACAGATTGTTCATTATACTTCTTCTATGCTTAGGCTTAAATACACTAACAGATACTTTTCCTGTATATAAGGTCTCCTTAAACAACTCATATAGAATGTTTAGAATTGCGTATTTGGGATAGAGAAGCAGCAGTTCCCCGATGCTATAAAGAACAGTACACAGTGCTACAGGATAAACAAACTGGGCACCCTGCTGTAGTTTGATTGATTCATTCTTATTATTAGTAGGAACATAAAAGAAAAATTCAAACATATTGCCTGCTTTTCTCCTTCCTTCCCGTTACAAGATTAAACATGTTGGAGACCAGTGGTTGAATTTAAAAGCAGTCTTGGAGCTTTTCCTACCAAGGAAAGCTTAGAGCCACTTTATCAGTTCAATCACCTGAGCAATGCACTGTCCTTTACTGCACTCACCGAGCCCTGTGCCCTCTTCAAAAACAGCCAGCACTGGGGGGGTCAAGCAACCCCCAGGACACGCAGTGCTGCAAGTCCCCTCTATGTGCAAACCCTTTGGCGATTCAGCAATTCACAGGAATCTCCTAGGTATAGGAAATAAATATAACTGCTCCTGTGACTATACAATTTGACCTCTCAAAGAGAGTTTATTCCTATTTCTGTTGTCACAAATGTGTGTTAAAAAGAAAAAAGTGTCTCTATATTCACTAATATTCAGAAATTTGGTCTTTTAAAAAAATCTGTATGCATGATATATGTATATCTGACCCATGGATCCAACCTTTTTGCTACCTGCACAAGAAACACATTTTACATTCACAACTTCAGTTGCTATCCAGTTTCCTGGTTTGCTATTATCACTCTTTAAAATACATTTCCTTTTCCGAGGGACTATTCTCCCAAATGCTCTATTCAATTACAAAGTTGATTCCAAAGCAATCAGGATTAGGAGACCAGCTTCCACAGAATTATCAGACAAAAAGAGAAAGAAGAATACTTACTTATTATACCACAATAAATAAGTAGTTTGTATCATTGTAATGAAATCTGCACTAAAATTTCAAGCTGTGTTAGTTGTATTTCTCACCAAATCCTATGCATAGACCAGCTCTTGTACACTTTCAAGAGCAAGTATAATTCCATTGTTTCAACGAATCCATTCATATAGCTAAAAATAAGTAGAAAGTCTTAACACAACTCATGTTTTAACCAATTTACTGAAAACAATAATCATTTCAGGTTGAAATCACTGATCGTGCTGATTTTATCAGATAAACTGTTTTTTTTTCTCCTGGTCATGTAAGGATTCCATTGATAGAATGAATAACAAAAGGATTGACTTAATCCCAGATGACATTTTAATTCATTCAATTTTAGTCACTCTGATGATAAAGCTCTAAGACTGCTTTCAGATAAAGAAAATCTGATGAGAATTATGAACTGAATGGAGGCTTTTCCATCACTAACCCATGCAATCATATGCCCATCTATTTCTACAGAAGACTGCTGTAGCCTCCTACTCTTTAATTACTGCCATTTAAAGATAGTAATTTAAATTCCATTGCTTTTGTCATGTAAATATCATTCCTTATATAAATAAGGTCAGCCATTTCGATGTATTTGTTTTGATATGTGTGTCATCTCTATTTCATTTCACTGTATGTCATCTCTCTCTTAAGACATTGTGATGCTTCTCACCGTGCTTTGTGATCCACCATGACATTTGTCAGTAGGATAGCAGCATTCTTAACACAGTTCCTGTATCAGTCACCGGTTGTCATCTCTTGCTATTTCCAACTCCCTTTAAAAAAAAAATATTAGCAGTTTTTGTGAAAATGTACAAATGTTAATCAGAACCAGCAACAACTTTAACTGTGAGATAAAGGAACAGAACTAGGTGGGATAAATCAGACTTCATTGCTTATTAATGCAGATGTCAGTACACATGCACAAACAACTTTTCCTTACTTGCAGACCTCACATTCTGCTCAGTGGTAAAAACAGAAGCAAAATTGAAGCCTTTGCTGCTGCTCTATGCTAAACATGGGCCACCGGTGTTCAATAGAATGGGTAGTTACCTGTTTGTTAATAAGGACGCTGGAATTGTGTCTCATTCCTTATGTCTGAAACCCCCGGGTAACTGAGCCGTGGGGATTATTCTGATTAGAAATACATTTGCTACATGTTTTGAGTGCAAGTAGTCTTTTGTAGACGTCTCATTGTCTGGTTCCTGTGGAATCTCATCTGACTCCCAGAGGGAAAAGATCCTCCAGTTCTTTTGATAGTTTACAGTTAGATTACCTCATGCTAGTAATATCTGTCAGACACTGGCTGATGCTTTTGTGAGAGCCGTGCCTAGACCACTCTTCCTCATTCAAGCAGGTAGCATCAGACTGACAACATGGAAAGACAGAAATGCCAGCTGGAAGATCACATTTGGAATCAATACTGTACAAGGCAGAGGGAGGGTCAGCACACAGAGGAAGAACAGTACGAAATATAAAATGCAAAAATTTTAAAATTTCCTAAAACTCAGTACAGAGTTAAGCAATCAGCAAACCTGTGAAAAAAAGACATCCCAAACTAGAGTAATTTTGTTTCTGAGTGTATTCCTTTCCACTTCTTTTGAATGAACTGAAATATTGCGGCATTATTTTTTGACATATCAAGACAGAATATTCATTCAATGAACTAAAATTTACAGATTAATTCTATCTGACAAAACAGACTAAAACATGCATGAAAAAACAAGCAAATTTATAAACGTAGCACTCAGCAGAATTGGTCATGTGCCAGGCAGACATAGATCTGATCTGCTGTCAGGTGATGATCACTGAGATAAAATTTTATTATGAACTTAGTATGTGAGTTGATTAATGAGGGGGAGCTGTTGAATGACCTCCAAAGGTCCCTTCCAACTTGAATTATTTTATGAATATTGATATCAAATTAATTTTGTGGAGTGTCCTAGATCATTGGAACTCCAGAAGGAGCAAACCTGAGGGCAAAAATGTGATCCAAAGAATACCCTCCAGGGAGTCTTAGTAGAAATGACAGGAAAATTTAATGTTTTCAGGTTTTTAGGCAGGAGCAAAAGCATCTGCTTTGCATGTCTGGGGAAGCTAGAACACAATAGAAGGAGTGCCAGTGAGCGCTCAGAGAAAGGGAAAGATGGCCAGCAGAAGTCTTTCATGAACAATGCCTTCCCATGTTCTCCTGTTGGATAGTGAGAAATGTGGAAAGAAAACCTGTGCAGATCGATTTAGTACTTCAAAAATATGTTTTCCATCAAATGTTTCCTGTTAAAAGTGATACTTCATTTTGAGGAGATAGTCTGCTCCCCCCTTGTTGCTGTGAGGGCTCCAAAGAAAGTGCAACAGAAGGTCAGAGCCTTTAGTCTTCAGCAGGGCAAATTTTTGCACTTTTAAAAAATCATTTGTGTTTGGAAACATCAAAATTTTGTGTCAAGTACCTTTCTCATACCTGCTGAAAGAAATGGCACTTGCACGCTGTATTTAAATAGGCAGAGAGATCAAGGGCCAGAGGCACTTTTTGCAGCAATAATGACAACAGGTGCAACTTTTTTTTCCCCAGGAAATTCTTATATCTTGACATTTTGAAGGCAGTGAAGCCATTTTGCTTATTTGTTGTTTTTAGGAGGATTCTGAAGTACACTGAGCAGATGCTAAAACAGATGGACACTGTCTTTTGGAAAAGTGGGAAAAATATTTGATTGGAAAATGTCATGTTATTGTTTCTTTTTTTTTTTTTTTTCCCCCAGCTGAATAAGCTATGAAAGGACTTTTCTCTATGCCATAATTTAAGGAAAACATAGATGCTGACACTACCTTAGTCAATACTACAAAGCAGCTAGATCCTGGTCCTGCTCCACTCCTACTTTTCTAAAGAGTGATCTCACATTGGGTAGTCCCAGTCTCTGTTTTCCCCAGGGGAAGACCATTTCAGGGTGACAAGAACCACAGCAGAGTGTAGCTGGAGTCAGAGCAATCTCAAATGGGGAGGAGACCCTATGGAGACGGTGAATGTTGCTCTGGCTGGGGATAGCGGCAACAACTTGGCAGGCTGAGTTGTCTGCTATATTTTGTTCTTTGAAAACGCCTGTCCTTCCTCCTGGCCCTGCACCAGCCAAAAGGTTTGCCATTCAAAATTGGTGTAATGGGATATCTTTGTTGCTGGCATATAGCTGTTTCATCTCCAAATTCAATCAGCTTGAAAGCAAATTCATATTGGTGGCTAGTCTAACTTGTATCATAGCCAAAAGAATTTCTGTTTGCCCTAATACTGAAGCTGGATGATAGAGATCTGCCCATGGAGGGGTTACACATTGTGAACAGAGCACAAGGGTGAAAAAAGGGGATTTGTTAACTTATCTGAGTTCTGATCTTTCCTCTTCTACAGACAACTCATCTCTGCGTGTTTCATCTATAAATTAGATAATGGACTGCTCAATAAACCAGGCAATTTTTCACAGTATCTTTGGATCATTTTGAATGAATGCACCTACCTCCCTTCTTTCTTTCCATGTGAGGAGTGTCTTTCATGTGAGCAACAGAAAAAATGCAGAGTCAAGAGCTGAGGAGAAACCAGGAACAAACTACTATGGCTAAAAAAATAATGCACCAGACTAGTTACCCTAAAGAAAACATAAGAGGCAGTTGAAACAGCATTGGAGCTCCTTCAGCTCAGCTCCCAGCAACTCCCACCACATTTGCTCTTCAAGCAGCTGTGGGTTATTAGAAAGGATCTTGAACTGAAACCAAAGAGCCCTTCTTGGGGTCATTTCTTATCCCAGAACTGTTAACAAAGACCTCATGTTGCTGGAGAAATAGTTATTATGATGAATGATAATTCACTGCTGCTTGGTGGGTGACCTAAGCTACGAAGAGTTCTGTCTCTTATCTGTGTCCTGTTGAAAAGGTTACACCTCCACCTCCTTGCCATCCCTTGAGACTAACAAACGAGAACCTTTGCACATAATTACTGGGTTTATGGACTCTTTTGAAATACAATTAGAGTAAAACAGATAAAACAAACGGCATTCACCTTTAAAAATTTAAGACTTGCATGAATAAAGAAAAATGNAATGAAATGAGTGAATGGTGAATGCTTAAATTAATTCCAAGCACCCTTGAAAAACTGCTTTTACCAGAGAACTAAGGTTCTGTGTTCAGCAGCATAGTAGGCACAAGGTCAAAAGTTAGTGAATTTTAAAGTTTCACACAAGATCAGTGTGAGTCCTGCAGGACCGAAAAAGTGAAAATATGGGACTTTAATGCTGTGCTCTTGTGAGCGTTTAGTAGCAAAGCACATTCTTTGTGGTCAGTGCCTTAAGATGCGTTAAGAAAGCC
The DNA here is from genome assembly GCA_013400135.1 of Rhinoptilus africanus. Classification (NCBI taxonomy): domain Eukaryota; kingdom Metazoa; phylum Chordata; class Aves; order Charadriiformes; family Glareolidae; genus Rhinoptilus; species Rhinoptilus africanus. Next base: position 285,482 of record VXBO01002542.1, on the reverse strand, counting down.
TGGAATTACACATTGGTAATGACATCTGCTCCAAGACAGTAACAAAGGAAATAAAAGTGGAGCGAAAAGAAAACTGCTTGCCACAGAAAAGATGGAGTGCCAACTATTTATAAAAACAAAAAAACCTCCCAAGCTGATTCCAAACCTCATCATTCTACTCTATCATTAAGAAGCTATAGACAAAAAAAAAGTACATTTTTCCTTCCAGGGACTAAAGAATTTCCAATTCTACTGTGTATAGCAAAAAAAAAGTATCACATTTTGATAGCTTGTGGTACTGAGTCATGAGAAAGTATATAAAAATTTATACATGTTAGCTTTTACTAGACAATGGATACTTTCAGTGAGATATATCCCAGCTGTGACACAAACAGCATCAGGTATTAATGTTCAAGATCTTATGTTTTGCATTAAAACTCAATGAAAGAGCTAAAAAACATATCAGATGTATACTGGAATAAAATACATAGTTGTTTTTTCAGTTCCCAGCATCAACCTAATCAATCGTGAGAGCCTACCTGGAGCAATATTTGCACAAATACTAAAGTGTGTGTGAGTGGTACACAACAGGATTCCCTTTTTCTATGAAGTTTTAATGAAAAGGAAGAGATTCAGCTAGAAAATAAAAGGTTGCCAGGGAAGAAAAAAATTCTTATTAGGGCAAAGAGAGGCTTTAGTCCTCTTTCATTGTAGAGCCTAATCACAACAGCTGCTATTACTGTATCTTTATTCATAAAAGAAACTAAAAGTCTCCAAGTGTTTTAAAAGCTGGGATTCTCACCCTGTGGAATACTAGAGCGTGACAAGTTGCATCCTACAGATAGATTTCAGGGCTACATTATCTGGTACAGAAATGCATAAAAAAAATTAAAGCTCTACTGTTTCAGAAAACCAGCACACCGGTTTTATATGCCAGTCTTTGCTTTGTCAGAGGAGGCTTAAGTAGCCACTAAGTAACATACACAGAGACCCAAAAGTTCATGAGCTGATGTTTACTTATGTAAACTGGCATTTAAAAGAAAAGTAGATGGGGTAGAGCATGTAGAGAAGCGTCTTGGCACTATTTGCAATCTGCAAAACCTTCATTTAAAATAAGTGGGTTTCCGTAAAGCCTGGACTGCAGCAGCTGAGTCTCAGAGGCTGAAGTACAGTGGGACGGTTGAAAATGTGCAGAGCACAGTAGCAAAATTTGTTAAAGGCTAAAATGTATCTTTTGAAATCCTGTAAATACTTCCTTGCTATCGTCATTAATATTTATATTGTTGTCTCACTGAAAATGTTTGCAATTTCACAATTTTTTTAGCTTCAAGAAGTCAGAGGGCTGTGGGTTGTGAATGGTAGAAAAACAGCCTTTACAGAATGCCCTGTTTTGTTACACTGGGCCTATTTTGCTAGAACAAACAGAGCATGTCAAATGTCCTAAGTGGAAGAAGATTTTAAGCTTTGTCTGGGACAAATTTTGCCGAGCAGGAATAGCTGGCTTTAGCATTTCATTTGTGCCAGTGTAGTTAGTATCTGATCCAATTTGGATTGAAAATGTCTGTTCCAAATGTTCAGCAGATGGAAGGGTGGTGAGTAGTCACAAGAAACAGGTTATTTCTATTACAATAAATTGCTTGGAAAACCAGGTATTCCTCCACTGCCACTGACAGATATCATTATAGCACAAAGTGTCTGTAAATCAGGTAGATTACTGTCGACCCAAATGTAAAGTCTCTCACTCTGGGTAGTGCTGCTTTCTAAAAACCAGTCGCTTTCCACGTACTCTGCTCATTGCTCGCACTCAGGGCTACGGTTACGTTGCAAGTTTGCCTGGCACGTTCTGCCATCCCTTCAGAGCAGGGTAAAGCCCTTTGATTTGAGCTGGAGATTTTGCCGCTATAAGGACTACCATTCAGGGCCCTCTGTTTCACTTTTACCTTGGAAATTTCTTGTATGAAGGAAGTATTTGATAGTACTGTTGCCGCTGCTTTTACTGTTAAAAAAAAAAAAAAAGGTACCAACAGGAAAAGAAGAGAATCAGTATCTCTTTCTTTTCCGTACAACCACTTGTGATTCTCCTGGCATGAGAACTGCCAGACACTTTGACTCATGCAGTCAGAGCTAATACACCAGTGTGAAAATAAGAGATACGGAGACAGCAGGAAGCGTTCCAGAAAAGCAGTCTGATCTTCACACAGCTTCTTTTCTCCTTGCTTCTACTTGGCATGCTGTATTTTGCAGCTCATTAGTTATCATATGTTCGCTTTGCTCTCTGATTCTCCTGATAAATACCTCTGGTAAAGAAGAGCACAGCTCAGAGAATCTGCATCCCCACTTTGGGTACGCTGGAGAAACTACTTTGAACCCCATCATTCTCAGTCCCTGATTGCAGTGGTGTCTTTGAGATGCTCATCTCCTATTCCATTTGCTGTTGCTTATTTAAAAAAAATAAAGAAAGGAAATAGAGATAATATAATCAACTTAAGCTGTTAAGCTATTTTTGGGTCTAGGCCATATCCCTAGCATTGTTTTATACACGCAGGGACAAATGTAGCAAAGGCTGTAAGGTTGGAATATTGATTTAACCCGAGCATCTTCAGCATCTGTAAAGTTCTTGGTTTCATGGCTCTTCCTTTGGCCAATTGTGTATAGAGAAAATTATTAAAGTTCATTCAGAAACATCGGTACAAGTTTCTAATTTCTTCTCAACTGAACAGGGAGAAGTTTTATACTTTTGGTATTTTCATTTTTATAATAAATGAATACTTTCTTATGTGGTATTTCAATGGAGCTCTAGATTACCTTTGTACAATACTAGCATGGTGCTCTCTGACAGCAGGAAGATTTGTGCCCTAGCACATATCAGACATTTAAAGCTTTCTGATACTGAAAGAGCTGTTGCCACTATGATTCCATCCAAATAAAGCCAAGGAGGGACGTAAGTATTTCTTGGAAAGCAGCTCTGAAGATGCAGTGTGGTCATTACGAAGCTTTCTTCCTGCTTCTGTTTCCAGAAAAATCGTCACTGGATGACAGAAATATACTACAGGCTTACGTTGTAACAAGAACTTAGTTTGGAGGACAAAATGTGCACTGTGGCCATTTCTCTGCCCTCTGTCTGTCTTCGGGACAGCTCCTCATCTCAAGAATTTTGTTTATTCTTTGGGTCTAGGTAGGGAGTTTCTCAGTGTTTATATAAAGCTCCAGTAGTGTCTAATATTATACTTGCACTGATTCAGTATGTGAAAAGCAGCTACAAAAGAACAAGTCTGAACCCTGGAAGAGTTATATACTGATCTCAGCAAGGCACAGAAGATCAGGTTTTGATCTCCTCTGGGGCACCTTTATTTTCTATGTGTGCTCGTTCGTCTTAATATGTAGTCACAAATATATCTGTATTTAAACAAGTTCTTTAAATACCATGGGAATTGGACTGAGACCAGTTCCCACAGACCCAACAGAAATGGAAAATTAGGATCTGGGAAAAAATCCAATGTATATGAATTATGCTTCTTCACTTCCGCCGGTTTCCGTTTACAAGGAGCCAGAGCTGATGATGCCGCTCTGAAGACTGAAGAGTCTAGCACCCCAGTCAATCTATTTCATCTTCTGTCTCTCTACAATTGTTATTGCTAGTTCATACAAAATTTTACAATACTAATGCAATATGAATGATTGAAGAAAATAATATTCGTTTCAATATGACAATAATAATTACTTTATGAAAACTTACAGTAAAACTTGCAGTCCTCATTAAGTTGCCCAGAAACATTTTGCCTGTTGCTTTTGTTCAGAAGTTCTTTTGTACCCTGAAGTGCAAACAGGATTTATATTTCTGCTAAAATTCTTGATAATTATGATTTTGCGTATCCAGAGAAGTAGCTTGTCTGTCTCCTCATCTTCATAGTATATCCCCAGCTGAGAAGATCATAGGTAGCTTCCATCACAGATTACCATGTATAATTAACCAAACCAAAATAATTACCGTGAAATGGCTTTCGGACAGTAGCCAAGGGTTCAACAAGATGCTGTGTAACAGTGTAGAGGTGTTCACCTGCCCTGCCCTGTTGATATGTGTGGCTGTGACCGGGCTGAGTCATTAGCTAGTTCAGAGGCGCTACCCAGCATCCAAGGAATCTCTGGGAAAAAGGTGGCATCAGACAAAAGGGTTAGAAACCCCTGTCCTGCTCTGCCGCTGAAATCACTGGAGCTGGCTAGAAAATTACAGGTATTTCTAAAAATTTATTCCTTGTGACCAAAAGGCCTTTTTCCTTTCAGCTGCTGTTTCTATGACCTCCAGGGGGAAAAAAAAAAGTTAAAAAAAAAAAAAAGAAAGAAGGAAATGGGATCAGAAAAAAAAAGAACAATCAATTTAATTTGAGAAGACAAAACTGCAGGCAGGCGACAGCAACACTAAACGACTGTAGAAAGAGTCTATCAAAGCTTTTATGGTAAACTTTGGAAAGTGTCCACAACAGCAGGCTCCAATATGGGCTTTTAAACCTTTTGAAGTTTTTTTTAATCACTGGCCATAAGAGTTTCCCAGTATTTACTTTGTGAAATTCTTTTCTACAGTTGTAGGGGAGGATTGGTCAGGATATGTTAGACCAAGATGTGCAAATGCTTCTGAACTTAACCATGCCAGCAGCAGATTAGCAGCTTCTATACTATGAAAGCAAGTTTTGCTGCTCAGGCAAAAAGATATGATAATTCAAGCTCCAAAGACTGGTCAAATAAGGAGTATAAACATGTTTTAGGCAAGTATCTTTGTATAACTTAAAACTTCTGCTCATGTCTCTGCCGATGCATCCTTTTCCAGGAATATGAAATTGAGATCTTCCAAATTTGGCTTTGCATGTTTTTAGCAGCTTTTTACAACTGGATCTGACTTCCAAACTGATACCATAGCTCTGTTTTTCTTCACTGGGTTACTGCAGATTGATGACAGATTGAAAAACAGCTTTATATGGAAAGAGTTTCAAAAAGCCTCCCAAACTGTTAGCAATTTATTTATTTTTCTCTTTACTGTGGAAACGCTTTGGCTCTGTATTTTAAGGTATCATCTTTAACTGGCATTACCCAGCCAGATTCAGGCCGTTTGATTCCAGAGGGAAGCTCTGGCAGGCCTTCGAGCAAGCTCCAGAAAGGGAACCCTTGAAGAAGCAAACATTCACATTCACCTCTTCATAGAGTCCCCATCATTTTCTCAGCAGCATCAGGATTTAGACACTTCAAATCACCTGACAGGAGTCAGACAGGAAAGAAATAAATAGTAGGGAACTATCTGTGCAACCTATACCCATACTGTGCAATCGAAAATGGTCTCACGAAACCCAGCCATTGAGTGTCCTCTTGGTGAACCAGAGCCCATTCCTGCTCTGCCTGCAACATAGACCTTTTTTCCCGCTTTTCAGCTGGATTTGTTACCATGGCACCCCCCCATAGAGCTGACCCTGAGCAAGGGCGAGAACTGGGGAGGGGGTGAGCAGCTGGGTGGGAGAGTTGCCCCCTCCAGGGAGCTCAATGGGTTGCTTAACTTGACAGCCGAGCGGCTGATGGGTGCACAGCTCCTGCCTTGGAGCCTGCACCAAGCAAGCAGAAGGAACAATTGCTGTTTCATTTCTTTTGACAAAACAAGAGGTAAGCCAAGGTCCCTGAGCACAAGATGCTGTGCAAACAAAACTCTGCTTCTAACCCTAATAGTACTAGGTACCATATATAAAGACAATCCAAGGGGATATAGTAGCACTTTGTAGACCTTTATCTGAGAATGTGAGATGTGTTATCCTTAGTTGCTCAAAAGGGAGATTTTAAAGGAAAAGCAATCAAAGAAATAGGCATATGCACAGTTCATTTTTAATCATGGATAGTTAAAGTTGACCACAGGGAACAAGACGCCAGTGATTCAAGTAGCCTCAGAGTAAAAAAAAAAAAACAGGCAATATTTCAGGCTTAATATCTGTAAAGAGAGGTGGCTGAAAGGCTGATGTTTCTGGCACTGACCTCGTGCACATGCTGAGCTTTCTGCTTGCAGATGTAAGGACACTCTTGGCCTTTACGGTTTAACTTCTGAGGGGTGGCTAAGATTTACTTCCAACAGGCTGGCCACTTTTCTTCTTTCTTAATATTATATATACCTGTGTATATCTTATAGGTTAGTAGTACATGGTTTTAATTCATTTGTGTATTCCACCATCAATATGTTTTCTATAGTTCCTTTAAAGCTGGGTCTTTGAAAAAATTTGTTTGTCTAGGGCTTGATTCTTTTACGTTCATGTCTTTCTCTGGGGATCAATATGTAATGCTTACAAATATATTAATTAAATTTTAAGCTCTTCGCTTTATTTAAATACTCTCTTTTTGTATGTGCATGAAAATGACCAGTCTCAATACCAGATAGGCTAAGGCAGGAATCTCTTCCCAAAGAAGTGGAAAACCCAGTGCAGTGGTCTTTTTTCATACCACCAGCATCAGGGAGCAGCTCAAAGTCCCCGGAGAGTGGGCAAGGCTCATCACAGAATCACAGAATTATTTGAGTTGGAAAAGATCCTTAAGATCATTGAGTTCAACTGTAACCGCAGGCTACTTGGGGTGGCAGTGGCTGTAACAAGGACACTGCATCTGAACTGAACTTCTTCTGGATTAAAGTTGCCTCTGCTTCTGTCATAGGAAAGAAACTAGCTTTGCTTGGTGTCGGGAAAAGCAACTACAATTTAAAAGGTAAATAAAGACAAACTACATCCCTGGTGGCTGGTAAGCATCTTTAAAAGGTCACTAGTCAGAGCTGTGCAGGCAGAAGATGCACAAATGTAACTTCCTGAACCCCTTTGAAACTGGAAATAACAATAGATAACTCTTTTTTCTGTGTGACTTTCCAGTTAGCCAGAGTCGCTTCTTGCTGTGCAGCACTCAGCCAGGCCACTGAATAAATGCCTTGCCCAGTCTTCTTGGTTTATTCGTCTGATGTGTCTCACTTCCCCTGCAAACTCCCATCCTTGCTGCTGGGTGGCCCATGGCCTCCTCAGATCTGGGGTGCATCACTGCATACTGGATTCCCCGCATTTAAAACCAAAAGTTAATATTGACATTCACAAAAGTGTCTGTGACCCCTGCAGAGCAACTTAGAGTAATAAAAGTTTCTGAAGCCAAGGACATCACCGGTAGAGAAGGAGCTTGATCCTGCAGGGCGCAAGTGAGGATTATTGTGTACATTTTGACAATGCAAATATAATGAACAAAATAAGAAGGCACAGACTAACTTATTCCTGCATGATTGCCCCTTCATAGCTCTCTAGTGATGCATGACCACGATTATCAGAGGTAGATGGAGGAACGTACAGCTAAGCATTCATCTGCACAAAGCCAATCATGGTTCAACTCATGGTTCCCTAAATGTGCTCATTCACTGCCCACGCCTTGAACTTCTTTTAATCTGCAGACTGGCAAACAGGCAGGTGGAGCTGAGATTAACTGCTGCTTAGGGCACAAGGATCTACTTCACCCACATGTGACCTGAGGTGCAAATCATCGCATCCTCTGGGATTTATCACACAAGGAGCTGCTGGCTCAGAGAAGGGGGCTGTGCCACCAGCCACAGTCCCAGCCTCAGAAAACACTGATTACATCTCAGATTTGCGTATAAACAAGACCAGTGTAACTCTCATTCTTCAGATGAATTTACTTACATGCATGCGCATACTGAAGTAACCTGCCGAGTAAGATAGACTCTAACATATCCTTACTGACTAAAGATATTTTCTATTATTTCAAGGGCTGAATGATTACAGATGAATTTAATTTTTAGATCTCTCACCATCCAACACACAATTTTAGCTATTTTTTACTACATAATTCCTATTAAAATCATTCAAGCTTTTGAAAGTTCACATAAAAGGGCTTAAAAACTCTTAAACAAAACTACCCCTTTTCAGCAAGTCCTCAGCTTGCTGTTTCCTCCATAGCGCTGAACACTTGGGCTTGGAAGGTAGTTATGAGAAAAGGAAAAATACTTGCATGCTGAAATACTGCTTTCATTGATGTAAAAACTTGGAAATTAAGCAGAGTGCCAGAAGGAAGGGATAGATTCTAAAACTAAATGCTTTCCAGTACTTTCAAACATAAATATCTGTTAGATGAAAGCGCAAGACGAGAAAAAGTAAAGACCATATGGTTTCAATGCTGTCCATATGAAAACAATGCCACTCTTAAAAACAGTTGACTGATGATCTTTCTGAATTAGATCAGACATCTTCCTGCCACTGAGGGGAAGAAGACACGATAGTGCATGCCGCACAGTGTGTGTTACAGAACATGAAATCCCTGGATGAAGGATCTTATATAAGTAAATAAGTTATTTTAGTGGTTTTAACAGCTATTTTTATAGGCGTTTCTGTGTTTTACTGGTTGCTTGGGAAGAGGGAGAAATGAGATAAAAGAATTATGGAAACAGATATATAATATCCCCAAAACTGATTTCCCACAAGCTGTGTAAACATTTTATACTTAAAACAAATGTTAAAGTTTTAAATATTAGTTTTCCAACAGAACATTTACAAGAAGCTTTTTCTGCTTTTGGCTTTTGTGATGTCTAACAAAGACTCCACAAATCTCTGCTGCTTATCTCCAAGTTTGACATATTAAAAACAGTTAATTGATCTCAGATTCCTTGCCTAATGCAAATATTCCCAAAAGGAAACATCAACTAGATTACAGATAGAAAAGTACTGGACAAGGTTTCTGGGGCAGCCAGACAAGATTGCACTAGATCAGGATTTTTCAAATTTTAGAAAATGATGGTGACCCTCTTTTGGGCCACCATCGTGACCCAAACGTGACATCTCTGGATCAGCTGAGCTCCTGTGGGAGAAGGGAAGAAAACCTATGTCTAATTTTGAATGTTTTCTCTTAATCCCTTTCAAGCTTGTAGTTGTCTGTAGGAACTGCTCAGCCTTAGCGGTTACGGCATTGGGGTCTGGGAGCACTGGAGTCACTTGCAACCACTAGTTAGAACCCACTTTCACTCCTCTACCTTGGGAAAACTGGTCTGTTGCTAAATCACTCTGGTATAAAGTACTGTGTGACCCTCTACAAAGCCTTTTCTCATCACCTTGGGCATCACAATCCACAGCGTGAGAACCTCAGACCTTGTCGAGCATATTGGTATGACCTTCCAGTGTTTTACACTGTGTACAGGACTGTGTCGGAAGTTTGGAGCTTGACTTTCCAACCACAATCGATGTGTCGGGGATATAGGTGAAATCACTTGTGGATTTTGGATTCGCACCTGAGGGCAGTGCAAGGGCTCAGGAATACGCTGTTACATGACGGTAGAGTTGGGCAGAGACCTCGCTGCTGCTGTCAGCTTTCTCAAGCCCATTCGTTCTTCAATGCCATTCACATTGTTTTTCCTGTAATGCGAAAGGGTAAATAAAAGTACGTCCACGGAACATAAGCGCTGAGGCTGTGCTTTGCATAGCTCTCCACCGAACTTTTTGGCTGCCTTTAGCCATTATAAGGAAAATAGGGAGTTCACAACATTTAGTGTTCAAAAAGATTCCACAGCACGTTTTTGTGGGGAGAGGGGGAAGCAAAAAACCTCCAAATGGCCAAAGAGGAAGCAGACTCTAAAAGCCCAGGGGCATCAGCACAGGGCCCGGGCCAGATTTCTGGATTTCTTTTTTCCTTAAGAAACTAGGTTTACATGTTATCTATATTGATGCTATTTAAAGTACCAACTGGTAACGCACATCCATTATTTTAACAGTGTGCGCAGCTATCTGCACTGCTGAGAGGAGAGAAGTAAAGAGGTTGCAGATGCAACAAAATTCTTAGCTGTTTATTGTGTCAGGATTACGTGGTAAGGCTGGGCAGTGGAGAGGAATGTAAAAATTGTTCTCTTTATTTCCATACACAACTCACTGTTTACCTTATGCAGATATGGCTATTGTTATTTTTCATTTCATAGGGATTAGTCAATAATCTCCCAAAGGGCGGTAAACCACAGCAAAATCAACTTAGTACTACAAACTGCACTCCTAATGAGCTGCTGTTTCCTTATACAAGTCATTCTTTTGTAACAGGAAGTCCCATGTTAAAAAAGGAAAATATTAACTGGAAAAATACAAGCTACTCTCTGTTTTGAGAAAGACCTTGAAGTCTTTGTAGAGTAGAAAAAGGATGTGGCTTTCGTTTCTTCCCATAGCTGAATGTGGGAAATATAAATAGTGAGTAAACTGAAGCACTTGAAAAAAAGAAAGAAAGTAAGAAAAAATAGAAGGCATGCAAGAATAGCGCATGATCAGGAAATGAAAAGCGAATTTACATCTTAACACACTCAGTCCTATCTAGAGGAGCCACCTTGATCACTAAGCAAAGATCAGAGACAAGGAATATAAAAGAAAAAGCTAAACTGTTCACGGTTACCATAACACATGCTGCTTTTTCTCTGAGTTACATGTCCTTATTCCCTGAACGTAAACTCATTACTTTAAAACTGCTTTATGGAAAATTAATAGAAGTTTTTCATCAAGAGCCAGAGGTTTTCAACTCATAGACTCTCTGTGGGTCTTTTATGCTGGACTTAACAGGAAAATGTCCCCTGACCAAAAAAATAGCTACAGCAAGAACGACACAAGCCCAAACAACTCACGGGAGGTGAAAACATAAACCATATTTCCAGCCCCTATTGCTTTCTTAAACACAGCAGCTAGGTGAGCTCAATCTGTTCCCAGATTGAAGGAAACTGTGACGTGAAAACAGGGATGTTGGATATTTTTAGGAAGTGACCATTAACTTGGACTCTGAAAAAAATTTTCCATGTTTTCTGTGTGTGCAATGGGAAAGTAATACCCCTTGCATTTCTGAGGTTTGCCTGTGTTTTGTTCTGAAATTAGCTCATTTTTTTTACCCTTATCTTGAAACACTGTCCATTTCTTAATGTTAAATTCTTACAGTTCTGCTGTTGTTTGTTCCTCTCCCATCCCTTTAGATATAAAAATAAAACATTATAATTCAGGCATCTAAACACAAAGCCTTTAATAAAATTCATGAGGATTTAAATAAAGATAATGGCTTGCTTTTTGTTGTTAAATTTTCTCTTGTCTTCTAAAGTGCAGGGCCTTTTCCACCATGCTGGTTATCTTTGAATTTCTAAAGGCCCCATCACAAAGGGAGCCCTGAGTCAAAGGCACGCAGCCTTCTCTTTTTTACAGGATGCTATCTGAATGAAGATAAGACTTTGAAAGATGATCATTGCAGAAGTTTGCCCTGACAACTCTTCAGGAAAGGGATTGATATCCATGGCCTCGTATGGAAAAGATGGTGCAAATGCTGTCATTAAAAATGTTAATCCTTCCTAGCAGCTGAATTTATATAGGGAAACAGCCCCTGTGGTAGCAGGATCTCTTACAGAGCTTACTCTTAGGTGAGGAATTCTGACAGGGAATTTTATTCTGCACTGCAGTGACTCTGTAGTGGAAGACCATGGGGTCTTATTCCACTGTATTCAGAATAAGTTGGATTTCCTCCTCTTCTGGAGTGTCTGAATATTGAGGTGAAACAAAAATAGTTGCATTCTAGCTAGCTCTTACTGCAAGAAGTCAGTATTTCTTGATGACTTAATGAGAAGCAAGGGAAGTTCCAGTGCATGAAAAGCCTCACTCACATAGGGCAAAATCAGATGGATTTGGGTACATGCATTTATTTGACTTCTTTGAAAACCCTGTCTGAAACTCGTGGAGTGATCAGCAAAGTGAGAATATAAAAGAGAAATTAAACAGAGTAAAGATGTATCCAAGAAATTGAAATGCTGAGAGTAAGAAACAGACTCTTCTTTGGAGGAGAGTTGTTCTGTGCTGACTAGAAAGTCACAGCCCATGTGATTTATTCCTGTTTAACCAGAATTTCTTACTTACATGGACTTGATCGCTTGATTTTGGTATTTATAGGCAACAAGCTCAACACCTGAATAGGGATTGCATTAAATTAAGACACTAGATAAATGCTATAAGATATTGGTCAATTACCAACCTTATTTTCACTCTAATGGAGCAGAGGAAAATCTACACTATTATAACAGCTATTTGCTCAGCGGGTTTACTTAATGGAATGATAAGAATTAAGAGAGAAAGTCCTGCTGCTTTAGCACAGCAAGAACTAATTCCCATGGCTTGAAAAAGGATCTGAGAGGCTAAGGCCGCTAAATATAGCAATTTACTCGAGTTAAAGTTCCTAGAAAATCCATATATTATCAGCTGAAAGCACTGAAGGCACAATTACCAATTAAGAATACATATAGTCAGATGCTTATAAGCTAACTTTAAGGAGAGCACTTGTAGCATGACACAAAAATAAAAGCTATGATGTACTCTTTCTCCTCAGTATAATGGCTACTTACCAGTACAGGCAGTTCTCTTTTACTTTCATGAAGCCAACACCTAAAAATAGTTGTTTATATAATTAGTAGTCAATAGTTGGGAATATGATTACACAAGTATAAACTTATAAATATTGTGGTACTTATATATAAACTCATAAGGAATCCAGTGCTGTCTGTATTTCTGGTGTCTTTTTGTTGTTGTTGAAGTAGATTAGATTTGGCATCATCTTTAATTTTGCACTGATTCTGCATAGACAACAATACGAGTAACTTAATGAGATTTTTGGTTGTTCAGGTCCCCTGTTCCCTCAGTAACTCCTATCCACAAAGGACAAGGTGATACTTTGTCCATAGATTTTAAGCAAAGCTTGTGATTCTCTAGTATAAGAGTTTTGTTATGTACATACCTGTCAGCCTACAGAGTAATTTTGGAGTGTATTGTTCATAGCCTTCTTTAACTCCCTGCTGAAATGAAGCTTCAGTTCAGCAGTGTGTCCATGATTTCTGTGCACTTTCACTGAAAACAAATCGCAGTAGATATAAGGCTGCATTCTGGTTTATCACAGGAAGGACTGTGCCCCAGGAAGAAACCCAACCAACCTGTAAAATATTCCAAATATTCGCATTGTTGATGCAACTCACAGGGACACACTGGAGTGTCCAAGTGATGCTTTGAAGCCAGTGCATTCAGGTAGACCTGACAGCCAAAGAAGATACCAACAGTGGTGTGTGCAGCTGAAGCAGGCACCCACAAGCACAAATTGTCTGCAGCACAAGCCAATGCCATGTGGGAGCTGAGCTGTTGAACCTTCACGGCAGGATAGGAATTACTTGTCTGGAACACCTTGGTGACTCCTGTTACAGACGAGGACCAGAACTGCTACCACAGAGTTAAAAGAAGACTCTTCAGGAACTGCAGAGAAGCTGGAAAAAAAAGGATATCAACATCCAACTATGTGTACAAACCCAGGAATTAATTTCATTGTTTGCCTGCAAAACCCAAGACTTCCCAATCCTTTCCCTGCAAGCCTTACAGTGAGCACAATGGAACTCGTATGTTCTTGTAAGCATAAAGCACTCTGCAGCGTATCAGGAAAGAATCCCATAGAAACAGATTAGCAGCTGTTCCAGAAACCAAACAAGCCTCTAAATTAAATGCAGTTTCACTTTGATGCTGGTGAATAAAGTGCTTTTGGTGCCCTTGAGATGCCTGCCTCTAAACAGAGTTTCCCATTGTGACATTCCTACACAGAGCAGTAACAACATGGGTTTACTCTCTGTTTGATAAGGTTGCGTGCTTCAAGTCTGACAATACTGATGATACCTTGCTGCTTATCAGCATTTTGAACAAAGCTCTTTTTTTTCACTAGGAAACAGCGCTGACACATTATTAATTTAGGAATAAAATTGCAGGTTATCAAATGGTATTTTAGAAGATGCTCTCACTGAGTTTTATGATCCAAAATTAAGATTTTGTAACAGTTAATAATCTCATTAAACTTCAAACATCGTTTTCATAGTGCCACTATTGTGTAGTCAGTCATGATGCAGTCTAAATAATGTCCAAATGAAAGTTCTATTATTTCTGCTAGGTGTATCTCATTATTATTCTTAGTAGTCCCCTCTAATTTGTGGACCAAGAATCCAGCAATTTTACGTAATGAACATTAGCTACCAACATAAGGTTTTCTATGCAGGACAGTGAAAGAATGACAGACAGAGAATATAATAACGGGGTAACCATTTGTTGAATAGTCCATTCAAAATATTTCTTAAATTATTAATAAAATTTAACTAAGCCCTCTTATGGCAAATTTTCCGTGGTGTCAAAGCCATTATCCTTAGCTGATAAGAGACATCACATATAAAACATTGACTTCGATGAAGCTTTGTAAAAAGAACAGGAGAAAAAATCAAAAAGATATTTAGAAACCTGACTTTACGTATCTATTTTTTTATATCCCGGCTTCTTCGCGACTTACGTAGATGCAACTTTGCTGAACATGAGATTTTCTTGGATTTGGATTAGTTAATATTTGATGGATTAGCTAAATCACACTCTGGACATGCCTCTCTCATCTATCAGCTATACAGAGAGCCTAGGGCAACTCAAACCCTAATATAAGCACTTCCTGTAGAAGCCAGATGCTGAGTGGGATTGATCCATACCTCTGTTCATGGTGAGGTGGGCCTTCCAGGTGAAGCACAGACACATGAAAGATCATTTTGATGTCACTGTGCTGCTGCTTCTTGACAACAGGCAGCCTCTGCCTCCCCTCTCAACATCCCAGTGTTCATCCCTACAGCAAAGAGAAAGAAACCTTGGCAAGGTCCCCACTGAACCCAGTGGGACCAGCAGGGAGGTTAATGGCAGCATCCAACAAGATCCATTTTTTCTTTCAGAAGCAAATTCAAATTTTGTACTACCTCAAAGACTACAACACAGAAAAAGAAATGCAGCCCCGTAGAAATTAGTGCTGGTACTGACTGTTGGCTTCACCGTGTCACCGTTTCATCCACCTCTACAGCCCAGTTTTCCTGCTAGATGAGGTATCTCCGTACCACGGGGAATTGCTTGGTAGATATAACATCTTGCTTCAGACCCTCACCTTGAACCAACCTCAGCACTTATCCATCTACTGCCATGGCTCTGGGAAACAGCAAGGAGCCGAGATGCTGATGCATACCAGTTGTGGCAAAAACCCAATTTCTTTCCCTTCTTTTGAATTTTGTCCCAGTAGAATATAGTCCCAGATTAACACATTTCAGTACATCCACATCCCTGAGCAGAAGCTACAGCAGTTAGTCAACCTCGTGGGAAGTCGGCATTGTCCTCTGACTTTGTGTCACTCGATGGACTGAGTGATAGCTGCACAGTTGTCTGCAGATGTGGTCATTACGTACTAGCATATGTTGCAGGTGTTGTTATGCGCCTCTTTATAGGAAGTGCTGAAAACACGAAATCAGGTCACTTGAAATTTCAGCATGTCTTGTCTTCTCTGAAAGCACTTACCTTGTTAAATTCATGGTCTACTGGTGGTGGTTAGATGAAGCCCTCGTTATGCTATCTATCACCTCTACAGGCTGCTGCCATTAAACACAAGTCTCCATCCTTCTGAAATTTGCCGTCTATATTTTTGTTCTTGGCAAAATTGGCCCCTTCTTCTATTATCTATTAAGCAAAGTTCCAGATGTGTTTGCTGACACTTAAAAACTCATAAGTAGAAAATGTTTTGCTCGTAATAATGTTTACATGATTAGATACATTTTTAATTAAAAGTAGCAGAAGACATTAGATCATAGAAATGAAATAACCGCCTCATTGACTGATTGATTGGAAAGATTTAACGAGAACATTTTACTCCAATAATGGTGATAGCACCTGTTTTCTGTTTAATATATGTTTTCAGAGATATTTAGCCGACAAATATTTCAGAGCTATCTCAAGCATAATATCAAGTTGTTATGGAAGCGCTGTATAGAAATAATCAGAAACACCAGATTTGTTCTTTGAATCTAGTTTGGGAAAGTTGAAAAAAGGTGCATTTTATTAAATGTTAAACACAAATTGGAAAATGCAAAGACTGAACAAATTAAATAATTTTGAAGCAATGGTGTTATAAATAAGCATAATAAAGAGAATAACAGCATTAAGAGATTACATATGACTTCAAGTTAGCTGCAGCTCCCACGCCATCGTAATGTTTAAGGTAAAGATGTATTGGAAGTCGTAAGTTACCAAATTCCAAGAAGAAAGCTTTTAAGTAAATATTGAGAATAAACTACTCTTTTGTGATGGATTTTCATGGCAGCTTTCTGCATATATTTTATTCAGGGAAATTATTTCAGTAGCAAAAGATATTATGAAGAATTGAGTTTCTGTCATGATCAAAAGACTCCCTAACGCGTAAACTAATGCATTTCTTGAGTCGATGAATTCTATTTGTAAAGGCTTTGTCTTTGTGAAATAGTTCCTGCCAAATAAAGAAATAACTATAAACCTAGGAACGGTGAATCCTTCAGCAGATTGTCCCCAGAATCCTACAAGCAGGTTGTCTCCAGGTGCCATGTCACTTCGTTAGGTTTATCTCAGTTTGCTGAGTTTAATGTACCCCGCACATCATCATCTGATTCTGATCATTGGTATTTAAAAAAAAAAAAAGAAAAAGAGGGGGGAAATAAATAGTGAAATCTTTCTCCCTGATTTTGAATCACAAACCTCTGGAACTGGAGTAAATTTTAAGGCATTTTATGGCATTTCTCAGCAGATCTTATAAAGCGATGGTGATCTTCATGCCAAATAGTTCGGTAACCAGCAGGAACGTTATACAGTCAGTGAATGAAATCACTTGGGCATTGCCCATGCTTGTATTACCAGGGCCGTTACCACTTTGCAAGCATTCATTAGCGCAGTGATTTCAAAATAAAACCAACCTCACAGCCTTCTTTTAATTTAAAAGAGATTAAATAACTATCTGCATGAGGAACATATCCTAGCTTCATAGATATTTGTGCATACAAAACCAATTTAAAAGCAATAGAGCAAGCTGGCAGTGGTACGATACAATAGCCCCTCATTTTGCAATACTACCCATCAGTCTCGCTCAAGCAGGCTAAACATCCTTCAGTAACTGTCAGGTATTTGAGTTTACCTGAACTATGAAAATTTTGAGACTGCAGAGAAGAGGGAATAGTGTGCAGTGCATGACAGCTCTATCCTGAGCCAATCCTCTTGACATTTCTACGGTTCCAATGTGAACCTGACAAATTAATACCCGAGGCAGGTTGTAACTTTGAAGCTAAATGTGCAATTATTCCAGTTGAATGTAAAATGTTTTCATAACATGAAGTGCCTGTGAGGCAGCAATTCATTTACAAGACTAAAAGATAGAAGGTTTAACATCAGTCATGCAAATGGCATTTTAATCTTTTCCCATCCTGAACAGAAATACTTGCAGGGCCTCCTGGAAATCAGTAATGTGACCATTCTCAAATGCTTTCCTTTTTTATAATTAGAAAATCTGATTCTCCTACATGATTAGGAATCCCCTAGTGACAATTTCCCCAGTGCTCACGAAGTGAACAAATCTCTCATTTAGAGGATGTGTAGGATAGACAAAATGAATATCATTTGTAGGAACGGGACCACATGCAAATGATGTGTGACACCAGTAGAGTTGGACTCCTGCACACAGGACCCTGACTATTCTATTCTGCCTGCAATGTTAAATTTACACAGTTACAGACAACAGCAACAAAAGCCCCCAACGAACACAGACATCTCTCAACAAACAGAGAAGCTCCCGAAAGAAAGCCAATGATTGAGGTTGAGATTTTGTAGCATGAATTTTTGGCATGAATGTGAGGCTGATCACCTGTTATTTTTATAACTCAGTGCCTGTACGTTTGCATACGCACTGCATATAATTGTATATCAATATGTGAAACTATGATCAGAGAGATAACCCATCCATCCGTTAGAGTCCCACAGAAGGTAGGCAGACCTGACCCAAGAGCTCTTTCCGGCGAAGAACAGTCTGAAATCTTTTCCTCAAAGGAAAGGGATGGAGACAGATTCTACTAAGAGATGCTGTTTGTTTCATTGGGAGCCAGGGCTATCGTACCCTTCATCACTATTTTCATGGCAGTGTATTTAAATGGATGTTTCTGATTTTTTGGGGTTTGCTAAACAACACAAATGTTGTTCTCCATACACTGAGGCTCTTGCAAAATGGTCCTTTGCACATATATTCCCTTGCATAATATGATATAAAGTTCCGATCCATTGAAATCAGAGGGAAATTCCTGATAAATACAGATTTTCACTAATAGTACTAAAAACAGTGTGAAAGATATCTCAGGGAAAAACAGTCCTCATATGTAAGGAATAAATAAAAATGTAGCAAGAGCTCTTCCATTTCCTGCTGTCAACAACAGTGTTGTTTTGCAAGTAAGTTTGGGAGTAATAGATTTGAATTCAAGTTCCCTGAGAGCCTTGCATATAAATTCTCACATGCATGTGCTTGGGGCTTATAAATGACACTATCACCTATTTCATTTATTAACTAGCTGTTTTATTTATAGAGTCATAGACTCATGGAATGGTTTGGGTTGGAAAGGACCTTAAAGATCATCCAGTTCCAACCCCCCTGCCCTGGGCAGGGACACCTCCCACCAGACCAGGCTGCTCAAAGCCCCTCCAGCCTGGCCTTGAACACTTCCAGGGATGAGGCATCCACAGCTTCTCTGGGCAACCTGTTACAGTGCCTCACCACCCTCACAGTAAAGAATTTCTTCCTAATATCTAATCTAAATCTACCCTCTTTCAGTTTAAAGCTGTTACCCCTCGTCCTATCACTACACTCCCTGATAGAGAGTCCCTCCCCATCTTTCCTGTAGGCCCCCTTCAGGTACTGGAAGGATGCTGTAAGGTCTCCCTGGAGCCTTCTCTTCTCCAGGCTGAACAACCCCAACTCTCTCAGCCTGTCCTCATAGGAGAGGTTCTCCAGCCCTCTGATCATTTTCATGGCCCTCCTTGCTGTTCTAATATTGAAGTGACAAGGAATTCAGCTCATGAAATTCAGCTCTTGGTTCACAAACTGCACGTATATCACAACTCTGTGGCCACAGACTCGTTCTTCTGTCGAGCAATGTTTAGTGCCTGAAAGCTCACTGTGAGTGTCCTGGCTGCTGGCACCAGAGCAGGCTGCCTGTTGAGAAACGAGGGGACGGGGAACCCTCCACGTCAGCAACCAGGTTCAATGGTAATGCCAGATGTGAAGCCCTCATTTACACTGAGTGAGATCCTGGCCCTGAGGAATCAATGACCCCAAAGAGATACATCCCCTGGCACACGTTTATAATGCAAGTATGCTGCAAACCATGTTAGCATTAATGCCCATCTAGGGAACAGAAAGCCTATACTTATCAAGACAGTATAGACAAAGTATAGACAGTGTAGTATAGCAAGGCAGTAAGCTGCATCTTAAAGTATATTTGAATCAATCACTATTAATATAAGTCAGTTATGTTAAGGCACTGTCCTGAAAATCGTTGATTGGATCTAGTAAGTCAGAGTGGCCCTAAATTTCTACTCTAAGTAAATATATCGTGATCAGTCCTGTGGAATAGTTTTAGGGCAATCTCTCCTTTTGCATTTGGAGTTATTTTTGGAGTTATTTTTTCTCTTTCATATTTATGAAACAGAAGAAAGTAATACTGAAGCAGATGGTCATGGCAGAACACTGATTTCAAATAGGAGAGTGTGAGTCAACCTGTATCAAAATGCAGACAGGACAGATTAGGAAAGAACAGTCACCCTCTCCTCAGGAATCCAAAACTCACGCAAAAGGGGGGCCTGTGAATGTTTGGGGATATTTCAGAAGAAGTGGGAACAGGTGAGTTTGCCACTGGGAGCCCAAGTGGGCAGCGCTACCCAGAGGGGAGGAAACAACTGTTTTTTCTGGTGCTGGAAAGTGGCTGCAGCATTGCCCCGTCCCACTTCTGCTATTCCTCACAAGGAAGTGCACGCATAAATCATGTCATTTGGTAAGAACAAGTATTACAGCAACAGACATGTTGAATGCAATAAATATTTTATGAAAGTTCACAAATCTGTATTTTTTTCCTTTCAGAAGTAATATATAAATGCAGATAAGGGCTGCAACTTGAGGAAGAGTCTAGAATGAATAAGCAAAAGATCCTTGCCTCCCAGAGGTGTTTCTGTATGTGTAGCAAGACAGAAAAATGCAGAATGAATGACTACAGAGTCACACTTGCTATATTATTCCTTCTGTGAAAATCTTGTAATGAAGTCTGGACCTTGAGACATGCAAGACTTTTTTTTCTGCACTTACACATTTGTTATATGTGCAAATTTCTGCATTCTGCTCTATCGCTTTTAAAGATATTTGGCCAGGTCTGTTCAGACACTCTGGGAAAAAATACTTTAAAATGAAGCGGTTAAAAATTATTAGAAAGTAGACTTTAAAAAGCAAGCCTCTGTGTTAGACTTTGTGCGTCTATTCATGGAGTTTAAAGCAGAAAGGACCATCAGGTACTGCTGCCTCATGACCTGCTGAACACCTGGTAACCCAATGTTTTGGGAATTACTAATATGTGACTTGCATTTAATTAGAGCCTCTCTTACTGGAGATCATCGATTATTCGAAGGAAATGTGTGACTATAAGTACATGACCTCCAAAAGCAACTCATTCTAGCAGTTCATCTAATAACATCTACCGTTCATCTAAGGTTCATCTAGCATGCCTCATTTAAATCTCTCTGGCTTCAGCTTTCAGGCACTGCTTGTTGTTGTGGCTTTTTCCACTAGGTTAAAAAACCTGCAGTATGTATTTCTTCTTTTTACACGCCAGTTCTTTGTGCATGGTAGTCATATCACCTCTTTTCAGCAAGCAGACCTCTCTCATTCAAAAACTTGGGGGTTTTTTGCATCAACTTGTGTGGCTTTTTTTTGCACTTTCAATGTCCCTTTAAAATGTGGCTGTTGTAATGGAGTGAATAGTTTCTGTATCATCCTCATCAATGATAAATTCAGAGTTAAAATTGTTTCTCTCATTCTCATCCTACATGTATGTAATTAGTGACAGCATGAAGGTTTGTTTAGTCAGAGCACAGGGATTTGTTTAGCTGTCCACTTTGACCCTAATTCTTCTTGAAAGTCGCTGCTTTCCAAGATATAGTCCCTTATGCTGGGCACGTGGTTTGCATTCGTTGTCCCGAGATGTATTTTGCATTTATCTGTATCTCACTACACTTTGCTTCAACAAGCCCAGCCTGTCTGTTGAGATTCACCACACTGCCCATCTTTGGGTCATCTGCGTATTTTATTCACCATAATTTTACGTGTACTTTCCAGTTCGATGATGTGAATATTCGGTACTGGTAGGAATGGTTGCAAATCCTTGTAAACTCCACTTAAAATCCCCTGCTTCAGTCCCAATGGATAAGTTAATGCTACATTGAATCAATAAATCATGTATTAGATGGTTTTATTAGACAAATTGAAACAAATATCCGTCAATGGGAACAGTACACCAAATGTCTGACTGAAGCTTGTTAGCTGAACCAACTACATTTTAAAGTTTTTCAGGGACTGAAATCAGGCTCTTGATGTCATGGGACAATATGGAAAATTTCCAGAAGGCTGAAGAGGGTTCCTTTTTTGCTTTGAGCCTCTGCCTATGAGTATTGTCCTGCTCCTGGCTTTGTGATTCCAACATTTCACTCTTAAAGCTGCTGTGAAATTAGTGGGTCACTGTAACTGAAAAGTTTCCCTGTGTAAATGATGAGAAAAAGCCATCTGCAAATGTTAGCTCTCAGGTCAGAGAAGGCGGGAGAGAAAAGGAAGAGCTGAGCATCCCTCACTAGGAGACAGCATGGCTGACTCGCGTGTTTGCTAACACTTACTGAGTTGAGTCAGCATCGGTAAATGTCTGTTTGAGTGGATTTTAAAAATAAGCCTTGGTTAAATATAACAAGCAAAAAGAAAAAGAATAGGAAGGCCATTAGAGATCTGCAAACTCTTTCACTCACCCAAGTCCCCTCTCTTCCTGGCTGCAGTGCCTGACTCCATTTCAGTGACAGCAAGGCCTGAAGGGCACGGGCTATGCCCAAGTGCAGACCCATATGAGCACTGTGCTTGGGATCTTTTTCTGGGGAGCTTCGTCTTGATTAATTGTTCAACTCCTTCAGTCATGCTGCTGAGCAATTCTGGGAAGTCATCACCTGCAAGCCATGTGAGACACAGGCAGCCCATGTACTGCACTGCGCTCCCTGCAACAGCGTCTCTTGGGTAGCCCAGCATAAGCTTGAGGTGCTTCTCGACAAGGATGAAGCTGCATGAGAGTAAGGAGAGGGAGGGTCACTGGATTCCAACAGGCCACTACTGCTGAAAGACAGTAGTCTCTTCTCCCCCCTCCAAAACCTTTTCCTGCACAATCCCATCTGCTTAAGTTCCTTATTTACACAGTGCCAGCTATGATATTCTTCTGAACTGTCGCGAGATGCTGCAGTTCACTAATCCAGCACAAAACTAAACTTGCAAGAAGACGAAGTGGGCACTTTTCTGCTATACTCTTGGAAGTGGCTTGTAGCAGAATGTTGTGAGTGTGGGAGGTTTTCCAGAGCTGAAAGGAAAGAGCAGAGGCAGAGAAGGAGAGCAGCGGGGTAGGAAGAACAGGAGCAGGACCTGCCTCAATGGCCACCAGGTATCAGAGGTAGCCCACGCTCTCAGGCTGCACTCCTCAGTCCTCCTGAGCCTTAGTGAACAATGCAGCTCCTGCCCACCAGCCACCTCAGGGCTGTGGGCGGCTAAACACCTGCTTGAAAAAAACTCTTTCTGAGAGATTATTTAGAGTAGCTGGTTTCAAAACATTTGTGTCTATTTCCCTTAGCTATAGGAAGGCATATCTACCTGGTTCCTAATTCAGAACAGAAGGATTTTTCAAGCTCTGCCTTTCCTGAATCATTGTTACTAGATTTTCCTGCCTGCTTTGAGGAACGTTGCAAGAGAGGCCCTAAGATTACTCTTGTTCCTGCTATGTTTAATATTTTTCCAGATTGCTAGTTGTCTAGCTTCTTGTATCTTGTTTTCAAACTCCTTTTTTTTTAAAAAAATTCCTCTTTTTAAATATATTCTAATTCTCCCAATAAGATTAATATTCTCTTTTCTTTTCTTGAAATAAATATTTCTCACTTTTCTCATTTTCCTCAGATGTAAGACAATATATACACATGTGCAAATAGATCTCAATACACTTTGGCTCTGGATATGCAGGAAACACAATGTGGTCATTCGTTCACACGTTCTTCTGAAAATTTCAGTTCTGTCGACATTTGAATGAAGATAAAATTGCTTCCTAGGCTGATCAAATAATAAAACCTTTTAAATAGAGTATTTATTTACAAGAAGTCAAGTAATATCACCTGCAGTATAATCCACAACAGCTAAATCAGTGAGTTTAGGGTTTTCACTATGTACTAAACCCCATGCTTGTAGTGTGCAAATAAACCCAAATAGCTGTATGCCAAGTCAATCAGTATTACTCCCTTTACCTAGAAATTCCCCAAGTTCATTCTCCTCTGTATTAAAGTTCCAACCTTTCAACTTTCAATTTAAGAAGGAGATGAAGGGACATTCGCTGTGAGATTAGGCAGGGAATGATTTTGTAAGTGGACATAAAATCCATGCCTCATAATTTGGAAGGTTTCATTGTGTGATTTACTAGGCTTTGGTTGGAGCTTTGTTTTGGTTTAGGCTTTTGCTTTAATTTGCAAAATTTCTTATTCTGACAATTACTGATACTGTGTGGGTGGAGAACAAGACTGTTTCTCCAGTTCCCACAGAAAAACTACAGGGATTGAAATAAATCCACGCAGAGAAAACAGTGCCCTATCTCCTGGGGTTCTTTTAAACTAATACCCACTTAAATTTTCTTTAGGCTGCCAGAGAGCAAATAAAGATTAAAACTTCTGTTTTTTCCTTTTGTCCTCTGTAAATAAAGGAGCATCCATAGATACTTGGGTTGAAACACTGACTGTTCATTCCATAATAGCTCTTTTATAGCCCACTGTGGATGATAATGATGTAATTACAGACCTTTAAGGCTATATTGTCTACATGATAAACTAGCAATTACCTGATTAGAAAAATTTTGGAGACCAATATTAAGTATACAATAGACCGCAAGTCTGGTCAGCCATGTAATTATGGAAGCAGAACTCTTGCTGTTCCTAATCAAAATGTATCTAAAAGCAGTGCTTTGTGCATGGGCAGAACATAAGTTTAAAACCTGGCTATCTCAGTTTCCTTTCACGGTATTAAACAGGAGCAGATGTTAGTTTGAGTTGAAAATTGTTTTCTTATTCTGTGCATTTATTATTAAGTTCATTCTAGTTTGACACTAACGTAAATCTGTCTTACCAGTTGATGCCATTGTGAAATACCAATTTTAACCCAAGTCATTTGGAGGGATGGAAATGTATCCAGACTTTGCAGATGATTTATTGCTGGGTGAGGTCGGAGTAATCTTCACAGAAAATAGTTCTTGAACTGAGTATGCTAGAAGGTTATTAACATGTTGATCCTTTTTCCGTGCTATATGTTTCCATATTATACAATCTAAAGCTATAAAAACATCAGTTTCACTGTAGCCAGAACATTCCCTGTTAAAGAGAGATCATTAAAGTTGATAATGCTGAAACAGGGGAGGATGGCAAATGTGATGAATAATGATTACAGAGACACAAATGAGCTGCAAGTTTCATATGCTTGACTGAAAAACATCCAGCAGGTTGGACATACTTTGAGCAATTCTGCCCTGCCTTTCCCATGAGAAGGAGCAATAGAGAGGTGAGGGGAGACTGGAGCACCGGAGAGAGCCTGGCTCAGTGCCTTATACACGTGAACCTCCTCCACTGTCTACAAAATTTTGAGGTTGAAGTAAGTTGAGGTGATTTCTGCAAAAGCATAGAGATTCCAAACCACTTAAACCAAAAGTGGAGCCAACAAGTTTCACTCAGCTTTCCTGAAAAACTAAACTCACAGGAGAAGTACAGAAAGAATCCGAATCACCTTTTGGGTCCAACGCAAGCTTTACTCTTTCTATATTCTGTGAAGTCTCAGGTCACTGAGTATTAATCACAAGTAACCACAGTATACAAAAGCCAGTATATGTAAACTCTTGGAAGGGAAGTTACTTTAATTCCAACTTCCTTTTCTGCACCTGAACCATAATAGTAAGAATTATAATAACTGTATAATCCAACTGAGTTTTAAAAAAACCCGGTCACAGACATTTTAGTGATGCGTGTATGGGAAGCTGTCGTTTATACATATGTTTTTGTAAACCAAAATCATACCAGCTTCAATGTCAATGAAAATATATAATCCTGTATCTTGGGATTTGCCTGTGTCCTGGGAAGTGCCCCTAGAACTGTTCTGCAGTAAAACAAATTTTGGCCTGAATCTTAACTGTATTTGATGGCAGTGTTTCCCATTTGTGATAGAAACAGGCTACTCTCCTACCATACACATCTGTGAGTTCATGAACTGTCAGAGGAAGTTTTCATATTGTGAACATCTGTTTTTTTCCCCATTCAGCTGCACAACTACAGCTGGGAAAGACATGAACTGAGCTGTTAGTCATTTCTGAAATAAAAATAGATACAGTCTATGACTTTAGACTTTGGCTATGAGCCTGGGACCATGATTTAAGGCTTTTTATTCCACTACACTGCATGCCATTAACATACCTAATAACAGGATCCTTATTTAAGAAAGAATTTGAAAAGAATAGAAGAAAAAGTATGATCTTTTCTGTTAAATTAAAACACCTTTTTAATGGGCTGTCTTCCAAAGGCATATAGTTTTTGTAGTACTACACTTCAGTCGTTGACTAGCCAACACATCACAGACAGCACTCGTGGATCTAAACAGCTGAAAAACTGGCACTCTTCTTAGTTTTTATCCTGGAAACACTGATTTCTGGAAATCATTTCATGTAACGATGTAGCAGTTCAGGTGTGGCCTGTGCTCTCTCCTGTAGATTTAGCACAGAGCAGTACAATAAAATATAAGAAAAAATATCTAGGAATTACTTATTACGAGTAATTTTGTTTGAGAGCTAATTTCAACATGATGAATACAAGAGGCTCATGCACTCTTATGAGGAAATAGTGATATCAGGCAGGTTTATCCAGTGGAGACATGCACGGAGAGAGTGCTTTCCAATCCATCCACCTCTGCTGCACTACTGCTTCCCTGCCTGGGACACCTGGGGATCTCCCAAGTGAAGAGTGTATGAGCCAGAAGTGAGATCGAAGAGAATGAAATTATTTTCCCCATGAAACCAGCAGAAAATTTTGAGCAAGGTTAACCCAGCCTAGAATTTGCTAACTTTCCTGTAAAAAATTTTAAATCGAGATGATTGCTAGAGTCTTGCTCAGGGCTAATCTGACCGTGGCAGCCTAACTCTGAGTGACCGTAAGGGTCTTCTGCGCAGACTATCAGGTCCCACTGCTTTTCAGGTGAAACCTCCCTCCTTTTGCTGAGAAAATCTTCCCACTCACCAAAATTATGTGAGGAGGCATGTCAAAGATACAGAAGAGCCCTCAGAACTCTCACACTTCCCTTTACAAAGTAAAAAGAAGCAATTTGGCTAAATGACAAACATGAAGACATATGTGTGTTTCCATAACCCATAACATGAAGACTCATCAATGAAAGGCACTAGACTAGAAGACGGTGCCAGCTGAGTCTTTTCTGGGAGCCCTACGGTGTTTCTAAATTAGGCAGAGGGTAAGCAAGAACTGTCCAGGACACCAGAGCAAAAATGCAATTTTTGCAAACTACCAAAGGGAGACTAATACTCATCTTGCTTGAAGGACAGCAACTCTCCACACTACAGGCTACCTCAGTAGCATCTTGGAGTCAACATGGACCAGCATGCAGAGATGTTAAAATCCAAAGGAACTGAAAATTGTTTTTCATTACTGCAATTTTCAAAGCCATTGACGTAGCTGATCCTTCAATTACAAGGAAAACCAAAATTATGTTTTCAGAAATGTAGCTGCCTTTGACTTAGTAGCATTCAAGTTTCTAAAAACTATTAATAAAAACTATTCCAGTTTCTTCAGAGTTAATAGTTTTCCAAGGCTATGTTCTATGCTCCATTTCCCTCTCAATAACCCTTTAACTAAATCTAGGCAATATGCCAACCCATTTTAGGTGGTTGCAGGTGACTTAGGCGTTGCTTTGTTCAATATACTGCTCACCCACCACTAACTCTAACAGCATGAATATTTTTACAAAGTTTTACAATGATAAGTGTGCTCTCCTCAGCTTACGAGGTGCCATGACAGCAAGCGCTGGCAATATTCCAGTAAACGCAATTTGACAGAAAGATATCACATACTCATATGCCAACAGTCCCAGTCAGTCTCAGCGTCTGGACAAGATCAGACACTGAAGAAAAAAATGGCTGCTTGAAAATGAACTGCAGAAAGAGAGATGACGCTGATCAGGGAAGGAAATACTTGAAGATGTGGTGCAGTCCTCTTCTTTTAATGGCACACGTGTATGACTAAGTGGTTAAATCCATCATTGCAAAAATCATTCAAGTAAAGCTTTCTGCTGTCTCTGACTGGTAGGGGACTGTGTCCCACTCTGACAGATGGTGGCCTCATCTTGGCTATATGTCTTCTCTAGCTGCATGGAAAATAGCGATACAGCTGGCCATGAAACTGAGTTTTCAGGAAACATTGATGAAGAGCAGAGGAGTGTGTTCCCCTAAACACTCATCTCCCAGTGAGCCAGTCGCCCTCTCTCCACCTTCTCTTCCTCTCTGTAAAACTAAGGAAAGTGTTCGATGTTGACAGCAGAAATCTCTACCATAAGGCAAAAGTTCACCTATGCAGAACACAGAGCGGCTCTGCAGGACTCCCAGGTTACAGAAAAAATCTGCAGCAAACAGAACAGCAACTGCAGACATCCCTGCCCTTCTCCCCAGTGAAAAGTGCAGCTCTGAGACCTGTCTCCTCACGTACAGATGCAATAGGACAGGCCTGTTTTATTTAAAAAGAAAAAAGAAAAAAAAAAAACCCAAGTACTCATTTTTTCCATTAGGGAAAGAATGAAAAAAAATAAACAGCTTGTGATAGATATTAGTCATGTTACTTAGTACACTGGTTACTCTGAGCTTTCTATACGCTGCGGTGGCAGGCATGGGTGTTAAAACTTGTATCTGTCTTGAAAATTCACCTCAAAAAAAAAAAAGAAAGTGAGAATCAGGCATTTTTTCTTTAAGATTTTCCCATAAGTGAGTTAAGCACTGTTTCGATTTACAAAATGTGTGAATAAAACACAGAGAGTACGAGAAGTTATCACAAGAATGAAATGGGAACTTGGACCAAGATGAGACGGTACAATCATTTCTACCCACTGGCAAAGATCAGCTGTCCTCCCTCCTCCTAATCTTCCTCCTTCCTACCCCACTTCCTACTCTCCTACTGTTCTCTTGTTGTGAATTCTTCCATATGCTTCTTGTTTTTACAATTCCTCCCTCTCTTGGAGACTGGAGTTAACTTAGATCATCACCTTCAAATATCTTCTTCTGAAATACAGTTTTTTCTGAGATACTTTCAAATGGGAAATAATGAGAAGTTGTAGCAGCATAAGAGGGCAGAATATGTCTGTCAATACATAATTGTCATGAGTTATCAAGTACTGTAGATAAGAAAAGAAGGATTAAATGAGTCATACTCCAGTATGCAATTATATTTTGCTGATTACTTAGTTGCCCCCATCTGCTTACAGGAAAAGAGTAGTACACCTATTAACTTCCTATGTTGAAGAAATTAACAGTCATTTATTCATACATTTCCAGACCAACACACGCCACCATTTGGAAGTTCTTGATTATTGGTACCTCTGCCCAGACCTGTGAAACAAATGTAATCTATGTAATTCAGAGGAGATTTTATTCCTTTCTGTTTCAGCAAGTACAAGCTGTTCCTGTCCTGCTTGCTCTGGCAAAGCGGAACAAGCACCCCCAACTTATGTCTTTAGCTGAGATATGAACCCAATTCAGAAGATAGTGGAAGTCCTGGTGTCCTCTTCACAGGAAGAAAGATTCATTAGCAAAATTCACTTTTTGGAAAGACAAGGATGGATGTCAGCACAGCTACGTTACTGTACAGTGCTGCCAGCTAATATAAGGGAGAAGCTGGGTGGTGTTGATGCCCTACAGGAAACAGAGGTGAAAGAAAAAGGAGATGGACAGAAAGTTAGGTGCTACTGCAGCTGTGATTAGTGAGAAGAAAATATGCAAACCCTTGTATTGGCATTTCTTCTGCTATATCTTCCTCTGTGGCTCCCAGGACTGGAGCGTCTGCACAAACTCTCCCGTTTTTACTACCAAGATTACAACAGTTGCTGTGAGAAATGCTTTGTCTTCCTGCAGTACAAATAATTAATCTTTATTCAGCCCAGTTATTTCTAATGAGTATTACACAAGGTTTGAATGCCCACACAGATCAAACAGATAACATTTCTCTGAATATTTATCAGCAGAGTGCACAATGGTGTAATGAATGTAGTGAGTTTCATTTTGAACAGCAACCCTAGTGTTGCAATTTGAAGCATGACAAAAAACTCAAACAAACATTTCCTGAGGTTTTGAAAAAGTCCAGCTGTCTTTTATAAAGTTAAACGTCTCCTTTTCTTCAGCCTTTACCACAGTCTTGATGAAGACTAAGACCCTGGGATTCCAGAGGTACCACTGGCAACTACAAGTACCCTACCAGTTTGGACAGGGCTTATCCCATATGTAACCTGAAGGGAAACAACCAGAACTCGAACATGAAAATGGCTTCACTTTCCTTGCTGATGTCATCTCTTCTGTGTACTAAATGTGGCTGTCCCTCCTTTGGCCTCAGCGGGTCAGCTCCTGAAATCCTGTTAAGAAGAATATAACAGCAGCCTTTAGTGGTTTTTTGTTATTATTATTTTAACAAAATAGATATCTTGAAAGCAAATTGAATCATGTCTTCTTTTCCAAAGTGTTTAAATTTCTCAGAATCTCTGATACGCTAAGAGAAATTTTAACCGGGAGGCAAAAGAAGCCCAGACAACCATCTGCAGCCTAATCACACAACAGGCCCAAGGGCAGCTTCAGGGCCACTAACAGAACTGCCTCGGGAATCAGTGGAGAAACCAGATGCTTCTATATACGGGAGAAGTCTTTGCCATTTATGACCCTGAGGCTTCCCTGTGCTTGGAGAGGAATCTGCACCAGGGCCAATACACCGCAGCATCCCTCTTTCCAAACCCACATGTTATTAAAAGACACTTCAAGTTCAAGAGCAGAAAATCAGTGAATAAACAGATCAATGACTGAAAAATGAAATTATCGGGTTTGGAGTTACTGCTCTCATTTTCTCCATGACTAGCTAAATAAAAAGGCAATGGAGATGACAGGCTCCTTTCAAACTACAAAGCACCATATGAAGCAGGCAAAGGTTCCAGGAAACATTTGGACATGCTCTGATTCCTTCCAAAGGAGCACAGATTGATGAGAAGTTCACTCCTTGGTTAGTGGAGACTTTTATCATCATTTGGTTTCAGTGTATGAATTATGTATCCATTTCATCATTAGGGTTTGTGCTGATTTCTTTATGGCTGTGAATGTCTTACTGTGTGAGAATGAGTCTTTCATTCTTGAAAAGAGCTCTGGTGAAAGTAAGAGCTTACTCCAGATTTCAGTGTTGAAAAACACCTATGCTGTATAGTTGTCTAATGTTAATTCTTATCTTTGAGTTTGCTTTGATTTTGAGTGTTCAAAATTCAAATTCATCTTTTTACACCATGTGCTGGCCACTAGAGTTCTACAGCTGCCTCATGGGAAGCTATCATCACAGCAGTCATCTGTCGCCGTTTGTTTAAATGCTACCTTTTCCCCAGTATCCTCTGCTGACTCATTCTCTCATACGGCTATCAACAGGTCTCAGATCACGATGATGGCGCATATCCTAAAACTGTTTGACCTCCATCCTGTCTTTCTGATTCCCATTGGACAAACTGCCAAAGCTGAGTCTGGGAGATTTTTACTTTTTAATGTCCACAGCTGTGACACTGTCTATCAAAATATAAAACTCTTTTCCTAAAATAGAGTCCCAGGAATAGCTCAGAGCTATTACCAAATTAGAAAATTTTATATCATGCCAGAATGTCTTTTAGAAAAAAGATAATTTCTTTTTCATGTTATGAACTGCAACAGCACATCTTTTACGTTCACAATTTTTTCATGAACATTTTTGCTAGTTTGTTCAAAATAATTTACCACTTCCTAATAGATCTATAGATCATGCACAGTGAATTAGTTTTTCATTTAAAATTTGACAGGCATTGATTTCTTTTAAAACCTTGTTAAGATCATCTTCCTTATGTCTGAAGATTGTAGCATTGGTGTTCTTATTTCGTCATTCAAAACACAGTTTTCTACAAAAATCTTCTACGATCATTTAAGCTAATAAATTTCCTGCCAAAATCCCAAAGGTTAATATGCTTTCAAAAGCACAAATTTAATAAAATTTCATTTATGAGCTTTGAAATATTTCCTTGAGTGATGTAGAAAAGACTCCAATCCACAAAGAAGTTGGTATGCTAAATTAAATGGAAATGCTTTGGGGGTAAAGGAATACATTTGAATTGTTAGATAAAAGTGCCCTTGAAGCATTTCACAACACAGAAATGTATAAACGTCCCATCTAACATTTGGCTGTATTGTATCTGATATCCTAGATTGCTACAGGATCAGAGGCTGAGGAATTATCTCAGGACATATGGAAATTAAAATGTCTTCAGATCCATATGGGAAACATCTCTGAGAGCAGGGCAGAGATTTACAGGCTGATGCTACTTCCTGTGTAAAAAGAAAATCCTTTTTACGGGAATTGTCCTTGTCCTGAATATTTCCAAAGATTTGTTTCCAAAGTTTTAGATTTAGCTGGGTAAGTTTTCCTGTGCCTACTGGTCATTCGTCAGGCTTTCATACTGACTTGAATTTTTATTGACTAGTTTTTCTTCTTCAGTGCAATTAGTTGTGTTGGTTTGAATTTATTATGAAAATTACCTTCAAAGTATATAATTTTTTCTTCCTTCCCCTGCAGTATCTTTGAAACATTTAATCATGTAGAATAAAAGTGTTTACCCAGCTCAAACCAACAGCAGACTAGAGGCAGGAGAATATGGAAATGACTGAGGAAGATTCCCTGTGCCTCTTGTTAAGGGTTATCCTAACCACGTTAGGGCTTATTTTGTGAGCAAGTACGTATGTGTGTACGCAAACCTGCCAACAGCGAGAAATTCAAAAGTGGCTGTTTCATAGCCTGACTGTGCCCATCCAGATGAGTTTATGGGTACAGATAAGCGTGGCACCACAAACCAGCAGACGGGTGAGCAAGCAGATCTGCTCTCTGAGCTCTCAGGAGAAGGGCATCACGTCTCCTCCCTGCATCTCAAGCACCCACAGTGGAGCTGATAACAGCTGAGGGGAGGGACCCAGAGCCCGCTAACCTCAGGACAACGTCTCTTGATCAGGAACAGGCAAACACGTGGCACAGTGTTTGCTTACGCCGATGCAGGTATATATGCACGTGAACTCTTTTTTTCCCCCAAATGTACAAACAGCAACGAGTTCATAAATCAAGTGATTTATGTTTCCAAGAAAAACAGCAAAAACTATTTGAGAGAAGTCGTTATGGTAAATAGCTATCTTGTGTTCTAAATCACTGTGGTTTAATACTTCTACAGTAGTTGATAAAAAATCTATGTCAAAAGCAAATTTACCTGAAAATCAGCCACCCAGGCAGCTCCCAGGAAAACAGAGCTTTAAAAAACCGATTCAAACAAATAACAAGATCCTCTATATGGCGTGAAAGACAGAAGAAAAGACTTCAAAAAAACTTTCAAAATCCCTAAATTGTTTGGCATGAAGTAATTTACAACCCTCAGCTCTCAACTTGGAATCACAACTCAGAATCTCAGTCCCAGTGAAAATCTTACACTTTCTCTCTAGTTTAAGTAACTGACTTATGTCTGAAGCACAAACTATAAAAAAAAAAACCCCAAAACAAATCTGGGATACAATGCTGAAGTTTCACTTACTGCAATAAAAAAAAATCCCCCTGACATTTGCCCAGTTGCGCAAACGTCATTCATTGTGGGCGATTAATATGTTTGCCTTTTTCTGACTTTAAAACAAAGCAAATAACAAAACCATCATGTAAAAAAAAATTACTTTCTGTATGATTCAGGCGTGGTATCCATCTCATGAATGAAACCGTCTTGGTGTCTGTCCAGGCAGCAATGGCTGCTTGCAGCGGCAGCAGGAAGCTGTGGGATGGCATCGCTCAGGCAGCGTTAGCAGACAAACCTTCAGTCTGGAAAAAAGCAACAGTCTTTATCATTGCACCTATACATATTTAAGTTGAAAGTGTGGCAATTGTCGCTTTGCATGTAAGGGAAATACTGAGATGACCGGAGGGGACTGGAGGAGGCAGAGATCTGCAGCAGGGACTGCTCTCTCCCTGTGTTCTGCTTCGGCGCAGCTCTCTGACTAAAACCAGGAATTCTCAGCTTCACGAACTGATAAACTCAACTTTGTATCTCAGTACGCAGACAGGGAAAGGAAAGTGGAGTAAATCATTCGGCTACCAGTCACGCTGCTAGTTGTGCTATCTGCCTTCAAAGCTGCAGAAAAAGCTCCTCCCTCCCTCCAAAATGTTTGTGTGTTCAGTAAGAAACAAATATAGCAAATTCATCCTGTACAGTATTTCTTCTATATTGACAGCACTTGTAAAGTCAGTAACCAGTTTAAAACGCTGACAAAGGTTCATTTTGCCTCACTTTTTGTATTAAAGAGAATAACACTGCAGGGTGTCTATCTGGCACTTCTCACCTCTGGCTTTCAGCTTTAAGCAATGCTTGGTACCTGAAGGAAAAAATACTTAGAGGTTTTTCCATCTTAACACATTCCTGTTGCTTTTGCTACACATCAGGAAGCGAGGCACAGTGCTGAGACTACAGCTTTATTGCTTGGGGGGCAGCATAGACCCGAGAGCAACTCAACTGTGTCTGCCCCATGCCTCTCTCTCCCCCCATCCCAGGAACACCCGTGACCCCTCCAACAGCTCCCACAGAGCCACAGACATGTCCAAAGGCATTGCTGCATCCAGCAACTTCTCTATCGGGTGCCAGCCGTAGCACTGCCTGCTTGGCCTTACTGCAGTCACGGCTGTCTGCAGAGGGAGCTTAAAATCAGCGTGGACGCGGCCCGCCTGACTCCTGTGTGAGGAGCACAAAGGAGGAGAACTCATCTGATGCAACCTCGGTCTAACGCAACGCATACAGCTGCGTGGCAGCTAGGTGAGTCCCCGTAACGGGGCTTGCTGGGCCATACAAATGTCATTACTGTAAAAACACAGCAGTCCCATGGGACACCCTACAGCCTGCCGTTGCCCCTGGCTACCCTCGGCTACTCCATTTCCTTAGTCAGAGTGGGGGCATATATGGGGGCACCCACTCAACCACCTGTGGATATTTACACGCCCGTCGAGGAGAAGAAAAATGAAATGCCTCTGCTTTGCTTTATTTCTTGTGACATGTGCACCGCGTTACATCTGGATGTGTCAAAATGTATTACGTCACGTGATGCTCTGTGACCTGGTGGCACTGAAAGTTTCCGCCAGGCTCCAGAAGTAGCTTACTCAAGACAGACTTAAAATCAACAAAAGAGGAAAATTAACAGTTTCCAAGGCAGGGGACGGAGCAGAATTTTCTCTCTTGTCTATGAAAGCATGTCAGCTGCGACATCTCTGCTCACAGAAACGCATCCTTAGCAAAACCACCAAGTTTCATCACATCTACAAAGCGTTGAGCTGAAGCTCAGTAAGCAAGGGAAGAAAAAGAAAAACAACAAAACAGAAGTAATTCTTTGCTGATTCAAAAGAACTGGAATATTTGAGGCTTTCTACTGCAAACTGTTCATTTGGCTACATCGCACATGTATGAATCCATGTTTCTGCAGAGGGAGTTTCTCTTTTGCACTTCACTTCTGCTACAGTAGTGTTGATAGAGTACAGTATACAGTGTTAAAATGCTAACTTTTAATTTAATTTACTTTGCACTATTTGGATTTTAAAACTTTAATTTTAAGCATAGTCTGGCACTTGTTTTTTCCATTCAGTGTTTTGAAGAGAAAAAGAAGTGTGAATGTTAAAAATATCTAAAGGATGCCAGTTAACCACTGAAGCTCATATCTCACTGAAATAACTGGATACGGCAGTACCCAGAGCCGTTACAAAAGGATGAACTAAATGACAGAAATAAAAAGGAATATATTGTGGCTGGGTTATATTTGTGACTGTAAATGGTAAAAAACCACATTTCTTTTAAAAGGAAGCCTAATATATCTTATGTACAATGTATATGCTAGAAATGGGAAGGAACTCTTAAAATATACAAAGTGGATTTATTTTGTTTTCTCCACTCACAGCTTTATTTTGTTAAGCTTCAAGCGGCAGCTTTTGCTCGCAAAGACTCCCCTGTGTGGTTACACTGGAAGCTGAACAGGCTCCTACACACTATTAGCTCAGCCTCAGCCCCATGGGCTTCCCGCTCTCAGGAGGGAGAAAGGACACCTGGATGCCAGGACTTTATAGCCCGGTAATAAAATTCCTGTCGCAGTAATGGTGTTACAAGCAGCCGTGACAGGAGAAGCCAATTCAGGAGAAGCAGGGTTTGTTTGCAGGCAGAGACAGTTATCTTTTGTTAGACCAACCGAAAATAACAAGTGAAAACAGACCTGTGTTCAAGCACACAAGCGTGAGGCTAAACTCAACCAAAAGAAGGGTGCACGTGCCAGCAATTTTTGTCCATTTTCATACAGTTTTTGCAAGTCTTTCAGGTGTTTTAATGAGATGTAAAACTTCCCAATAAAAATCAAGGCGAAGCGCATAAAGCGCAGTGATTTGAAAAACGTAAAAAAATCGGTTCATTAACTTTCCTTTTTGGTCAGGCTCCCTTCAGCTCCATCAGCAGGCACATTACAGAAAGGCTCTGGTTTTCCAAGGTGCGGGTGAAACAGCCCTTCTTGACTCTGTAGCTAAAGAAACTCTTGCTGTTCTTGCTGTGGAAATGGGAGAGAAGGTTTTCCTTTCGGGCAGAAGCAAATGTTCCCTTTCACTTGCAGCTAAACATCAAGAGTTTTACCCTGAAAGGTGGGATTTTTCTATCTCCATGTGAGTGGAAATAGCATGTATAGCGTGAAACGGAATGTGTTGTGTTGGACTGTTTGTTTCTAAATTAGTGCAAATCAGAATATATGACTTCTTATTGAATTCTAACCAGTATTGATTTAGTTTTGATAATGTGAAGGTATAGAAACAAAGCTGCACAAACTCCTAAATTTGTTTCAGCCTATTTCCATAGGCTTTCCAGTCTCTAAAGAAAATACAGAAGAAAATGTGATTCTGCTTCTCTTCTTCTGCCTTTAGCGCCAAGAAGTTGCAATACAGTACTGATGATAGTTTTATGTGTGCTTGTGACAAACAGCTACTGATAAGCTGTGGTCAAGGAAGTGGTTTTCTGTTCCATATAACAGCAGGTACTAGTGGTGCTGCTTGAACAAAGCACAGCATTTCTGTAACACTAAGACTGAGAAGTCAAAGTAAGTTCAGAAACAAGTAATGGGAGTTATACCTTTTACACCGTGAGGCATTTAGTTGGCTCTCGCCGAGCGAAGAAAGGACATGAACATTATTCGCTCGTAGCAATTCCCACCATAAGTTGTTTCATTCCCAGGATTTAGCCATCCTTAGTTTGCTCGTGCCTTCTTCCGTCCTTGGCATGACCAAGTTCCCAGTCTGTGCAAATGCAGAACTTCACACTACCCGAAAAATTCACACATGTATTTCCCACTGTTTAGCCCCAGATCAAGAATATATACATATTATCATTCAAAAGGATTCAGCCCCCGATATTTTACTACTTCAATGCTATCCCAGTTTGGTTATGTTGTGCTTATTTGCACCTCTAACAGGCCACAGTAAAACCGTAATTTGCACCTTTCAAGGGAGGAAATTCAGAGGCAAAAAGGAGAAAGGTGTTACTGTTCAAAAGCTGTCAAAACAGGAACTTAATCAGGGAAATCCATATAAAAGGGAGTGTGGGGCAGTATGTGATGACAGCCTCTTGTTACAGTGCCTGTGCACAGCGTGGGGCTCAGGGATCACACTTCTTCTGAGGCAGCTGAGACACTCGCTCGGCTTTCCAGGTGTCTGAGCTAGGTAAAGCGATCTCTTCATCATCCCGCTTCCTCTGTAATGGGATCAAATCCATCATTCCTTTTGTTATCTCCTTTTGTGTTTGCTTTGCCCCGCAGTAATTTGCTAACTGCGAAGCAGGCAAGTGCTCTAAAAACATACAAGCCTGCTGCAAGTTAAGTCATACTTATCAGATGTGCTGGTAGTGAATCATGCTGACAGATTGGCTCTGTTTACCTCAAACAAACTGTCAGAAATGCTCAGTACCCGAACCAAAGCATGGAAAAGGCTTTCAAATACACATGCAGATCAGATCATAGCCTAACGCATCAGATTTTGCATATTTCATAAAGGTATCACATGTGTGCTTGCATGTAACAATCTGAACACGCTGTTTACAAAGATATTTGGTAGCTCTACAAGAGAAAGCAATTAAGACTCATGTAGTTAATGGCACAGGAGTGGGTTTTCTCTTGCTCGTTTGGCCCAGCGAGGCTGGCTGGGGGCTGCAGGAGCTGCCGAGACGCAAACGCTGCTGTAATGGCTCCAGTGCTCTATCCCTCCACTTCAGCAAGGCTCCCAATGGTTTTATGCCCCTCTGTGCTGTGCTGGTTCTCCAGATGGATGGTGCGGGGGACCATGTGGCAACTGGGAGTACAGGAGTACACACAGCCCAGTCTGCTCCAGTGGCCAGAGCACACCTTTGCCACAAGAAACAACCAGCATTAAAATATGTTGGCTTTACATTGCCTGGGAATTTCCCTCTCTGCAGGGGGCTGTATATAACAACTTTGCTTTTCTTTTTTTCCTCCAGCTTCGCAATTTTGGTTCCAAGATCGGTTTTCTTAGCAATTTGAGAAACGTTTTTAAGCTGAGTTTCTTGAAAAGACACATTCCCTTAATGTTTCCAAAGTCATTAATACTCATGCATACAGCTATGGTTTCTGACAGCAGCCCTGACCTACCTGCCACAGAGACCCCTCTGCATGTGGCTGTAGGTTGGGAACTCAAAGTGGCATTCTTAAAACAAAAATTAGATTAGGGTGT
This sequence comes from Rhinoptilus africanus, assembly GCA_013400135.1. Classification (NCBI taxonomy): domain Eukaryota; kingdom Metazoa; phylum Chordata; class Aves; order Charadriiformes; family Glareolidae; genus Rhinoptilus; species Rhinoptilus africanus. The sequence goes on along the minus strand of VXBO01002542.1, from coordinate 247,233 downwards.
TGCCATTTCCAATGCTCTTAAAGCACTTTTTTTTTGTTTTAAAGAGCTTTTAGAATAATCTGCTTCCCTGCACAAGATTCAGAATTAGGAATAAAATGATACAAACCCTGGTTGAAATTTATAATTGCAAAGTTCAATGCTGTAAAATCTGGGTAATTAAATAGTTCATATTAAACCACTTACCCACAGCCTTGCTCAATGGTTAAATGGAAACCAAGTGGGACAATCTGACACTACAGCAGAGGGAGCAGCAGAGGGTTGTTTTGTTTTTCACTTCTCCTTATTTAATTTTTTGGGTGTTTTTTTCTACCTGTGAAAGTGTCAGAAAGCCTTCCCCACAGCCATGACGCACCATTTCTAACTGCCCTGAGCAATGAGCAGCCCAAGATGCTCCAGATCTGCACCTTACCCAAAGGGGCTGGCAAGCATTTAAAATAAGAGCAAGGTTTCTCATTAGAAATAACTACAAAGCAGGAGTTCGTAACCGGGAATGTCCTGGAGAGAGAGGGAGAACTGGTTACAGCTTGTTTATGTGTTCAGGAATTCAATTAGGATGGACCTGGACACCCACCAGCATTGTTGTGGTAGGGTGACTTAGGAGAGAAGGGCTTTCCAGGGCTGCACTCTGCTATAAAAACTGGGTTTGAGCTGCAGGGCCTGTCCAGTCACTAGGCCTGCACATTCCCCAGGAAACAACAGCTTTATTTCATCCAGTACCACCAAACGTGGCAAATAAAGCACTCTGAAGGGTGCTGTGGCTAGACTCACGGCAGGTAGATGCAATACTAATGCCTATTTTGTGTTTATGACGCAGGACAGCATTGCAAACTGGCGTCTCGCCACACTAGACAGTAATTCAGTAAAAATTAATTCCCTCAATCTCATTTACTGCTAGTGAAAAATGGATTTGTTTATATAGGGAAAAAAAAAGGGGAGACGGTAAGTTCTTGACTTTGTAGGGAACTTGGTAACACTTTTTTTCCTGCCAGGTAAACAGAGCTCCCGACTTCTTACACGGTTTGCAGTTTTACAGCCATCGTCGTGTTTATGAAGGGGACTGAGGAGACCACTGTGCTATTACTTTTTGCACTTGACTTTTATTGTGTTAGTTTTGCTTCTTTTTTGATCTCCAGCCCTCACCACCTTAGCCAATGTTTGCAAAGAGTGAGAGAGGAAATGGCGAGTTGTTCCAGCCAGAACACCTGCAGTACCCTTGGCTGCTGGCAGCTTCGTTTTCTCGACTTTTGTGATTATCTGTTACTTAGGGGGAGACTAGCCTTTGTAGAGGACAAGAGGAGGATCTAGAGAGATTCTTGTGAGTCTTTCAGATCCTTTTACAACTGCTGTTTTAAAAGGGTCTGTGGCCTGCAGAAATCCATCAGAAAGACAGAAATACAGGCAGGTGCAAAAGCTGCCTGAAAGCTTTCTTTGCATAGACATTTCTTTCTCTTTGTTTTCAAGGCATTTAGCAACAGCATTTTATTCTGGTAAATACGGCAGATAGAAATTTTTCTATTTTTATACTTCTTTTCACCTTCATAAATCTGGAAATTATGTGCCACTTGCCAACTCCAAATGGAAATTCAACCTTCTGTTCCCTCTTGAACAGTATTATCTGTATCTGCTGTACAGGCGGCAGGGACGGGGGAAAGCAGCTAATTAAGACACTCTTCTCACTCTGTGATACTAAAGCAAACTGCAGATACATTAAAAATACTCCCTTCACAGTACTTCGCATGTTATATAAAGTCCTGGGAATGAATCGTCCTCAGATGGATGGTATTTTTAAATGACAAGCTAAAATGAAGAAAGTTTCCAGTGGCATTCACATGGTTTTGTGAAGCGGACCCAGATCAAGCTTCGGCTTTGGGCTTGGTGTTGAAGTGACTGAATCTGTCAATCCTCAAAGGGCCGCGGGCTCTTGTCTCCTTGGGTTTGTTGACAGCAGCTTCTCAAATCCGCAGCGCCCTGCTGCACCACCTACACAAACAGATGTATGCAAAACATTTAAGTAGTAAGATAATTTGAATCGTGTTTTGGAAATAAACACAGCTCTTTCTTACTGGATGAGAAAAAAAATTGTTGCGGAATACTTTTAATGTCGTTACAAGTGTAGTTATTCAATTGTTCCTTCCTGGCTTTCCTTTTTCTTACTGAAGCCATTTTTTATTTAGTTCCCTAAAAAAACTACTTAAAACTCAGCCTTTGGGACACCAGGATGGGCCATCTTTTACAGCACCAGAGATGACACAAGCAAAAGAAGCGGCTTCACAACCAAAGGGTGTAGTGTGGGATAGATATGCTAACACCTGCCCCCCTACCTGTCTCTCTCTTTATAATATCTATAACCTATCACTTTCAGTGGAATCTTTCAAATATTTACGATGCTGTGGGATGTCACAAGCTGCTTATAGAAACGAAAGGTACTGTGAGACGTCAGTCTCTTTTTCCAATAATAGACCCGGGTAAGCTCAGGCTCTGCCTGACCCCTGCTTTATTGGGTTTTCTGTCGTATAAGACACAGGAGATGAAGAGATTCTGATTTGGTTAGCTGTGTTACCTAGTTCACTGGAATTGCTTGTGTTTCAGACACAAACAAACTTTTCTGCAACTGGTGGAAGATGTCACATGGCAAATTTCTGTTCATTTACTCACCCTAGAACTGCCATCTTTTATGTGTTCTGTAAACCCCTAATTCTCCCTCCCTCCCTCATTTCCCCCCACCCACCCACCTTTATAAAGTAGCATTCTGCTTTCCTGTGTTGCTATGACAACATTTACACTTGCCTTTTGAAGGCAAAATATGTGACTTCCCTCCATATTTTTGTCAGCCTGCGCTTGTGTTAGAGGGACACGCAGGGGAACGAAGGCAAAAGCAGATAATGATTTAAGCAGCAGGCTGCAACTTATTACCCAACATAAAGGGCATTTAAGTGGGTCTTGCATGGATTTATCTATGATATAATTCCTCAGTATACCCTGAAAACAGATTAATTCAGTTTAGTCTTCTGAACCATCTTTCTCAGTGCAAGAGAAAATTAAAGAAGAAACAGCAAAAACTTCAGAGCTGCCTCTCTCTCCTGTCTCCTCTCGTGCAGGCAGAGAGACCACCACCAAAATTCACAATGGACTTTACTTCTAGGACTTGTCAGCTAAATCCAGCGAGGGAGAGCAGCTAAAAGGAACGGAAGGTTAAGAAGGATGCAAGTTACTTTTTCAATTAATCAGGAGGCAGAAAAAAAGAGAAAAAGCCCTTTCCTTTGCCCTCCAGCTGCTCAGAGGAAGGCCTTTGCGAATGTAGCGTACTGCACTGCAAAATATAGGAACTAATGCTTGCCCCTGATAAGGGGGACGGTTGGTGACATGGGCAGGGAGGGTGGCTGGGCTCCAGCTCCCAACAGGATCCTCAGTGCCGCTACCTTGCCAATGACTTTCCATGTTGTGAACAGCCCAACTGACCTCTGCCTCTTCGCAGGTCTAGAAGCTGCCTGGCAGCTAATTTACAGCAGAGGTAAAGGAAAATTCTCCTCCAAAGACAAAACCTCTGCAAGAAGTTTTGAAACAATTGGGTCTTTATTAGAAATGCCAGGAACTGAAAAATGCCTCCGTTCACCAAGCGCCTGGCTCTCCTATTTAAGTCACAGGACCGAAGTCGGACAAGTCTTATGGGCTGCAGCACTCTCTGGAAGATAAAAATAGATGGAGACATCACATTCCCTCAAAGCAACAGGGATGGGCTGGCTTAGCAGATGCTTATTTGAGATCTCCTTAAAATCCCACAGGAGAAGATATGCAGCAGATATATCTCTACATTTCTGACACTGTCAGCAATCTGAACCGCCTCTCCTTACCCAGGCTGTGGGAGCATTATCCTTTTTTGAAGAGAGCACACCTCTGCAACGCTCTTGCTAAAGGAAAAACTCCTGCTCGCTGCGCGTGGGAAAATACTGAACTCTGAACACCGCTGACAAGATGTTAAACCATGTCAACAGACTGTGGAACAAATACATGTGCAAACAAAATGTGTTGCCTTTAAATAGATTGTTAATATCTTCTTCAGTGTATAAAGGTATCAGCTGAACAGAAAACTCACTGCAGTCAGAACTAAATCCTGTAAGAAGCACGAAATGCCAGTATTAATCTGTCTTCTATGAGCATGCCATGAACTCAGGGGGAACCACAAGGGCATCTCTTGCTCCAGCACCAGACCCTGTACTGTCCAGTAATTCCCTGTCACCCACACTTTCGGAGATAGCCCTCAACAAAATACAATCTACGCAGATGTTAGAAGGCAGATAAATATGCTGAAAGTTATCAATGTAGAACAAACATGATTTTGCATGCTCAGAGGCCAAATCAAGTTTGCCCAATGCTGGCGACAGTTCCACTTTTGACAGAGAGGCTGGCTACCGGTGATGCCTCTTCGGCACCCATCTCCAACTGTGGAGAGGCAACTTAGCAAAACAAGGAACAGCAGGTTCCTACAGCTGTCTTGGAGGGAACCTGATCATCTCCAGCTCCAAACCCTGAAGTCTATATCACAGCTCCACTCCTTAGCTCCATTTTGATCACCCTGTGCTATTCCATCAGTAACAGCTGCTGCTCTCTGGATCTGCTTTGTGGTATCCAAGCTATAACCACCATCAGCTTCTTGATGTTTGTTTGTTTTTCTTTTTATCTAAAGATGTACCTTAGAACTGAATCAGGAATTAGCCCTCCAGCATGAAGGACAATCATCTGGAGAACCTGGCTTTGCTACAAATTTACAGGGCTTAAATCAATTTCCCTGATCATGCTACTGGAAACCAGGGAGTTACAAAGACATTATTGGAAGAGGTGGGTTTTGGCACACATTGTTGGCATATACTGCATAAATGATGGGAAGAGTTGTTCCTGTGTTAACACAAGAACTCAAGGGAAAAGGCAGATGGAGCAGAAGCCTCGCAGTTTCCATAACTTTAGACTTTCAGACAGCTATTCCCTCACACGCTGGCTTTCACCCTCCCTGGAGAGCGGAGGGCAGCTCTGGGTGGGATGTGTTTGGGCACAGCCCCATGTGCACCGGCAGCAGGAGCACCCTGGTTCCCACAGAGCAGCGGAGACACCGGCCTCAGTCCTGCTCCCTCTTTTCCAACAGGCTTTTATGTCTCCACACAGATTGACTGTGGCACATTTACACCCAGCAGCGTTCCTCTACAGCGGGGGATTCTTTGTTGTGGATTTATGGCTGGATTATGTCCCTCTTTAAGCTACCTCATCGGACAAAGCAGCTGTAATACATGGTGCTCACGGCACTCCTGCACTGGCAGTGGGCGCGAGCGATGGGCAGCAGTCTTACCCAGCCTCCCTTACGTTTTGTGACAACAAACCCCTCTAATGTGGTACGAAAATTTAGGCAACACCCTTTTCCCTGAGGCAAGCAGTTTTAAAGCTCGTATTTCAGCCGAGTGGTGTAAGAAAAATAGGAAATGAAATAACACATATCTTCTGAAAGCATATTTTTAAAATTTGAACTGTATGCACAGTTTTGGTTTGTGTTGCATCACTCCTGTTTAAAACTTCCTTTTAAAAAAATCCATAAAATAAGTATACAACAGCCAAGTCTTTTTTTTAAATTGACTCCTCAGTGATATTACTGTGTGTAGGCAAACAAGGGTATATTTATTTGCCCATGGTGCTCTCGCTCAACTCATTTTACTGTCCCAAGAGAGCAGTCTCAGGATTTTAAGCTTCCTAAATAAGATAATAATAAAAAAATACTTCAAGCTAGGGACAGTGAGGATTACCAGCTCATGCTAAGGTCCCAAATCAGAAGTGCTAGCTGCTGTACTGACCTGTGGCAGCACAACGCCATGTGTATATTCCTGATAGCCTAAACGATCTGTATCCGTAGCTCCTATCAAGCACTACTACCTATACTAAGATACTGCTTTTATTCTGACTGGTACAAAACATCAATCTGGAGACAGGCACGTGGATGCGGAGGTCACAGCCAGAGAGTGCCTAACCCATTTAGGGTGTGTTGGTTGCTGTTCCGTTTTTATCAGTAATTTGGTTGCTCTGTTTTGGTTTTAAGACCCAAACTATGAAACTTCACTCATTAGCTACAGAAATCAGTTCATAGCTTGACATCTGTGATAAGGGCTCTCTTGATTTTCAGTCTTAATTTTCTTTCCTTTAGTTTCTACTTCTTAATTGGAGTAATGTATGATATGCTAACTAATTTCCCTCCATCATTATGTTCTAGTCCTGCACATATTTATGCACACGATTAACATTGTTATCACAAGGAATCTGAAATGAAGGTGGCAAAGCAATAAATGCATAGTGTGTTGGTGATGTGACTGTCCTCAAATATCTGTTGATTCAGACAGCTATAATCTCCTTAAACTCTGCACTGTCAACCTGCGTATTTTGCCTAGGTTAGTCTCCTTTCCGAAAGCAATCCATCCAGATCATTAATCATGTAGTAACTTTTCCCTGTTACATATCCAGTCTCTTCAGGTTAATTAAGTATCCCAATATGAACACGATACTCCAGGTTTGATTTCTTCACATCTGCCCATTAGCATACAAGACTCATTCTCACAGTTTGTCACAACCACTGATGTACATCCATGTTCAGAAAGATACGGCTCCCAACTGGAAATGCTCCTGGGGGTGAACAGCATATGCTCCGTTTCATGACACGGGAATGGATGTGCATTGCTCAAAAATTTTCCGTATTTTTTATAATACACGGATCACGTTAAATAAGACAGAAAGAGTAAGAAGATTTGGTAGAGCAGAGTGTTATCTAACAAGAGGAATTAGGCAAGTCTAAAGGAGCAATGTTACTTACAATGCTCTAAACTGGAATTCATAATTTAATGTAATTCAAAGCTTTTATCTCAAATAAGAGCAGTAGAAATTTTCAAATTTTTGGTGTTTTCATTATGCAAAAAAAAGCATAAGGAATAAATAAATGAACTGGAAGCACAAGAACATTAAATAACAGCAGGGTAATCACTTTGAGCACTGCACTTTGAGAATTAAAAAAATAAATAACTACTTATTTAACTCTCATTTTCCCACACTCCTAATGTCTTTCTCAAACACAGATGATCTGACATTAATGTCCAACAAAATCCAGGCTCTCTACAAAGCGCAGTGCAAAATTGACAGCCATCCCTAGGATTTAGCTAATATCTTCATCGGACAAGAGCAAAGAAGAAAGTTGCATGAGCTCCCACCATCACCGCAGCCCCTGCAAGCAGTAGCAGGTGGAAAGTCTTAGAGCAAACACACAGAGCTTTCTTTTTTAATCATGATTCTTCCCCACATTATAATACATTTAAGTGCTGTGCTTGCTCTTTAAGACAGCCTCATCTTGATAATCAATGTAGCCAGTCTAGTGAAGTGCCACCTTCCTGCTGTGAGAAAGCACAATTCTTCTTACTGACACAGCCCCCTGCTGACATGTTTTACAACATTTAAGCAGGAAACTGTTAAACCTTACTTCTCTTTTTTCCCTCTGTGCAGACAGAAATCTTCTTTCCTGCTGGTTTCTCACTTGAAGGAAGAGCCGTTAAGATGTGCCCCGGCTTTTACCCTGTGTATTGCCCTGATTTTAACCTTGTGCGACAGTTATCTTAATTTTACTCAGATTTTTAAGTATGACTCATTGAGTAAGACGAACTGTGAAAGTGTCTGGTAAAAGAATAGATTTCCAATAAGCACGGTGAAAAGGTCACCTACGTCAACTTTTCTTCAGAGGCAGGCTGGTGGCTGCTTCTGTGCCCTCGCTTACAAACCACACCGAGTCAGTTCGGGACATTCTTTTTGCTGTAAAATATGCAAAAAGCGAAGAGGCTGGACTTGGAGATCTGCCTCTGCAACGTCAGGCGCGTGTTTTCGTGCCATGAGCCCTGCTTCTCACCCGCAGCACTTTTAAAGAAGGAAGGAAAAAATGAAGTCAAGGGGCTGATAACTCCATCAAGCTGAGTAAGCACCACTAATAGACGTTAAAGTTTAAGACTGAGAAGCTGATACAGGTGCAAGATTTGTGAGTTTTAAACCGTACTTTGACACATTCTATGATTCTATGATAATGAGTGAACTTAAAGCCAGAGGCTTTTATGCCATTATGAGAGGCTCTCAGTGAGCACTGTAACCTAATTAGTTTTGATGCAGCAAATCAGCAAAGCCACTACTGGTTATGACCTCTGCCAAGAGCACGAGAGAGCCAGACAAATGAAGCTTAAGATGTTATTAGTTGTTCTGTCGCAAAGTTCCAGATAAAATATGACAGGATGTTGTTGCTCGACTTCGGCATCGGTTCTCCAGATGGCACTCAGCGCTGGCTTGTAGCGAGGCTCGCAGGGAGCCTGCCACATTGTCTCCATCAAAACGAAAGTTTTCCAATTACAAAGAGATAATGCACAGAGATGCAAACTTAATCTCCTGAACGAAAGGTTGCAAGCTGTGTAATAGCAGTTTGGGGGAGAGATTTCGCATAGTTCGCTTGCTTTAAATACTGCTGTTCAGAAAAGCTTTATTATCCTGCCCAGTAAAACAAAGAAATCAGAAGCACTTGACTCTGTGCGTTAGGGCAGCTGTGGCTGGACACAGCCATGCCACAGCCGCTCTTGTGGAATTAGTGGGTCTGATCCTCCTGCTGGGCTGTTGGTGTAAATCAGGAACAGACGTCCCTGAGATAAAATGGTGTAAGATGGATCAAAAAAGGAAAATTAAGGACTTTTGAACTAGCTGAGAACTGTTTGCTTTTATTTAATGGTAGACCAGGTAACTTCCTGCCAGTTTGGTCGAGAGAAATAATGTATTTTCTTTCACAAATTTTTATGAAAACTTTAGTGGAAAAAAGAAACAGAACGTCATGCAAGTGGTGAGCTTACAGGATTCGACACTGATGTTATGAGATATTATCTTCATATTTATAGCACTGTACCAGGCATGTTGTAGTTATTCAGCAGCCACAGTGATGGAATGGCAGGGTAATGGTCTGATAACCAGCAGAAATAGCATCTCACTTAAGGATCATTTTGAGCTGCTGGGAAGCATTGGAAATTGTATAAAGGCTAAAAAATACAGTAAAGAAACTATCCTCCACTTAACCCATGCACATAAAGAACTGTTGAATGAATGTACCACAGCCAATTTTAGAAGCTCTCAGTAGTATAGCTTCTGTATGTCACTCAGTATCACTGAGTGAGTCACAGTTGCGCTTTTCGGGTTGTGAGTGGCCTGGTCTATCTGACAACCTTCTGACATTTGAAAGCAATGTGGTTCAGAAACATTATCTGAAATGCTTCAACACCAGAAATTCCCTTGAAGCATAAGAGAAAAACCTTCATCCTGTGAGGGTGGCCAAACACGGGTACAGATTGCCCAGAGGGGTTGTGGGGTCTCCATCCTTGGAGATACCTGAAGCCCGACCAGGCTGGGCGATGAGCAGCCGGCTCTAGCAGACCCGTCTCAGACCAAGGGTGGGACTGGGCCACCTCTGGAGGCCTCTTCCAGCCCCAACCGTGCTGAGTTTCTATTAGTCTATTCAAATTATCATCTTCTAAAAATTATGATCTGTTGCCAAACCATTTTAAAAGGAAAGCTAACATTGATTTTAAAGGAAAGTCGTGTTCTCTATCTGATTATAGGGATGTACTTTTGACAGAGGAAAACATGTAAATACAGGCAAGTAGTACCAAACCATGAAACAGCAGGGTTATTTTTGATTCTCTGATTTCTGGCTAAAACACAGATACCTGAACAGCCCCAGCAGCACAGAAAGAGGGGGGATTTCTGATGGTGCAGAAGTGAGCACCCATGGCAGTCACAGATGGCTTTAGCCACACGCATCTCCTGTAGGGAGGCCAAGTGCTTCCCAGGAGAGGGCTCCATCCCACCATCGCCAGCCTGGCCTCATCCCTGCCAGCCCCAGGGTCTCCCTGAGATGACTTTTAAAAGGCTGAGTGACACTGAAATTGTGTGAGGTGAGGGTAGGAAGGAGAACCTACATGTGATTAAGTGGAGTTACATTTTTCCTTTTGGGGGACTAGTTGTAAACCTAAGGATGGCAAAGCAAAAGGGCTTGAAGGGCCACAGAGAATTCTGCATTGTGTCGCCCAGGAGCAAATCTCCAGACAGGTCTTCAGGAAGGGCATTTCTGTGCTTTTTTTTCCACCTAGTCCAAACAGCAAATTCAGAGACAGCAATTTCTGACTAGAATCTGTTCTTCAAATCACGCTGCTCTTGCTTGCTTCATGTACTTTAGGATGTTTGTTTTCCAAAACTTATCCATCCATACTGGTTAAGCCAGTACATAGACTCTTTTGATGGTACATAAATGCCGGTGTGCCTCAGCCCTAAATATTTAGTAGGTAAGAAATATCTCTGCCCACTAGGACTGAGAGGGATGGTGATATATATGCCTATGCACAGAGCCATAATGACTTTATTTTCAAAGATGGCGCTGTCAATAGTTTGTCTTTGCACGATACATCATTTTTCCTCTAGATTCAGACAGGACTTTCACATAGGTACAAACAGCCGTGACAGCCACAGTGCTGCCCCCATGGCAGGGGGGTTGGAACAAGATGATCCATAAAATCCCTTCCAACACAAATCATTCTATGATCCTATGATCATGGAAAGAGAGGAGTTGAAGAAGTAGGTCACTGAATGGCACAAGGCCTTACCTGCAAAGGGCTGTGCAACTTTATTTCCTGTGGAATCCAGGGGGAACAGGACACTTTGAGAATCACCATCAATGGCATGGCTAGAGACACTGAAAACTTGAATCTGAAGGGAGATGTAACAGCGTTTTCACTGCTTCAGAGGCACATTTTTTCAGACAAAGACAGCAAAGATGAGGGAGGAGATTGTCTTATAATTGTAGGATTTGTCTTCTCCAGGGCCCAGAATGCGGCTGTCCCAGATTTTATTCATACATACGGTTTTTTAAAAATGCACCTCACCTGAAAAGCTGTCCCAAAAAGCTGAAAGAGCTTATATTGAAAGTCAGAACTGCACCATGAAAAAAGGATCCGACAAAAGAGCACAAAGCAGATAAGAGACAGCTATTAACTCTACATGAGCTCATTAGTGCCTTGTAGGCAGCAGCATGTTGGTAAACGCTCAGCTGAAGGATGAGGGGTGCTGGAGGATCTCCCCAGGGAGCTTCACGCACAGGGAGAGCTCGGAAGATGGCCTGGAGCAGTGTGCTGGGGCTGTGGTCTGCCCAGGAAGGAACGGCAGGGCAGAGACCGTGACTGACAGGTCACTGCAGAGCGAGCCATCATCTGATGAGTGAAGCATTAAAAACCCATGAAGAGAAGAAAACTCTTTTGCATGTTTGATTTGGTAAAGATGAGGAGGGTCTTTTTCCATCTGCAAAGTTTAACGCGTTCACAAATGAGCAGCAAACCAGGGCCTGCCACTGCTTACTGTTTGAAATTATATTCTCCCTTTCGGCTAAAAAGAACCACGCATACCATCTTACTCCAAAGTGTAGCTGTAAATTCAACATTAATAGTGCAAAAGAATAAGATAGAAGAGCATTTTCTTTTTCATTGAAATAGCAGGATGTGAAAATCTCCAGTGCAACTGAAACAGGACTGAAAGGAGTGTTCTGTAAATGGGATTAAAGAAGTAGGTAAATGCAAAACATAAAGAGAGGAAATCAGAAGTTCACACACAGAAAAATGAAAACGACTAAAGCAGAACAGCTTGGGGGAAGTGACTCTAGTTTCACATAGGTGTGGGTGAGAACAAAACAGCAGTGAAGGGAAACGCCCTACAAGGTGACACAGGCATTAACCGAAAAAATTAGCAGAGTTTATGGGTCTATTTTTGCATTGTTTGCAAGGTCTGCAAAACCTTTTGCCTCTAACTACCCCTGCACAAAGAACCAATCCCCCTCTTATCTTTCTGAAGAAAACTTTATCCTGCTTTCCTCACTGAGGAAATACAGGTTTGACATAATCAAAAGTTTTGCAAGAAGACATGACATTCATCAATATTATCTTTCATGAAAATTATCCACAAATACCCTCTGTATTTTTGCTCAGGTGAATCCACCTTGTTCTGGCTGCCCATTCGGATGCTGACTGTTGTGCTCTGGAAGACACACAGGCAAACAGTAACATCAAAAGGAAGCGCTCTGATCTTATCCCAGCATAATGCCTAGATAAATTCCCTTAGGTATTCCCAAAGTGCATGGGTTTTCCGATTCCACGACTTTCAAAATTTCAACTCTTTATTCTGCTTTGGGATGAAAGGAAATTCTGAAATGTTAAGCCTATTGTTTGTTCACGTTGGTGCAGCAGAAGCAATTGAGGTTTAAAATGCTCTTCTGTTGGACCTTATGTCTGGACAATTTTTTAATAATGAAATTCTGTGGCATGGTTGAAAACATTATTTCGCAGCCATGAAAAGGGAAGAGAAAACCAAAAAGAAATTTCAGCCATAGGGTTTATATTAATAAATAAAATTATTAGACGGTTAAAGCCGACAGCACGTTCACATCTGGATCCTGTATGATAGCAGTTGATACATTTAACATGGCATGTGGCATAAAACAGGATTAGATAAGGTTTTCTGCTTAACCATGCTTTTCTTGTGCAAAAGAATATTTATAACAATGTTCCCTACAAATCACATCGTAATGCCGAATGCTGTTTTGAAATGCACTGTGCATCAGCAGTATTTTCCAGAGGTTATGTCCCTGTGATTCTTGCTAATTAGCAATGAGTCGGCTCTGGGGTAGAAGACATGCTCAGGAGGATTTTCAGAGGTCTGATTTCAAAAAACCCAAATTGACCGGACCATTCTTCAGATTAGCTGGTGTGAATGGGCCTGAAAAAATAGGCAGGAGCAGGATTATTCAGGACTGAAAAAAACCCCACTTTAATGTGAACTTCGAGAAAGCCTGTACTCAAAATCCTAGGCAAGGGCTGAGATGGTACCTCATTATTTGACATTTCTTATCCACATGACTCAGTCTTCAAGTCCTCCCAGAACCTGAAACCACACCAACGTCTGTTTGCGCAGCCCTTAATGGCTGCTGATTTCTATGTGCTCCCATTTTCCTCTCCTCAGTTCCTACAGCACTATCCTTCCCAAATTGAACACAGAGGACCAGAGTCTGGATTTTTTGTGATAAGCCTAACTAAATCGTAATAACGTGTTCAGAGGAAAACTTCTCCCTCATACCCTGGTGCTACCAACTCTGTGTATGTCACTACAGCGCCTGGCAGTGCGTACTGGAGGCCGGAGTGCCTGGCAAGGTGGTGTCCAGGCAAATAGGGAAAAAAAGGGAACACGTCAACCAAAGGTAGCTGTAGCATGTACTACTGATCCCTGTCCATTGGAACCTGATACCCAGTTCCTGGAAGTGGTGAGGGCACTGAAAACGCTTTCCACCCGCGAGTCAACAGGAGTGAGAACTTGTGCCCGCACATCGACCGAGGGGACCTGTTCAAATCCACTTTTAAGTAGTAGAGACATAAATGAAGTTAAAATAGATGGGAGGCAGTGCTGCTCGTCATCCTCCAGCCTAGAGGTGTAACACAGAATCATAGAATCATAGGGTCGGAAGGGACCTCGAAAGATCATCTAGTCCAACCCCCCTGCCAGAGCAGGGTCACCTAGAGCACATCACCCAGGAACGCGTCCAGGCGGGTTTTGAATGTCTCCAGTGAAGGAGACTCCACAACCTCTCTGGGCAGCCTGTTCCAGTGCTCTGTCACTCTCACAGTAAAAAAATTCCTCCTGATGTCCCTCTTGAATCTCCTATGCTCCAATTTACATCCATTACTCCTTGTCTTATCACTGGTCATCACTGAAAACAACTTCTCTCCATCTTCCTGACACTCCCCCTTTACGTATTTGAAGACATTGATGAGGTCACCCCTCAGTCTCCTTTTCTCCAGACTAAAGAGACCCAGCTCCCTCAGCCTTTCCTCATAAGGGAGATGTTCCACTCCCTTAATCATCTTTGTGGCTCTGCGCTGGACTCT
>VXBO01002542.1:164536-224509 GCA_013400135.1 Rhinoptilus africanus | reverse complement strand
AGAGCCCCCTCCCGCCCGGCCCCGGGCTCTGCCAAGGAGCAGGAAGCCCCGCAGGGCTCGGGGGGAACCGCCGCCGCAGCTGGGTGAAAAAAAGCCCACGCAACCCAAAACTCCTCAAATGTTTTATTTGGCTATTTCCTCGGCCTGTATTCATCTGCCCGCTTCTTTTGTTTTATTTCCTCATGGAAATGCAGGAATTTAGCCGAGACAGAAAGGCCAGCGTCTGGTTTGCCTCGTCCTAACTTTAGTTTTTCTTTAACGCAAAGTTCAGACAGTTAATGCTTTTTATAGACGTGGCGGTTTCTATTTTCCCTCTCACTTGCTACAACAAAACTCCACTGTACTTCATCTTTTTCATTTATTCTGTCTGCTGGTTTTCATACATATATATATGTGTATATATATATATATTCTGTCTGCTTGGGTCAAATATCACACAGTAGGCAAAGGAAAATTGTAGCGAAGTCCACGATTTACCTCTATGATACACTGAACTTGGTAACAGAACTGCCAATAAACAGCATAATCATCCAGAAGAACTTCTGTGTAATTTAATTCTTAACTCCCTTACTTTAAGAAGGACAATTCAGGTCATTTTGCAGTAAAATACCAACTAAATCAACGAATGAAGCCTAAATGATACCTTAATGTTTTCAGTTCTTCATTAAACCCACACTTAGGGAAAAAATCATCTGGAAACAGCAACACTCAGAAAAGAAGAGGATGAAAAACTTTGCTTGTGCATACTAACTAACCACTCCAGCCGGGAACAGACAGCACACTAGTTCACAGCTAACAGGGAAACCCAGGCAATGGCAGAAAAGCGTATTAATATTTCCCTTCAGAAACTGACAAGTTTAAAATAATTTGTCACTTCAATTCCACTGCCTATAAATTAGAAACCGTAAGTACTGGTAACCTCTCTATTTAGCGTGCAGTCAGGAGAGACCCAGCTTGGTTCAGATTTGAAGTGCTGGAATCCATAAACGCAGCCATGGACTTCCACGCTTGCACGAAGCTGCCTTCCTCGGTGTCAGAAACGCCATCGCACACCGCTGTACTTTAACAGCTTCATTCCGCTTCCGCTTATCGCCTCTGCATTTCCAGCCCCGCTGCTGCTGCCTGGCGCCGCGAGCGAACGCTGGACGGCAGGTTTCCAACCCAACCGTATCCTTCAGAGATACATCCAGTTCAGAGGAACGGTCTCCCACAGGATTTGCGATTCACCCCTGTCTACCTATATGATATCCCAGAAAACTAATCTCCGGGATGACAGCTCATTCAGCGCCCTGGAAAATTTACCCACGCGGAGCTCCTCTTTAAATAATGACCTGACATTTGTTCTGTAGAGGGAGACAAAGCCCAGCCTGATGAAAACAGTTGGCAGCTGCTTTCATTTGTGCCATTCAGAAGCCAGCTGATAATTTGTCCTCGGGGACCCATCCCTTCTTGGCAGACAGACCTGTCCAGAGCACTTTGCTGTTACTTTTGCTGTTACTCCCACCCCCAGTGGATGCGGCACACACAGAGGCCATATTCCAGGCAGGCTGAACTAAAACTGCCTGCCAAGAGCCATCAAGGATTTCACCATCCTGAGAAACGGGAGATAAGATCACAGATGAATTTGGTGATGATAAATACAAAGGGGCAGGTATTGGGAAAGACAAATTTGTTAAACCTACATAAAAGGTTGAATTAGCTATTGCTCAGAGAAGAGATTCCAGCATCTCTGAACGCAGCCTCACAGACAGTAGTTAAGCAATAAGCAATGGCCGAAAAGGCAGAGCAGTCGGAGTGCCCAGGCAAGCAGACCAAACCAGGAAACTTTATTCCAGATGAATTGCGAGCTCACCTTTTGCATGCAGCGTGTGGCTCTCATTCCTTTAAATTAGCTGGAGCAGAATTACAAACTGTACAGAGAAGGGTGACCAGGACAATCAGAGCGTCTTCCATACAGGCAGAGATTAAATAAATGAGGACTTTGCAGCCTGGAAAAAAGAGGTTACTAGGGGCTAATAATAATGATGGTACACAAAATCGTAAATGGGATCAAAAAGAACAGATGCAATTATTCCTTAATTTTGACACTACAAAACTAGGAGGCACAAAATGGAGCCTTCACATAGAAGGTTACATGAAATAATCACGTAACAAACAAACTATTTTTTCACATGGTCCATAATTAAACTGTAGCATTTGCTGTCAAAGGATCTTGTGGAGGGTAACAATTCAGTTTGGTTCAAAGAGGTGTTTATCTTGGACAACAAAGTTACAAAATGCTTCCCAACACTCGTAAAACCAACATAAACAGGTAGGGCTGCCTGCACCTCACCTGCAGAGGAGCAATATGACAACAAAAGAGACAAATATACGCATCTGTCATCCATGCACATGGTCCCACCACATCTTACATCCCTATAGATGCAGAGCCTGTGCTCAGACCGAGTCACCAGGAGGGGATAAGATACGTGTGTTGTCCATACATACTATGTTTCTTACTCTGTCTATTCCTGGCAGTTTTTCTTTTTAAGGATCCCCCAAACCGTTGCGAGTATGTTGGGTGCTTTCTGTTCTACCCAGTGACAGAGGCAGTCATAACCGCACTCCAGAGACGTGCGTGCAGAGCTGGGGGAAGACAAGCTGAAGCAGGTTTCCCTCTTAAAGGATAAAAAAGCAGAAGCCCCTGCGCGCTGCAAATGTTCCAGCGATTATCTTCCTAACGCATTACCTGCCCTTCCACCTAAGCTACAGTTGAACGTGTCTCATTAGCATCGACATCAGCAAGGTCAGGCGGCAGAACAAGCAGCCGCGCTGTCGTCTTGCTTCTTCTCCCTTTAAACCACGTGCTGTATTACCCGATGTCTCCTGGTGTCCTGGGATCCTCTCCAGCCACTTCCAGACAGGGCAGTCAGGGAGGGAAAAGGAGAGGCGGTTCGGAAGTTACCGTGCAATGCAAACGCAAGCGGTGCCACCATGCAGAGGGTGAGGGACACTGTGCACCAAGCAGCGCCGAGTTCTCAAACGCATGTTTCCCTGGCTATAGCACGGGCTGCAGAAATACAATGCTGCTTTATGGCTGGATCAAATCTCATTTTAGTCACGCTACTGCCACCGTCCTTTGAAGCTGTTTTAGTTCAGGATGCCTGCACAAGCCTTCCTTCTTTCACAGCGCTGAGTTTTGCTGAAGGGAGTGCAGGAAAGATGAAATTAACTCTTCACCCTGGAGTCAGAAGTCCTTCCTTTGCTGCTTGCACCCACGCAGATGAAACCCCAGGGGCAGAAGACCAGGAGATCAATGTAGAAGCTACTTTGGTTTCCAGCTTCCTCCCCCGCGGTGCTGTGGTGACCCGGCAGGGCCACAGGGAAACCAGGGAAGCAGCAGCAAAGGGGTGGCCAAGGTTGCCCTGTGGCTCGGACCTGCACCCAGCCAGCGCGAAGCCCCTCGGCCCGAGCCCTGCAGCTCTCCCATGGCGGGGACGCTGCTGCAAGGCCACAAGTCTGCTTCCCACGCATGAAGGCAAGGGAGAAGCTCGGTCTCACTGGGCGCAATACCCATGGGCACAGCTAAGGTGGTGCAGAGCAGGAACTGGCGCGCAGCAACGCGTGGCAGAGTTCCCTTTTCCCCCAGGAGGCAGGGAGGGAGCAGAGCACAAACCAGACCTGGTGCAGTTCCTGCTTTCCTTACCAGGCTGTGCAAGCCCACCCCGTCCCTCAGGCTACCCTGCACTCTTGCTTTCTAGCCCCATACGGCTCCCTTCCCGGCTACAGACTTCAAGCAATTGCTAGTCAGTACTGCTCAGTAAGCGACACAGTCTGCCCCAAGGTGCCCCACACATCAGTAAGACATCGCAGAACATGAAGCAGCTCACCAAGAACATGTTAGTACAGAAATAACAAAGCTGATCTCTATTTGCCTTTCCATTGTATTGAATATATTTATATTTAATACATTTATATTCACCTATTCCTTCTCATTTGATACAACGAAGTATTTCCTCTGAACGTAGCAACCACCTCAGCTGAAAAGTGGGGAGATGTGACTGTGTTTGCCCCTCTCTCTGCTCCTCAGCAGGGTCACAGCTCAAAGGCTGAGACAGCTGCTTCCCAGGTGAGCGTTCCTTGTGCCGGGAGATCACGGAGCCCAGTTTGGGCACCTTCCCACCAGCCGCATGTGCTCCTCACCCAAATCCCAAAGACAACAGAGCAAGAAAAGCCCATCCAAAACAGAGACGAGGAGGGAGCGTGTGATATCTTTATCTGGTCTTTCCACAAAAACGTCATTTCGGTTCACTTTTTTTTCCCAAATACAGAGCCCACTGATTGGCAATGAGAAGATGGAACTGAAAATTAGAACTGTAAAATAGGATCAGGGCTGTGCTTTGGTAGTGTCCGGTATTCACCCCAGCACAGCCAGGAAGGAAACAGTTTGAAAACACCAGATGCTCTTTGCAACTGGTGTTTTGGATATACTTCCAGCAGGGATTTCTCCCTTCCCCATGAAAACAGACACACATTCTCATTTAACAACTAATTGATTTATTTAACAATACAAATTTCTTTCTACTGCATGGTTTAGCAGAGAGAACTTGAGAAACAAAATTAGCTTCTTTTCTTTTTTTTTTAAAGTTTAAATGTTTACACAAAAACAACCTTTACTTCAGTAAATATAAAATTTACACACAAAAAAACTACATTAAAAAAGAACAGAATCATGACAAACCAACAACAACAAAAAAAAAAGGATGGGAATTCAGTGTAAAGGATCCAATTGCAAGGAAGGCAAGATGGGGCAACACTAAAAGGCATCCCACTTGTACACCTAGGTATCTGAAGCTGTAGGTACAATACAAAACCAAAATACATTAAAATTAGGATTAAAACCTGTATTTTTATACCATAATATTTTTATGATATAAATATCTGTAAATATCTGTAGGCAACACAGTTAATGAGTGAAATACACAGTTTGCTCCTGACTGGGAAGTCACTGGAGTGGTGTACGAGCACCGTGTCACCCACGAGTACGCTAATGGTCAGCAGCGAGCAGACTCTAGACGTGGTAGCCCCTTGTTTCTTTGCCAATCTGTGCTATTTCTCACACGTCTAATGACATAATGAGAAACTCTGGTCACCTTCAGCAGTGATTTCCAGCACTTCATCTCCTGGCATTAGCCTGTTACCTGACTTAGGCATATTCACCTGCCAGATCCCCTGTTTCTCATTCCCTTTTGCACTTTATAACCTGAACTCTAAAGCTATCTTGTAGCTACCGAGAGAGACTGGCTTCTAGGTTGAGATATTTGGGATACACAGTTCTTCAAGTCACCTTCAGGAATCTGTAGAAATACTTAAAGTAGGGTGGACAATTCGTGGTCAAAGGTTATGTGATACAAAAGCCAGGGACCGATATAGTGATGACTAACTTCAGATCTAAATCTTTAACATTTTTTCTATTGCTTCAATATTTAAACTTAACATTCAGTTTTCATATATTAAACGAGCATCTTATTGATGGAATTGCTACATTATCTCCAAAAACACCAGGTAGGAAGGGAGACTGTAAAGTTTAAAATTAAGTGTAGTTTTAAAAATCATTTAAAGGGATTATGTCTCTTTTTTTTATAATCAATATTGTGACTGGCAACCTATAAAAGCTTAAATTATAAAACTATTAGTGACTCTACTTTTTAAACTGTATGTACTATAAAGCTGTATATCTTTGTTACTTACAGATGTTACAAAATTTCCAGGCCAGAAAGTGAAGGGGGCAAAACGTAGTCTAGAAGGTTTACAGATTTCATTTTCACTAACAAAGGTTCATTTCCCCCAAAACTGGTTTTTATGTCCTAAAAATCTGATTAAATTTATTCTACTCCCCTCTTTTCTGGACAGATGATCTAGTGTTCAATCATGCTTTGGAAGACCATTTTCAACGGGTAACTGTAATTCTCTAGACCAGCAAGTCCGACTTGCTTTACTCGGAAAGGAAAGCACCAGCCTATCTCTACCTTGGCCCTCGTCCTGCAAAAAAAAAATACGTCGCAAGACTCAGGCAGGCTGGGACGAGAGCAGGACTGGCCCTGAAGGAACCGGCCCCCTTAGCTTCTGAAGTAAGCACAGGCAATGCTCTCGTTCCAACTTGAGAAAGAGCCGGAATAGTATTAAATTTAAGGAAATCGTAAAAATGGCATTTGTTCTGTTAAAAACAAAACGGGGAAAACTTAAACAATCCACAGGTGCGCATTAAACATTTAATAGCAAGCCTTTGCTTATGTATATTAATTTAAAGATCATCCACAGGGATCTGTGATACATTGGCCCTGCCTTGTTACTATAATTAAATTTATTCAAATATTAATTTAAAATAGGAAAACGAAGAAACTACTCCTTGGGGAACATGTTTATTGTGTTTGAGATGATACACTGGGTGCTCTCTGAGCTACAAAGGGAAAAAGGAAATCCTTTCATTACAAACTGACAAAGGTAAAAGTTAAAACAGTTTTCACAACAGCATGTACCACATATTGGAAATAGATCTGGGTTTAATACAAATGACATAATTCCTAGTAATCTACAGCTACCTTTAATAACTTCATACAGATAATGAATTAGGCTAAAATGCACTATAATATTTGGTTGACTTCAGGAACAGTATCCTTAGTACATCACAAAATACATTTTGATATCCCAAAGAAGCAAGACTTGCAAGTAGGCATTTTAAACATAACTAATCTACAGCTACAAATTTCTACTCTTGATAGCATTTACCTTTTTGGGGGGCAGTATCCCAGTCTTCAAAAGGATAAAAGCAGAGTAGAATCAGTATAACATATACACAGAAGTCCGTATTGTAAAGGCTATAAAGATTTGTTGCGCACTGCAAAGTTGCCTTCTGCACCTTCACACTGCACAAGGAGTTTGTCGTTTATGTTGCATATCTCTTGGTCCACTGTCTGGCTATCCTGTCATGTTCTGCTCTGTTGGTCAGGTACTGAGTGGCTATGCTTCCAACCAGAGGGTCAGCTGCAAAAGGCAGGAGAAGATGCATTAGAAACCATGACATGACAGAAAAAAAACCCCAAAGAACCACATGATTTAAAATGCAGAATCTGTTCCAAACTATAGCCTTTGTTAGGCCAGAAAATGCTGGGAGATATAGTGGGGCTCTTGCCATACGAGACATTTCCAAGAGAAAGCACACAAGGCACAGTGAACAGGAAAAGAAAGCAGAAAATTGTGCTGTGGTTGCCCGCATGTGAACGAATCTCGCCCCAGCCAGGTGCCCTGCTTTCACCCCTGGGATGGGAAGGGCCGTGGGGCGCAGGGGACGTTCGGCGAGCGCAGCCTGGCACGCTGCCGTCACAGAGCTGGGCAGGACATGGGTACGCTGGGTATCAGGACCGTAGGACACACACAGATGGAATCCAGTTTGCCTCAAGTTTACCAAACTTTTGTATCAAAGGGGTGAATCCATTTCTCCCTGATCGTTACCGGTCTTCTGTAAATGAACTGTCATCTTAGCACTACTGCCTGACCGCAGGCAATTAGCATTCATTGCCTAATGACACGGGTCACACAGTTGTTGCTGCAAAACTTGTTGCTGCTTCTGGTGGAGTTCTTCCCCTTCCAGCAGGAACTAGGAACTCCCTTTGAAAAAAGGAAAATTCTCTCTGAACATCGCGCCCCCCTGATGTTTGCAAGATTAAACGTTTCAATTGCTGCCTTAAGGGAAGGGGCTTCCTGCGGCCCCTTCCGACCTGCAGGATTTATGAGTTTATAACTCAAGAGAACTTTGTTGCTTTCCTGGATTGAGTGCTCACTTGCCGGAGCTGCTGCAATACGGACCTTCAATGACATCAGCTTATTTTCTCCACCACCATTTTTTCCTTTGGGAAAAAAAAAGGGCTTAATGCTATTTACTTCCTGTTTTGCCACAGGAGTGAAAAGCGCCATTAAATGTGGGACCGCATCCAAGCAGGAGCGTTTCATGCCCCGTTTTAAAAATATTGACTTTTTTTAATCTGCATACAATGAAATAGACAAATTGCATTCCATGGCAACTAAATCAAACGAGTAAGAGTGGACGCTCAGTAAACTCTCGGCTCCTTACCCGGGTTGCAGTCTGTCAGAAGGGAACAAATAGACAGCAGAACCTTTGAAATAGTCAAAGCAGGGCTCCAGTTGTCTTTCAGGATATCCAGACAGATGACTCCCTGACTGTTGATGTTGCAGTGATAAATTCTGGTACGGAAAGTAACCTAGAATCACAGCACAAGGGACAGAGAGAGAGTCATTCAGCGTTGCCCAGGGACGCTGCCCCTTGGCTCCGAGCAGCGGCAGTGCCCGGGGCGCTCCCAGCTCTGCGGAGCTTCTGTGGAGGCAGCTCCTCTCTGCGCGTTTGCTAAAACACCATTATTTAACAGAAGAGTGTGTATTTACTGTAGTCATGGCTACTTTTAAGACCATGGAGATCTCCGGTGCATAAACTGCTTTCACACAGGCCCTCTGTCTGGTACCCACAAAAATTAGGAGCTACTTTGCAGTTCTGTATGGTATTTAATGAACATATGGCATGTCAAGAACAATCTAATCACAAATGTAACTTTACTGTGGTTTCTGAAGGTGAAGAAGTAGCCAGAATTCAGCTGCATGTGCAGTGTTATTTGATCTTTTCCTTTCTTTCACAAGTGTAAATATAGACCATGAAAATTAACTTAAAATTGGAATATTGTACTATTCTTGTTCAAACTAGCAATGAAATATTTGCCTTACCCTTCAGCAGGCGGGACATAATATACAGCCAAAACAATGCCAGCACACTAACTAACACCATCCTTGGTTTTAAATTATTTCAGATTAATATTGGTAGAGCGTGTGAGCATCATTCTGCACAAATAAGAAGTTAGAAATATTTAACTGTTTTAATCACATAAAGCACCAGAAGATGATGAAAAGTTTCTTATTCTTACTGATGCAGGGGGGAAAAATCCATGATGTTTTCTGAAACCACTGAAAATACAAAAATGATTATGCCCTAAAAAAAAAATCTACAATATTTTCATGAGGAATTTGTCTAAAACTTTGCATTACTTCATGATAACAGTCTTAACTCAGAGAATATTAAATTTGGTGGGTTTCAGAGAAGCGTGAAATACATAGAGAGTGTATTGTTCTTTATGTTGTAACCTTCCTGGGAATGAAAAAAGGTATTTGATTTATAATAACAATGTTGTAGCCACAAGAGCCATAAGTTGTAGAAACGTTGTGTGGTAGAATGTATTTAATCTTTCTGAATGTCAGCAGCGTCCTTTATGGTGACTTGGTCAAGAGTTGTAATTTGGCTCTAAGGGAGGGGAGGAGGGAACAACCTTTAACTCTTTTGATATCCGTCAGTAAGTTATAATTTCTTAAGTGTCTGTACTACTTCTGAGCAGAGAATTGAAATTTTAGTTTGAGATTAGTTTAATTCAAGAAAAAGAGCTTTTGCTTAAAAATATTATCAAAAAAGGCTGCCGATCTTACCAGTAGTAAATAGACTGGCATTTTACAATGATGGGAATCATCACAGTAATTCACCCCATTTGAAGTGACAATGTAACACTCCAGTTGTCTATCTAAACTTATTTTATCTTTCTCTTATTTTGTTAAAAATTACGTGAAAATATATAATATAGAATCTGGTTCATAACAGGAAAAAGTTTATTATACATATATTTTAGTAGCTGGAATGAGAAGAAAGCATAACAAGGTCTTGCACTGTCTTCTACTAGAATTAAAATTTCTTGAATCTTAACTCTTGATCAGAATTATCATCTCATTTATCACTTGGTAAAGCTTGGAAATCAGTTTTGACTGTGATAATCAGGAAATAAATTAGAGACAGGATTTTTCCGAAACTGCAAGCCAAGATTTTAGACCTTGCAGTTTTCCAGAGACCACGAAGAAATTTGATATTTGGAAAGCAATGAGCACTCACTCACTGCAAGTTCCCACACATGAAAAAATGATAAACACAATAAAAACCTTACCCTTACCTTTGGTGGCTTGAATGGATAGTCAGATGAAAATGTGATATCCAGGAAAAAAACGCCTCCTTCATATACAGAACCTGGAGGTCCAAGTATAGTAGATCTCCACTCATAAATGTTATCTCCCTTAGGACCGGCACTGTGCAAAAAAAGAAGAGAGAGAGAGTGGGTAGGGTGTACCTTTGAGAGAGGCGTTTTATGGAGCTCCTTCTACATTCCTTTTGTTTAATACAAATCACTTGGCCATCTTTAACACCTGCTTCATTTCCAACTGCTTTCAGTGGGCTCAGTGTTTTAAACAGGCAGGAAAGCTGGGCGCTCTGCTGTCCCTTTGGAGATACGGCAATGAAACGGACTGACCATGAACTACTGGACTGTCACTGTCGGAAACATACTCCCAGATCTGCGCTCTCAAGTATGTGGTTGCTCTGAGCTTCTGCATCACGCCCTTCCAATGACATCACATCCACACACACAAGGAGTTGTCCATCTTGACCACACTCATCTTCTCCAGGCATTAAACGGATCATACCTTCCTAAAAAAACGTGACTGACACGTATATGGATACACGTTTATTGCCACTTCTTTCACAGGCTGGAGTGAAATGTTACACCCTCGGGCAGGAAAACTGGGGATGGGAGAGACACAATCAAATAACCTGGAACTGAGCTTCTTACAGCACTGTCAATCCAAATAACTGCTTCCTTCAGGATATGTTTGTGTTATGCCTCCAGGCAATCAGCATTGAGACTACTAGCCAAAAATAGTTTATTTTAAGAAGCACAATACTGAAAGCATTTCTCTCTAGGGGAAGGGTTATTGCATAATTAATTATTAAAGTAAAGCTTTGAAAGAAGGGATAATGAACAAGCATTTTCTCGACTTCTGAGCCATCAGACTTAATGCTACTATCACACAGCAACCATCTAACCTCCTCACAACAAATATCAAAGCACAACCTTACTTCTGTAAGCAAGTCTCAGGGTAAAAACTAACCTAACCTTCCACAAAAGGTCCTGAATCTGAAGCGCTGAGATCCAAACTGACCGCTATGGAGAACAGACCCACTGAGCTCATGCAGGCGCGGTGGATTCACCACGTCTGTGCAGACAAGTCAATAATGCAGCGCTGGAAAAGATCCTTCCAATTCTCCCCACCTCGGCAGCCTCCCAGGCACCATTGACACCTCGCAGACATAAGGTCCCCATCCTTCTCCCTCTGCGGTCCCAAGCAACCCAAGGCACCGAGGACTATCGTATGTGGTTGCCCATGAGGCAAGTGACAGGGCATGGCAGCAAGCTGTAGCCTGGGAGTTTGTGGTTTCTGGCATCGCTCGGCACTCGAGAGGAGTCTCCCTACAAGCCCTCCAAGTGTTGAGGCTCCTCCCACGTCATGTCACCTCGTGTGTTTATCATACGTATGTCAACAGTCGGTAACGTGGCACGTTGGACATCCATCCTTACTACGTAGCCAAACACATGGAGACACTCATCAGAGACAAGGCACATGAGCAGCCTGCGCTCTGCATCTGCAATTCCCGCACCAAAAAAATTAGAAGCTGACTTTGATTATGAACTCCCTTTCAATTCATAATTTCCCAACGTGTTTTTTATCTCGCGGATGTTTCATGTACCAAATGTTTAAACTGTTGCAGGCCTTTCATTAACAGGACAAAATAATCACGGGTTTTGGCTGACATCCCATTTAATTAAAAACAAAAAAAATATTTGATGGAGCTGTAGCTATTTTCCTGTTGCCAGAATGAAAGTAGGTAACAACAGCATGCTGGCCTCAGGAGGATAGATAAGAAAGGAAAACTAGAAGTGCTGTCAAAATTAAGTTTGGGTTTAAAATCACTGATCTTACCCTTCTATTTGCAATGCATGCATAAAAGCAGAAAAAAACCCAGTAGAAAAATTTTAGGGAAAAAAAGGAAATCCAGAGACAAGGAGGTCCATTTTCAATGATGGAATGAACCGTTTGTACCCTCAGTCACTCCAGAAGGTAATTCCATTCATGCTCTCTAAAAAGCAATTAGTGTAAGAACTGAAAATATTGGGGCAATAATGTCAATATTTAAAACCCACACAGGCCACTGAAATGTTTTAATTAATTCTTGACATTCATCAAGCTTACAGCTAATTAGTATTGTGCGCAGAAACCAAATTTCTATGGAGCAATTTGATTTCAACATTAGATGTCCCCTAATGACTGTTTTATAGTTTAATGCAGAGGTTAGTGCTCTCGCCTCCTGTGTCAGGTACCTTTCTTTCATACACCTCCAACAGCGGGATGCAATTCCATCAGATTAATGAAATAGCTGAATTTAATTAGTGACATATTTCAGCCCAATGAATCAGTCACAACTAAGCGTGCCAAAGTCCGGTGCCAAACGTGCTGGTAATCACTCACCAAGTCAGAGCAAGGGCACCCACCAGCCAGTAGCCAGAAGCTAAAGCGCAGTAACTCTCTGCGATCCTCTTCTATGCCACCGCTACCAACACATAAAAGGATCGTGCCATAACGCAAGAAGGGGAATTCCTAACCTTGCAAGAGGAAGAAAACACTGTTGGAAACCCCTCCTACTGCTGAGAAAAGATCCCTGCGATGGCAAAAATAACACAAATCTGTAACAACAACCACACTCGGCTAAAGGAGAAAAATGTGAAATTGAACGATTTCATTACACCTGATTGAGGTTTGCAAAATTTCTATCTAACAGCTGAAGTGGTGTCTGACTTCCACTGGTGTAAAAGATAACCCTGCTTCATTAGCAGCCTGAAAATCCCCGCCATCACTACATCACTGGTGTGAGGCGACACGAGAGTAAAGAGCGGAGACAAGACATCACACTTGGTTTCTACCCCCTGTGTATTTCCACGGGGGATCATCCTCAGCCAGCCCTGCCCTACTTTGTCTTCTGTACACACACCAAGGCGGGGGTTTTTTGGGAAGTAAAAAACCCCCACACTCTCTAAGGCTCAGCAAAACACATCAGACCTATTCACGGCAGCCTCGGCCCCTGCAATGATTCCCACAAGGACAGGACAAGTTTACACCCACTTGGACGACTGCAGAGGAGAGCAGAAGGCTCAGTCCTGCCTTAGTTGTCTACCGAGCCACCGCAGTCCTACTGGAGTCACCGCAAAGCATCGTCTCGGTGCTGCAGAAAGCCGCAAGGAGGGAGCTGCCACTCCCCGGTGCAAATCTAACTCCTCTGTTCCCACAGAAGACAGCAAAAAAACAGGGCTGAAAACTGGGAATGACGAAGCTTTACTCTGCAATTTTCTATTTCATTGATATACCCAGAAGAAATACTCTCCTCCTTCTCTCAGGCACTAAAGAGGCTGGCACAGGAGGTGCTTCTAGAGGCTGTGTTTGAGTTCTTTATCCCCAGAAGTTCTCCTGCTGTTCAAGAGACTCGCTCTCCTATTGCAAGCACAGGCTTCAAGCACCTCACCTTGAACCCTGAGAGTTGTGGTGAGTGACAGCCCAGGAATCTTTCTCGCTGCCTGCCATGCAGGACAGAATATCCCAGGCTGAGCACTACAGCGGGCAATTTCCGTGGTTTTCTTCCCTTCCCTTTTTTTGTCACTGAAAGACCCATCTCCTTCTGACTTCCCCCATGGCAACCACATGGACCCCAAATCCTCCTCTGTTCTGTCCTTTAAAACATAAAGTCTTGACAGAGCCACGGAACTGATGACAGCTTCAATGTTTTGGCTACACAGCATACCTGTGCAGTTCATTGCTACCAGCCTGTTGCCCTCAAAAATCAGTGTACAGAACATCACAAATTCAGTTAAGGCACCACCAATATATTCTCAATAAAAGAACTACTTGATTAATTTTTTACAATATGGGCTAAAAAAATCTCAGGCAAAATGACAAAGCAAATTAATTGAAGTGACAAAACATCCTTTGCAAAATCAAGAGGTTTTTGCTTCATCCATAAAAGATGGACTGATTTTTTAAAAAATAAATTAGATAAATTGGCAGAATAGTTAACTGGCTACATCTGCTTCCTACCTAAATATTCATTATGCCACTTCACTGAGGGATATATACCTGATCCAGATAAGACAAAGGATTTATAGCCACGCTCTATCCAAGCTAGCCCACTGAACAGATTTAATTTACAAGCATGACTTCAGATGGTGAATTTGAGAAGACGCGAGGTTAAACTCTTAGGGCCCATGGGGTCACACCAGGTCCTTTAAACTTAACTCTGCCGAACCTTGGCTCTCGGGTTTCACGAAGACGAAGAACAGCTTTTCCAGCACGGCGTTATGAGCACTCACACGGGTGCAGCGGCATTCACACCAGCAAGAAGCCTGTTAGACTCCTTGACGCAGTGGTTACAGAAACCAGAATTCAGCATTTGTTACAATTCACTAAAGCAAAATGCATTAAAGCTGCCCATATGGAACTAGCTGCAGGATGAGAAACTAGGACAAGAAATTTCCAATCTACACGATGCTGGTAGCATGCTGCTTCCTGCACTTGCTAAATGTGCTGCTCCTGTCAACAGCACTCCTCTGAAACACGGGGCTCTAAATTTGGTGACAGAATGCAACTTCATAGTACCGACACTGTGATAATTAAGAAGAAAAAGGGTGATGGAAATTGTAATTTAGCTAGATTTGATGTTAACTCTGTGTAATGAGGCAGGTATCACAAAGGCAGCAGCAAACAAACTGAACGGGGCACCTGGAGTGAGAGTTCGGTAAGGAAAGAGCCCCCTCCATCCGCCCCAAACTTTTGTCGCAAGATGAGATTCAGCAAAAGTAAAACTTCTGAAGCTCTTCACAGACTGCTCAACTACAGGGCCTTTGCCACAATGGTATCATTATAATTTTTACAGCAATGTAAGTGAAGACAGCGCTTTAAGAAAGCAGTAAGGTATCTTTTTTTTTTTTAATTTTTCTTAATTCAATTGAAGGTACTAAGGGAAGGAAGAGTAAATGCCCTCATGTTGCACAACCTCGTGCTTGAAAAATCCACTTTATAAAGCTACACAGTGAATTTCGCAAAATCCAAAACACAGCTTCAGAAACTGAGTTTCACAAATCCTGCTGTAAGGATGGCACTCAGCATGTTACCAGTGCGAAAGGCTTTGTTTTGGACAGCAGTGTCTCAGCTAAAGCTGTTGGATAACGCTGGAGTTCAGTACCACACCACTAAAGGCTGACAGGACTGTAACAGATCCTACCAGTATATCCAATTCAGGCAAATACACAGAGCCCATCTGTAGTCATCTGAGCTTGAGGAACTCACCTCCAGCGGAAGGAGAAAGCCCCAGGCTCAGGTAACTTCAAGTTATCACAAAGGTGGGGATTCATATCTACCATGTAGGGTATCTAGTGTGGATGCTGATGTTCGCACCTCAGACTTCCCAGACAATCAAAGTAGAGAGATCGGTAACTCTGCAGCACAAGGAGCATCTCAATACTCCCTAATACCAAAGTTCTCCATCTCCCTCTGGTGACACCTACTCTTCACTGATGGCTTGGGGAGCTTGGCTCCTAATCAAGCCTCTAAGCCCAGTACTTCCGAAAATCCTCCTCTCCCTCCATGCAGTGAGAAAGGGTTGTCTGGCTCTGTACTCACACGCTACCTTGTAGCACACGAGCTTTTTATCTAGCTATAGATACACATTGCCAGGCTGCTGGTAATTAGGAAAAAACCCTAACCTCACAAGGAACCAAAGAACCTCCGTCTGGTACGCGCTGTCTGAGAGTTAATTCAGTGCTGCTCTGTGAACCCCGGAGAGAGCACAAATCACTTACCAGTAGCTGTATTTTCACATTAAACATGGGAACGGAAAGATGCTGATTATTTTCCAGCTTTGATATTTTCAATGTTTTGAAGAAAATTTATCCATTACCTTTTTTTTCTTAATCCTCTTTCCCCAGTTGTGGAGGCGCTCTTGTATTATTGGTTACAGAGCACAAGAAAGGAAATGAACATTTATTAAAACACATACGCTTGTGGCTCTCAGTCCTGAGACTTTTAAAAACTGACAAGCATGGACAGAAATCTCCATTTTCTTTATTTTTCAACGCCTCATTTCCAGGGCTTTCTGGAGTACTTACTCATATTATTGGTGCCAGTGTCTAAGCACCTCTACTTACAGAAGCTGGGTAGCACATCCTCTATATGCAGAAAGCAGAGACTGGTTTCACTGTCAGGAGCCTCAGGTATAACCCTCGTTTTTGGTTTACAGCATTTTTCTAGGGTCGTGTATCATCTACAGCAATATATGAAATCCGTGTTGAAAACGCTTTTTGATAAGGTACTCGCTATTATTAAGGTTTCCAGGTTATGTGCAATTTCTTACAAAGAAAAAGTTTCAGTTTATTGTGTTCTTTATATAGCTACAACTGTTCTTTCTTATTTTACCTGCCACTGAACTATTTGCTACATCTGTTTGCTGAAAAAGGTTATTTGCTGCTTCCAGCAGATCCACAGAGGCTGTGTGTAACTGAGGACAAACAGAGGCTGGGTCGCTGTACAAACCTTTGCTTCTGTCACTTCCTTAAAGCCTATCATGCCCTTAAGACGGAAATCTAGAAATTACTGCTAAAAAAAATAATATAAAAAGCCTATTTTTAACTGGTGGATCCCCTGCTAATTCAGCTGGCTGTAAAGCAGCGCAGGACTTGTGCCTGAGGCCACGGATCAATGCAGCAGTAAATCCAACTGGCGAGCTCCTCCTACCAGATCAAAAGCAGCGTGGCTACTCAAAGCAAAGTGCTGATCCAACCTCAACAAACTTGGCCAAATCGAACGTGTTCCAAAAACGTCAACGGATTAGCTTCGTAACACCACGTTTTATGCCTAATCAGGTATCATTTGTCCTCCTGCAGCCAGCGTAAAGAGGGCATAAACTTTAAACTGCATGGTCTGGCTTAGAAATGTAATCATGTGGCTGTATTTGGTTCAGGTCAATTTGTACCATTAGGGGAATCTAACCGAGTGCCGATCTGCTATTAATCACCCTAAAGATACCAGATTGTAGTGTTTTAGATGATTAAAACCTCCAGTGCTAAACTTGCCATCGGTAGAAGAATATACACTGTTGTTACTAAAGGAAACCGAGTAACAAATCATCCGATAATTCCATCAAAGCTGCAATATGTAGATAACCAAAGTAATGCATTTTGGAAAGCTGATAGTTTTTCCACTGCCAAAAGCCCCATTAAATTAGTTTGTCGCTACAATAGTTCAACTTTACTTTCCCCTTTGTATTTCTGCTAGCTCCTAGGACCTTTCTTGCTGTGTTAGAAGTCTGCTCAGGTTCTCTCCATCTTCCAGAACAACCATAGCCAATTATGGAGGCAGAATTCCTGTTCTTGTGAAAAATAACTAACCCCAGAAAACAGTTTTCCAAATTACAACAGAAATGCTGAATTTAAACCAGGTAACAAAACATATCAGATTACTTCTGTCTATGCTCTTGACAGAGGAGTTGTAAATACATATTACGCAGGTAAAACATAAAACATTAACCAAACATTAGATGTTTCTGAAAACAGAAATCACAGGAGTCACGGGCCTGAGGAAAGATCACGCTGAACATTTGGTTTGTTTTAAATATCTTGAAATCTGCATAGAAGTCCCTTTCACGTGCCTACACCAGAGAAATTATCCATACTCCCTATTAAAACACAAAGCAAGACAGTCAGTGAAGGGAAATATTTCCTGCTACTTCGCCATGTGTGCACATTAACAAAGCCATAATTTAGCATAAAATAAAAGACCAGCTCCCTGTCATCAGTGTTGAAACAGTGGTAGCACTAGTGGCAAAATGAGCGCTATTTTTTTGCTGTTGGTATAAAACCCAATTTGTACTAAGGCCAAATCACTTTGCCGAAGAAATTTGTCTACCAGGTATACAGTTCACATTTTCCTTCCACTCAAAATTACTGATGAACCTGTATTTAGCAAACATGGCATGTTTTCTTCCATGAGAGATGATCCTTTTCAACTCCCTAACACAAACAAAACTCATTTGGGATACACGCGTATTTTATTCCTCAGTATGTTATAGCCTCCATACCGATGCCAGCAATCCATACTGAAAGAATCACAGGCACCTGAGAAATTGTGCGGCCTCAATTTACGGTACCTGCCCACAAATACACAAAAATGGAGGCACTCAGATACAAGACGATCTGCCCCATGTCATCCAGAAAACGTGTGCTGTGGAACATGACTGCAATGTGAATCTCCCAAATCCCAGGCTATCACCTTACCCGCTGGACTGAGATGACACTATCAGTGGCTCATTCAATAGTTCTGTGCCCTCCACGTGTTTTAGACATCAGCCACCTCCACCATTCAGTGCAAAAGCTTCATGTCAAAAAACTAAGTGACACTGAGAAATCTACTTTAGGATTTCCTACCAGTATTTTCAATGACACTTTTAACGTCAACAAAGAAAATGTACTATTCCCAGCATCCGTTACAAACATACTTTGGATGGAGGAAGAAAGAACAGCTAAAACAATTTCACTAAAGGATCTAATGAATCTAAAAATACAACTGGCTTTAAAACTGTAGTAAATTTACAAAGATTCATGCCTAGGAACAGTAACTGGGCAATTTTCAACAAACCAAGCCTGCACGTCAACTAGCGCTGCTCAAATGAAGTCCCCAGCTATCAATCTACCCCAAATACCTAAACATTAGGCAATTTCAGATAGTGACCGATGTATTAAAAAATCTTCTACTGCTCTATGGATTATGTTTTGCTTTTTAACAAACATCTCTTCAGTCCAAAAATTGAAAGGACCTGCACCTACGAGCAGTGCTTTTTCAGACAGAAAACACATTAGTGATTTGGAGAATCATAGAATCGGTGAGGTTGGAAGGGACCTTTAAGATCATCAAGTCCAACCATTAACCTGCCCTGACAAAAACCACTTCTAAACCATGTCCCTAAGTACCACATCCAGGGAGGTGTTTAAGAAAAGGATAGATGAGGTACTTATCACCACAGTCTGATAATTCAAGCCTAAAGGCAGACTCCAGGACTAAACTTGTGAATGGTGTTAATGTTGTGGAAAAGCTCTCTTCTAATATCGTAAAAGGAGAACATGCAATTTCGTGAACATGATTTATTCAGGCACTTCATGAAGGACCAAGACAGACAGAATTGCTGGGAAGTCACCTTCATGGAAACGGGGGTGCATCCACCTGTCGAGAGGACAAACACCCTACGTGCCTGATGCTACTACAGTGAAACCTCCTCCTCTTATGGGACGTCCAGGATTGGGCTTCTCTGTATCGCTTCACAGCAAAATAGCTAGAAGTTGCCACCCCACCTTGCCTCTAAAAATCAGCTTTCAGCTTCAGCAACAAACTTACAGCTTACCCACACGGAGCTGGAGAAGGACAGAAGCAGTGAGCCGGCCAGCCTGCCTCCATTAAAACACACTAACGCCCTGAATGAGAGGCACCTACTTAGGGGTTTCATGCTCGTTAATACATGCATATTAGCTTCATGCTTTTAGTTGTTTCATACTAACTTCCCGAATGTTGCCTTGTAGCAAGCACTGAATATTTTCCCCCCAAAGAAGTCTGTATTGTCATCATCTAAGTAGGTTCTTGGTTCAGTCTTCCTAACCTTCTAATGTACACTTTCTTCCGAATGTAATTCTACTATTACATGTAAAAGCTTCCCCCCTCTTGCCTCCATCCATTTCCACATCACACTGTCCAGCCTAACAAACCAGAAAATGCCACAGCTCCCCGGGTTGGATGCCTAACTTGAAGCCATAAAAATGGGACGGAAATCTCTGTAACTAGGAAAAGGCTACATTTCTCAAAAATAAAATTGACCTTTCCCGGTTCACACACAGAGACCTTCCCCACCTCCCACACAATAAGGGTGACTTCTCAAGTCTGGCTCATTTCTGAACATGGCTGGGGTCACTACGTGGTTTTTTTCATGAGCTACTTCACCTGAATTGAAAGAAGTTAGCTGTTTTGAAGGGGCGCGAGTCTGGTTATCCAAAAACCAAGAACCCTGTTCAATGCCACGGGCCAATGTTCAGAAGGTCTGTCTTTACTCCTGTTACAACACTGGTTAACAAAATTTCTGACACTGAGGACTGGTTAAATTAGATTTTCACTTTTTTCACAAGACTCATAGTCTGAAATGATCATCAGAACTCTGGCTACAGGCTTTAAACTCTGCTTAAAGCAAAATGATGACAAGCTCCACATTCAGTGCAGGGCATGAGTTTATCATTGTTGACAACTTTTATGTATTTAATCTATTCCTTGGTATTACATTTTTTTACCTTTGCACTTTTAACAAAACAGTTCTGCCAAATACGCTTTTGCCAGTCTGAATCTATAAAGCAAACCCGTGGGGTCCAACACATTCCAGCAGACCTGAGCACAAGGAGACTGGTGCTGTCCCAGCAAAACCAGCCCCGTGCCTCCTCTTACTCCTTCCCCTCCCTCGACACCTGGAGTAGCGCTGGTGAAATCCCATACTGAATTGCTCTGTGGAGCTGAGGGGGCTGAGAAGTAAGAGCCAGGCTGCCTGGGCTCCTGGAAGCCGCAGCCGGCCGCAGATGGGCAGGGATGCGATGCCGGCGCCAGCCCAAGAAGGGGAGCGGGAAGCTGCGGCGGGCAGTGGGGCAGAGGCGGGGGGCTGCAGCAGCTCAACCTGAACTGGCTTAAAACACACCGGAATTTTACTCCGTGATGGCAAGTCTGGATCTGCAGTGCCCTGTTTATCAAAGTAGAGGCTCAGGATCCTCTCCTTGTCTCTTCACCATTCCACTCGCTCTGTTTAGTCCAGAAGCTGTAGAGTGGCCCAACGTTATGAGGAACAACTGTCCTGCACCGAGCACAAGGCAGACTCGATTCGGGTGCTAAAACATTAGCCCAACAATGCACGTTTCACTGGTTGAACAGGAATATTTAGAGAATTTCAAAACAAAAGCAGTTGAGGATAGGAATCTGTTTTGTATAATGCAGAATTGAAGACAGCTGAAGCAACACTTGGTACAGAGTAAATATAAATGTAACTGGTGTATTAAAAGCATTAAAAACCCCTGTGAATACCAGCTTTACTTCCAAAAGCACAGCAATTCAAAGGAATGGAGAAAGCATCCTGCATACAAAT
Organism: Rhinoptilus africanus; assembly: GCA_013400135.1. Lineage (NCBI taxonomy): Eukaryota > Metazoa > Chordata > Aves > Charadriiformes > Glareolidae > Rhinoptilus > Rhinoptilus africanus. The sequence continues at coordinate 203,334 of VXBO01002542.1, read as the reverse complement.
ACACAGAAATCAATGTCTGGTATGAGTTCATTTTACTCCACAAAAGTGTACTATGCTGAAGAAAAATGTGAAAATAATAATCATTTCAGGGGAAAAGAAGTCAATAAACATCTAAGTCTCACTCAGTAAAATGTGTTTGTTGGAAAGCCAGCTCCATCCCAACTATTGCTCCCTCTAACAATGTTAATTTAATGAGTAACTCTTTCAAACGGATGTATTCTCTGAAGACAGCTGTAGCCTATGGAGCAGAAGCTGTTTGGGCCAGTTGGGACTGGACTTTGTGGCCCTCTAAAACAGCTGCCACCACCCAGGACGGGATAAGAAATTTGTGACCAGCACAGAGCTTTGCTGTAGAGCTTGGACCACTGCTATCAGTGGACTAAGATATGCTGCAACTTCATTCCACCTTTTTACAACTTCTGTCTGTTCAGAATTCCAATTAAAAAGAAACGTAATTTCCCCCCACAGCCCAGAGTCAAGGCAGCTGTTGGGAAAGCGGGAGTTTCCGACTGCAGAAGGATACAGTGACTCAGACCTCAGGCAAAGCAAAAGCACATGGGCAGCACTGACCTCTTCCAGGGCGCTAAATCCTTCCCTGCAATAGATGAGGTTGCAGCACCAGATGTACCGCGTTCAGGAACTAGATACCGCTACAGCACAGACACAGAACGGCTGTCACCTCAAGAAGAAAGGGCTCAGACTGCGTATGGTTTTTATTTGAGACTATAAGCATGATTTATCAGTGGAAAAAATACGCCTAATGGCTACCGTTGCAAAATTCATCGGGCTATATACAAATTAAGTATAATGACTTCCAACATGTCCTAATATTATACATCGACACACAACTCTACTTCCTTCATATTCTCAGTCAGTCATAATTTAGTGAACCCCATTAACCACACATTTGCTTACATTTGCAATTTAGGAAAAATAACGTTCTTTCTGATAACTAGTCTCAATAAAGCTCTTTCTTGCTGCAAATGCCTAATTTTAAAGTTCAGCACTGCTAGAAAAATTAGCTTAAGGCAGGCTGCCTGCTCCTTGTACTCAACAGCTTCAGAAGTAAAAGGATAAACATTTTTACTAGTAGTTAGCCTGCTGGGATTGATTACTGATGTTTAGATGATTAAATATTTGTACCAAAAAAGAAAAAAGTAGAAGTAAATATATCATTTTGATCGTAACCATTTTTACTGCAAGTGTCTAAGACAAGATCAATATTCTGTTTTACAGACAGAGTCATAAATGGGACAGGGCAATGACTTCCTAAGAGCGACTCCTCCGTCACACCAAGCAAATGCCAGCAGAGGAGAAAATCCTGCAAAGGGTAAGATGCCGGGGATTTTTTTTTTGTAGGAGGTAGTTTTCCAAAGAGGTACTCAGAGGCTCTTTGATAGCCCACTGATAATTTGTGAACACAAAGATGTTGCTTTTCAGGGTTACGCTTCAGCTCCCTCCTGCTCCCCCTCCAGCGCGAGCAGCAGCAGCTTTCACAGGGCAGGACTCCATAGGAGCTGGAAGCTAATTACCAGATGTCTTGTAAATCTTTCCAATCTGCACAACTTCATCCAGTTTGCAATGTTTAACATCAGCTCTTTTGGAAACTTCTCATCCTTATTTTTGTGTAACAAATTTTCAACAAGCCAGGAGTTCTTTGTTCTCTCCTAATAAAACAACCTAAAATGTTAACAGTTCAGCATGAAACTAATGAACTAAATGCGCTTTTCTGGAGATCTGAACAGAAGTACAGACATTTCCAGATTTACGTAAAAATTTATTAATTTTGCAAAAAGTGCTTCTGGCTGTTTCTTTAAAATAACTTTAGAAGTACAAAAATGAATGCAAACAACGGTTGTAAATTATTTATGTGTTTTGCCAAACACTTGGCCGCTCAAACACTGCCCTTATTGAGGGCAACTTAAATTAAAATCTTAAAGGGGGCTGAAAAGAGAAGTCAGAGGTTTGCTCAGATGCAACTGTGCTTAATAGAAACTCTGTCAGCAAAATTTTACTGTGAATAACTGCTAGTGGCAATGCAGAGAGATTCTGCAGAGCGTTGAGTGTTCAAGTCTACAATTTACATGAATGGAAATGATTTTCAATTGCCTCCTCTTGGGGAACACGGTGAAAAGATGAAGAGTGAAGAGTTAGTCAGTTGAGTATTTCTGCTCCTGCAGTACTGCTGACACAGGGGACTGTCAGCTCTCCTCAACCGATTTCAGTGGGATCCGTACCAAGGAACCACATGGATTTGGTATGAAGTGGGAATACAGACCCACACTCACATGATTCCTCCCGTTGGCAGAGTTGGGAGGGGTTTGAACCACCGCAGGAGAAGTCTGGTAACATCTCTGCAGCTGCCGCTGACTGCAAAAAGTGAACGCCTGACCGTGCTGTGACTGTGCTATGGAAGGAAAGATGACTCTGAACTACCTAGGAAACGTGTTCTATGCCCAGAGCCAAGAGGAATCGGTGACATACGGCTTTTTGCTTGCTGTATAGCTGGAATGCCCCGTTTAACCACAATGATGCTTTATTTAAACCTCTTTGGCCAAAAGAAACAAAGGAAGAACTTCCACCTCGGGCAAAACACCCAGGCTGCTGGATGCCACCTGCTCTGGAAAGACTCTGTCATGACTAAAACTAGAAGCTTTGCTCTTATTTTATACAAATTCCACCCTTTGGATGCTGCAGATTACATGGTGTAAAAAGAAGTAACTTTTCCAGCACTCGGTATTAAATGTATTTAGATACATGCATTTTGGATTATAAGCCTAAAACACACTGTACTTCTTGGTGGATGAGCATCATCTGCTACAAGTCGCATCTTTCCCTCTCAACCATAATAACTTAAGTACCTAAAATATTGTCCTCAACAAATTATATTCATAAAAGCATTCAGGAAACATCAAGTTTATAGGAACTGCCACTACAGAAGGAGCAGCTACGCCCCGAGCCAAATGGCACTTAAACCATAATCTCCATTTGAGCTGCTGTTGCAAACAAGCAGTAGTATTAACTACAAAACCTCTGCTGCTAAAAAGAAAAGTGGCAAATATAGAATCAGAAACATAGAATCATAGAATTGTTTGGGTTGGAAGAGACCTTTAAAAGTCATCTAGTCCAACCCCCTGCAACGAGCAGGGACATCTTCGACTAGATCAGGTTGCTCAGAGCCCCGTCCAACCTGACCTTGAATGTTTCCTACCTACCTACCACTGCTCTGAGCAACCTGTTCCAGAGTTTCACCACCCTCAGTGTAAAATATTTCTTCTTTATATCTAGTCTAAACCTACACTCTTTTAGTTTAAAACCATTACCCCTTGTCCTATCACAACAGGCCCTAAAATTAGTGGCTGCGTTCAGATGTGCACAACTATCCAGGAGGACTAGGGTTACATGAAGCTCACACTTTGGCAGGCACAGAATGACATGATCCCTCCATCATCAATAGGCCACCCCTCCCAAGCGGCAAAACTCAGTGAGCAAGGACTGGACCCTTCTACAACTATATATCCCTCGTGCCTTTGAAAGAAAGGAAGCAAGAGGCCTCGTTCACTCAAAAGGATTCAGGACAACATGTAGAAGAGTTGCCCCCACTTACAGAATTGCAACTGCAGTACTTGAAAGCCAGTGATGCTGGCTGAACCACAAGGCCGTGAGGAACTCGAGGCCTGGGTGGGTACGCCATACAGGAGTCGAAAGCATAATGCTAAGGCAGCAACAGTGTTTTTTTCCAATCAGACTAAAAGCAATAAACTGTTCAAAATATATTCTAGGAAGGGAAGTACTGCAAAATCTGGTATTATTCTCCTGCTGAGAGTTGATGCTGAAGTGATGACACCAGTAATTTCTATGTGACTCTTTCCATATGCTGCTCTTGCATTCAACGGGAACAGTCACCCTTGTCAGCTCTAAAGAGCCCCCCCTGAGTTTCTGTGTATTAAAGATTAAAAAAAAGATTTACACTGTTTTCCTCTGAGCACTTGGGTCCCCATGCTATCCTGAATGACTTAAACATTTGTGAGCGCTTCTTTCCTTTAAATGTTAACAAATTTCAGTCATTATTACAGCAATTTTATGAGCGCAACTTTGTGAAAAGATAAATCTCCTAACATGTTCTGAAACCATGGATCTACAACACTTCCATGTGCCTCTCAAACACTTCAGAGCAGGCACCTCCCTTTAAAGATCTACCCCGGAGAGACCTCCAGCACCCAGCACAACCTCATTAACCACTGACTCGTCTGAGACATGGAAGCAGCAGCAGTCCACCTTTAATGCAAGGCACTAAGCCATCGAAGGTATGAAGACAGTGATTTGCGATACGAAGTGGAGCATATCATGATGATATGTTCTTGACGGTCCTTTCTTCTTTCCATTTTAAAAGCTTTATATATACTCTGCAGATTGTCGTTTCTGTGCTTGTCAGATCAACTCAGTGACTACGCCAAGCCTTCCTACAAACAAGAATTACATTAGTCACTTAAACCTCAACTGCCTACACAGTCATAAACTAATCCACTCAGCTCAATTATATTGCAGTTACATATCCAGACCTGCAGTCCGATGGGGGAAGAACTCTGTGGAGCACAGAAAAGGGTGAACTCGCCGGGCTCTGGCGAGCGGGTGTCATCAGGATGCATCTTGGAATACCCAAGCATCCTCCCCAGACGGCAGGTACGGAGCAGAGAGGAGCCATCATCAAATACTTGGACCCTGAAAATTTCAAATGCTCTGAAGGTCAACCTCCACCTCAAATCCATCTAAAAGCCATGAGGTAATTTTGTTGGCACTCCAAACAAAGTGCTGTGTAACAGGCACAGGCTGCTTTTTAGTTTCTGAACAGCCTCTAGGCACAGCTCTGAGCAGTGTATCATGGAGTCAAGGCACAAGGTGAAGCAGGTACAGACAAAGGCCGCATTCAAAACAACAGGATACATTCAATATGCAAAGCACAAATAAACTAAACATAGCTGACTATTTGGCATCAGAAAGCATCCAACAGAAAAATAAATCCCAACTTTCAAACACTGACTTCCCCATACCTTTATCTACTTGCTGTTTCATTAATTTTAATGTTATGTCCACAAAACTAACATACTACTTCTGCAGACTGTAGGTTTCCAGCCCCCTCAGAGTTCAAATTTTCAAGCTCTACTACACCTTCCCACTTCACAGTCTTCACAGCCTTCTCAACCTCCCTTCAGAAATGCAAGGAAGGTATGTCTTCTGCTAAAATCTCAGCCAGCAGAAACCAACCGTGGTTCTCCCAGAATGGGCCTACATTTGCTCTGCCTCTCTCCCTCCATCTGCCTCAGCCTCCCATCCAGTTTCAAAGACATCTTCTTCTTCTTCCCTACTACTCCTTCAAATTGCTATTCTTCTGACAATGAAGCCAACCTTCATCTCATGGAAGACAAGATTTTCCTTGACAATCTAATAGACTCAAGGAAGAAATATTCATTATAAATGGCATAGTTACTGGCTTCATATCTATTGAAAATATTCATCAGATAGACAGACAGCAGTACCCAAGTATCTTTCACCATTGCTGGTCCTAACACAGATTGAATTATTCACCTTAGACTCATATTCAAACCGGAGAAGTTTTGTTTATAAAGCTTTTGTTCTGAGCATGCCTGAGATAACCACATAACAGCCAGAAACTACTGAAGACGAGTATTTTTCCTCCATGAATTTCTAATCAAACTAATGCAATGATCCTTCTTTGTGCACGGTAAAATACTTCTTAATTGGTTTATGCCTGTTGCATAATAATATAGAAATAATCTATCATGTTTTTACAATAAACCAAGTCTAAAAAGGATGATACACTGCCTCTAGCTGTTCGCATGTTAATCTCAAACACCTATATTGATGCAAATCTGCTGTGCTTATATTTCTACTGTCAACATTTACTTCTCCTTAAAAATCTTCCTTTTTAATCTAAAAATATTTCAACGGTGAAGAATAGAAATAGAAAAGGAAAATGACAAGGATATATTAGAGGAAATTGATTAAATATTCATAAACTAGGAAATGTTAAATTTGAAGTTACACATGGCAACCTTAATAACCTTAATTCTAAACTGTCTGACAAGTTCCTCAAGTTTCCTTTAGCTACCTGCACCTTATCTTAAATAATTTTTCAGAACTTCAGAAACACCACCTTTTAGTGGGACAAATATTTCGCATCTATAACCTCTAGAGCAAATTGTCTATACCCAGCTTCCTGCCAGTCAAAAATACCACAATACCAGAGAACACCTATGGCTCATACGCTGAGCCAAGCTCACCACTAACACCCTCCCTGCAACAACTGTGAGGACGACAGTTCCACTGCTAAAGTGAATTACATTATGCCATTATGAACCTTGACAGGAAAGAAAAAGTTCTGGAGCATAGCATATTTTTTCTAGAAAAGGCATCAAATTAATGTCAGTATTATAACATTAAAATGATGCAAATATCTAAGAAAGAAAGTATTACAGGATGTCTTAAGTGTGTATGAAAGCAGAGGCAAAAGTAGCACCATCAATTTGAGAAACAAACAGGAATTTAAAGGGACTGTACAGTATAGAAGAGTTGTACGTTCAATTTTAGAGATACTGCAAGAACTCTGCCTAACATAAAAAATGCGTATGTTTAAACATTCAGACTTGCAACTGTTTTACGCTTGGGCATTTGTGAAGTTATCCCAGCAGCAGCTGCATTCCTTCTGAGCTTAGCACTCCGAATCCTCGGGTTTTGTAGGAAAGCCGAAAAATGGTAAGGCATTAAAAAAACTTCATACTTCTTCACAGTAAATTCTCAGCCAAACACTCCCAGGGTTTACTTGCTCTCAGTCCCCTCACCATTTTATACACTTGTCAAGCACAAGACTGTTTTCCTGCCTCCTCCTTCACTTCAGCTACATGACACTGCTGTTACTTTTCTGCAACTTGTAGCTAAATCAGAGCTTGAGACAATACATGTCAGTACTCAAAATATCCACGAATAAGACACAGGATTGAATAATGTATTCTGCAGACCCCCATGAGTGAGAAGAACTTTCATCTGTAAAGAAATCATCTCATCTTCCCTCTACCTCAATAAATAAAACTGTCCTTTTTTTTTTTTTTAATATGGAACATCTAAACAACAGAAACATTTGTTTTCTTTGGATTCAGTTTTCTTAAACACTTTATTTTTACTTTAGCTGAGGATCCAAATTCAAAATCTATCTGTATTACTGACGAAGACAAAAAGTATTCCCAGCGGCGGCACATCTAACCCTAAACCAGGTCTCCCTGATGGACAAAGGAAGTTCTTCATCAGCCCGAGGCCAGATACCCCAGTTTTACAGCACAGAAAAACTCACAGAAGACACATTGGCAAAAGCACTCCCAAACCAATTAAAACCTACAAAAACATTCTCAGGGATTTCTGCACAGCTACTCAGCCATGACCGAATCCTTCAAGAATGACCAGGCTCCAGCAGTAGAGAAAAGCAACTACTAAGAAGCAAGAGCAGCAGAAAACACTCCGCCAGCGTGTGGTTTGCGCAAATAATATGGACAAATATTAAAGTCGCTTTTCTCAAAACTCACCTCAGCGTCACCACGCTGCCCTGCTCCGGGAATACATGCCACACCAGAGGCTGAGGCATGAGCTGGCTTTGTCCGTGGTGACTCCATGGATGAAGTCTGGAAACAAGCCAGCTTGCATCTGGGTGAGGCATCAATCTGTTTCCCTGTCTGGCATTAAGACAGGTAAGGCTGAGGAGAAGTTAAAGCTCTCTATATGGCATTTAATGATCCAGGCCCCCACCAGCCGGACAGTGCCTGGGCTGAGCCCTACTCCATAACCGAGAGGGGTTTTCAAAGTCAAACACCGCCTACAGACTTCAATGTCACGATCCCACGTGTGTTGCAATAACAAAAACCCGAGAAAAAACCAGAAAGACCCAACCCCCACAAACTAGACCCCCAAACTCCATGTGGTTTTTTTGAATAAAAAATAGAAAAATCACACTTTCCTCAGAAACACCAAAAATAAACGCTGCTGAGGTAGGAAGTAATTTGCTCATTACACCAAGTAAATGAGCCTGTGTCAGCAGACTCAGTGCATCCCGAGGAACTGTACCCAAATGAAGGTGCTTGCACAGGATTTTAAAGAAAGATAAATCTGCCTGGAAAGAGATCAGTACTGTTCCCTCAGCCCTGGGGACCTGCCCCCCGTATGTCCTGCACCAAAAGGAGGGACAGTGTACCCCATACTAGGCCCATTCTGGTCTTCGATGGGTGATACCTGTTGGAGGAGAGGCCACAGATATCTTTGTTCTGGCAGAAGAACCACGCACGCAGCAATAAGCGATATCAAGTCTGAAATTTGACTCCGAGACAACAACATTCAAAATTCATAAAAAACCAGATTCAACTTCTTTCCTGCATGCTGACGCAAGGTTAACTTTTGAAGTCTAATTATGATCATTGAAATTTCAATAAACTCGCTCCACTGTTGAACAACAAACCGAAACATGTTATCAGGCAGGGATTTGTTCAGAGCCGCCAAGGATACACTTGGCATGTCCCACTCCTCCGTTCATTTCAGCAGGGCCGTTCCAGAACAAACACACATTCAGAAAAATTTAAATAATCTGGAGCAGCTGGATGCAATCTTGAGTCTTACTTAGGAGCGCAGTGTTCAAAAGCATATCCAAAAATGAACCAAAAGCTGCACGCTCAGGTCCGAACTCGGAGGGGGAATTCACATGACGGCTGAGGAGCTGGCAGCGGTGGGTTAGTGGGAACTGGTGGAGAGGAGCGCAGAGGAGAGGATCACTCTCCTGGTGGTTAGGGAAAGCCAGACAGCAGCTCAGTTTTATTATCTAGGGAATGCTATAAATGTCAGCAGCAAGCGGTCAACTAAAAGGAGCCTTAAAATGATAAATGAGATCAGCATAATACACAATATTACCTTCTGTTCCTAAAGAGACAGAGCTTATGTTGGCTAGGACAATTTTAGAATCATCCCATGCAAAACATATTACAGGAGGATTTTCTATTCTCCCCTTTCCTGAAGATTTACCAGAGACCTCGACTAACTCTCAGGGAATCGGGGGGGGTGGGTGGGATCTAGTGGGAAGAGCTGGTTTCTCACAACTAGCCACTGCCTTTGTCAGCCCGAGGAGCAGCTTTAGCTCTTGAGCTGTTAATGGCTTGAGCTGTTAAAGGCAAATCCAACAGGGCAGGAGGGAGGGAGGTAACGAAGACCGATGAAGACACAAGACCCAGGACATTTTTCTATTTCAATGCTTTCTGGATAGATGTTCCCCCCAAATTTAATGGAGGAGGTAGAAAAGATACCACCAAAGCTATTTTAATGTGTAGCTTTTCACAGGACGTATGCAGGATATATACTGGTTAGTACAATTAGTTGATATAGTAAATATTTTGCTGGCTTTGGCTATGGAGAGCATTACTAAAATGACAAAGTGTACTCAGTCCCTTTGACCAAATTCTGTTCTCAGTCTCGTCTGAGGCTTGACTAATGTCACTGAAGTTAATGGAGTTGCTTTATACCAACACAATATTATATTTTAGACGCTAAGAAATGCTAGTAAGAATTAATTTACTTAATTCAAAATTCATAAAAAGACAGCGACTAGTGCTTTTATCTATAAATGTATAGTAAAAGCATAAAGAATAATGCATAGCTAATGATTTAACATTAATAATTAAAATTTAACAATTAACAATAATTAACATTAATAATGTATAGATAATGAATTAGTATAGCTAATGAATTAATAAACAGTGTAAAAAGGCAATAAAACTGAAAATGAAAGAGACCTCCAGTGCTTCGGATAAAAACTGATTTATAATTTCTTCAGATTTAATATTTGCTTTACAGAAAAATCTCTTTCTCAGAACCTCTACAATCTCTCCGAATAAGATACAAAATCTCTTAGAATAAGATACAATCTTTTAGCATAAGATACAAAAATCTCTTCAGGTTAATTCACAGCTCTTCTGAGCAAAGGCAAACCCCACAATCTTATTATTTGGTTTTCCTGGTAAACAGATTAGATCCGCAGATGCAGCTACTGCTTTACATACGCGTGTGACAACCACTGGCATATTGCTCTAGCAGTGCTCGAGCACACATTTCTCTACCAGTTAAACAACCTTTCCCAAAATAAACACATCTTCTCTGTTACCACAAGCTATAAACCAGTTCAAGAGCCCTGAAATGATATTTTCATTAGTTTGAGACGCTTAAGCATCCCTGTACTGAAACACCCATATAGCCCATATAAACCTTATGAGACAGGAAGAGTATAAATCCTGCTCTCCTATTCCCTTAATGAGAATGTCTAATAAAAATGTAAACTAATTCTCTTGGCCGCCACTATCCTGTCTACTGAATGAAATCTTCCTTTTCACCCTCATATATTTATACACCTTTAAAGCTACAATATCAGTATGGTTGGTTGAGATTACTCATCCAGTGCCACAAGCTGGCACTGGTTTCTTAAATTATTTTTTTTTTGCCTTGTCTGAGACCAGCCAGGATCACCCACCCCGTCAGCTAATCCAACCCCTTCAAGCCAATACTGTAACAGCCTCACCGAAGTCCAGTCTCCGTCAATAAAGCAATTACAAATCCCTTAGCCGGCAACATTTCCTTGTTGAAGGCATACTTTAGTAAATATGAATTATCTAGTTGATTATAAACATTTATGTGTTTTTAAACTCAAAACCGTATTAAATATGCTTAAACTGTGCTTTCCTTTCTCTCTCTGTAAATGTCTCCTTGTCCTCCTAACCCAAACAAATACAGACGGCGCTTCTCCTGCGACATTCCTCACCGTTATTAGCTGGGTGGACATTTCTGTCTCCTGTTCCCCTTACACAGCGGCCCTTGCTCAGCCCTTGCCCTGCATCCCTGGAGTCTCTCCAGGGAAATGAGAGTTTCAGGCAGGCAACAATCTGACTGTCCGGCAGCAAAAGGAAGAGAGTGGAGATTTCAGCTCATTTTCATGCCTGACCTGGAAGCCAGGTAAGAATGCCCCTGGACAATTTGAAAACCTTAAAAAAAAAAAAAAAAAAAAAGAATGCTGAGGCTTCCAGCTAAAAGCCAGGGGTTATCAAAGAGATCCCACAAACCCTGGGATGATGCAGAAAAGCAAGTTGTTTGGAGAATGGATCAGGAAATGAGTGGAAGTATGGACCATTCTCAGACGTGGCCAGCAATTGCAGCTAAGCGCAGAGCAGAGCCATGCTGCCTGCACCCGCCCGCTTTTACCGCTACCCGGCCAAAAGCAGGATCACAAGATGCGTTTCAAGGCAAGGAGGTCCCAGGGTGGAAGCTGCCAGAAAGAACATGTAGAAGATGAGACTGTGGGAGAGGTGGGCTGCCTTTCACCATTCAAAGCTGGAAGCGAAAGCATCCTCACTTGGTCCTGACTGGCCGTTGAAATAGCCTACTGCCAAGGAAGCATTTTCTCCAAGCTCTCTCCCAAAAGAACACCTCTTGCTGGGGACCAAACAGGGAGGAGACTGCAAATCTGCCCTTCCCTTCTGCTGTAGAGTGGTGCTCTCGTACCATGGTTAGCACGTGTACAGAAGCACTTGGGCCCCAGCTAGCCCAAGGTACTCCCAGGGAACACAGCTGGACAAACTGGTCTTTTAGGTGGGCTTCTCCACACTCTTGCTGGGTGCCCTCCCTCCTACTGCCCCACGTTTGTCAAATCACAGCTCTGGAATGGACTGGCAAGCCAAGCTTGTTTCTGGCTCTCCCAGGTAAATGCTCACTGCCAAAGAGATGAACCTTCCCAGGGAACAGCAATCCTCCCCCTCCTTGTCTCACATCCAACAGGGCCAGCCCTGGCCAGAGAGCAGGCTTCCAGGCAGAGAAGAGCCAACGCTCGGGAGCAAAGCGTCTGTGAACATCAAGAGAAAGCAGGAACTGAACACCATCACTCCTTTGTGGGTTTGTACAGCAGGAATTAGACCACTTTGGAGACAGCCTCCAGCCCAACTGTTTATTATAAGGTATCTAACCCAAAATTAGGCAAGGGAGCCTGCCCTTCAAAGTCTCTCTTCTTTCATCCTGTGCTCTAACCTTTTGATGAAAAGCAGACAGAAGAAAGGAACAGAGTGTGTTTAGTACATGTAATATAAGCAGGTCTGGTGGCACGCTGATACTTCCCAGTCTCCAAGGAGAGGGTAACAGCTGTCCTGCTGCTTCAACCGCCTGCTCCTGAGTTGATTCAGGCAGTGTCTGAAAAAAATAAAGCCACGCCACAGCGCTTCTGAGCTGGGGGACGGGCAGTGGAGAGCCTCTCACGCAAGGCTCCTTACGCAGCCCTACACACAAAATGTCCCACACCAACCGCTCTGTCTCCGCACGAATCATGAGTGTTTCCCCCCAGCAAACTCCAGTCAAACCTTCTGGTTCTTCTAACGCATTCTTTTTAGGCAAAAAAAAAAGCATTTCTCTTATTACGTCTGTATTGCCGTTTTGCTGTAGCACTAGAAGACACAAGGCAAGGGAAGAGCTTCTCCTGCCAGCCTTCCTGCCCCAGGCTGCTCCTGTCATCTTCTCCACACGGGTGCAGGACACGGAGGTGGTCCCTCTCAGGGGCACCAGCCATCTTGCCCTGGTTGCCTTTGTCCCTGGTATACTCAAACAGCTCCTCGCAGGATCCAGTGAGGTTCCCATACTGAGCAGGCAGCCTTCGAGATGCAGTTAGGCCAGCTGGTTTTCCCTTGCAGTATTCATCCCTCTGGGAAGCTCTGCCTTTCGGCAGTCTCTGCAGGCAGTGGTGTCAGGCCTGGCAGCTCACCTGCACTTCAGGCTCCCCGCCATCCCTCCCACCACTGCGGGAAGGGGAGCTCGCCGCCGCCTCTGCCCCGCTCCGCGTTTCCCGCTGCCGCCGGTCACGCTCCCCAGTTCACACGGAGAGTAGCTCCCAGAGGAGACGGCAAATCGAGACAGACCCGCTGGCAGCTGGCCGCAAGCCTGGTCTACACTTTTTAAATGGACACACAACTCCAAGTAAGAGCTCTCTCACGCCACAGTGCCCCGCACGACAGCCCTGTCCTTCTCAGCTCCGGTCTTCCAGCACTGAACGCGACTTTCTTCCACGTTCACAGAGCAGACCCAACAAATGTCATCCAAGCTGTTTCGCTCTGAAACAACACAAGTGGGATGGAACCACCTGCAATCTCATAAAGGTGCATTTCAGGCACTGAGGGCAAGCCAAAGTGTTGGGGTTTTTCTCACAACTGATTCAAAGCAGAGATATTCACATGCCTGGCGCCGAGGCCAACATCAGATCCACTTTAGATGATCTCCTGCAATGCTGACATTACACTGGGCAGCTCAGCTCTGCAGAGGGGAAGACAACTTCTGCCCTGATGGCAGCCACTCGAAACAACCACTAAAAAATACATTTGCTTCCATTTGGCATTTTTCCCACTCTCCTGGAAACGCCATGGTGAAACAGTTTCAGGTTGAGGTGTTTTGGTTTTTTTCAAAACGTTTTGACTTAAAATAAACACATCAAGTTTCCTTTGAAAATGAGAACGTAATCCCGATGTAAGTGATCGTGCAACTGCTAGAGGAGAAGCGCTGCTCAGCACCCAGGCCAGACGGCTCGGCCACCGACGGGCAGACAGACACACAGAGCACTGGCAGCCACCTCCAGACACCCATTCCTCCTGGTGCCCGAAAGGGACTGATCTTCTGGGGTGAAGCACCCTAAAGTTCACCTCCTCTCGTCACCACAGATATGCAGACACCATCTATTCAAACAGGAGCTGCCAAGGAAGGGAGTCAATGAGGAGGATCTGCAGCAGCAGTTGCTAGGGGTTAAACACTGCTCTTGCGACACAAGAGGAAAGTTCAGAAAGACACTTTGGCTCCAGATCAGACTTTTTATTCCCCTACCCACCCAGATTACAGCCCAAAGCCTTCTCAGGGTACTGCTCCCTCCTATTTGGGTCGTTGCCCATTTATGTGCACCACTAACGAATTCAACAGCTGCAAATCAGGCAAGGGAAAAGGGATTCTTGAGATCTACGACTGCTTCATCTGGCTTACACCTGCATTTCTGACATACGTGCAAAGCGCATCCGGATCATGTTTTCTTCACTGTAGATAAAGACCATGGGAATTGCCCGCATCGTGTGGAAAATGTACTTAATCAGCTTCTACCAAGGACCAAGATCACTCTGAAAGGGGTAAGTGCTGCCTCCCTGTGTGGGGCAACAGCCTGAGCTCTATTTCCTAATTATGTCTGACCCGGAGGTCATCAAGACAAGCCACCCAGCCCTCTTTTTCAATCAACCAGGAGAACCATTTGCTGTAGCGGGTAAACTTTTCAGAGCAAAAACTGTCCTTCTGAACGTTTTTGTGTTAGGATTAGCACAACAGGGTCCCCTAACAAGCATCTGCCCCCGCAAAAAAAAAGAAAGGAAAAAAGAGATATTTGCAGTGTTGAGGAGGCCTGTACAAACAGAGAGTGCAAACGAACAAAAGCCCATGTTACCTTTCCACCCGCTTACTGGGTAGCGCTAGGGGCTGCCCGCCCTTCTCCCACATGTGAGCCCAGAGACGCTCATGCCCTGAGCATTACGCCCTTCAGCACTTACTGGTGACAAAAGAAGGTGCAGTTTACACTTACTTTTACAGCTCCATTAAAAGGTGACCTGCAAATAAAAAAAAAAATCAAGCACACTTAGTATTATGTGCTGAATGCCCCCAAATAAACAGGACTAGATGAGCATCCAGCCCTCACGTGAAAATTAGGTGAAAAAACTGGCAATGAATGTGTACTTTGATTTTACACTCCTGAAACAGAGGCCTTCTAACAGCAATGCAGTGAACCATTCCTGACAACTACCGCCTGCACATTTCCACCCCTCGCTGCTTGCAGGCAGCATACTGGGATGGAGGAGTGGCAGAACTATTATTCCTTCAAATGGCTTATTTCTGAAACCACCACAAGAAAGCTGACAAAGGCGAGGGGACTACAGGCAGGTCCCTTTTCCCCCGCTTTCCCTCTCCTCACTCTGCTCGGGTGCCAAAGACTAGGCTTTCCAACGGCACTGACCTGACACTGGGCATGAAACTCCATGTGGAGCCACTGGTGGATCAGACATCTTTGAGAATCAGGCTTTGAGATCTGTTAATAATACTAGCAGTGCACTGTACAACTATGGGTAGAGATTTCTTCTGTAAAATATTGAACGCAACAGCTATTTCTGACAGCAGTGCCACACTACTTTCCCCTCTTCCTTCTGCGTTTGGCCCTGGTTAACTCCCCTCCCTTGGACCCAGTTCAGGAAAGCGTTTCCGCATGGGCTTAAACCCCACCAACTTCAGCGGGAAATAAGCGCATGCTTCATTACTTTACAAAATGGGATGTTTAAATGAATGTAGATGTCTCCCACCAATGCTCTTTTGTACCAAATTTTGTACCTTTTTTATCAATTACCCTGTATAAAGTGATAAAAAACTAGCCATAAGTGATTTGATTGCTTCATAGCTACTCGCATTCATTCCGACTTAGAAACACACGGACATGTAAAAGAAGATTAAGGGTTTTCCTGTCATGGTATTCTTATACTGCTCCCCTGGCACACAAGAGGAGGCTGGTAAGCATCGTGCTGCAGTCCTCAAACAGCCTTGATCTCCTTCCAATTCTTATTTGCCATTTCTCTAGAGTGAGGCTTGACAAAAAACTACATTAACCTAGAGATATACACTATGGTGGTGTTCAGAAAGTTGTTCAAATAAGGCCTAGCACCTAGTTTCAAATTTCTTAAGTAAACAGTAGCTTTGGTGACCTAGTGTCATTAGAATACATTGTTACATGCTCACTGTTTGTTGCTTTCTTCAATTGTGCTTTATTATTTCTCATTCTTTTCTCATTCCAAAATCTGATACTGCTTTATAGGCATCCAAGCTGTTAATGTAAATCAGCAAGATTATCCTACAACTAGAGCTCCACTATAAAAACTTCAGAAATACTGTTCTGTAAATACAAGTGTCAGAGCAACCAGAGGTGTGCACACTCTCTACACGTAAATGTAGAATTTCAGGCAAATTGATTGACATACAAGAACCATTATTTAAGTTAAGAAACCAAAGGAGCGAGTTATACCAATTCCTGCCAACAACAATTCTTCTGTTTTCAGTAGACTGATAAAGACATCTGCAATGGATTAAGAAAGAATTTAAAAATAACTGTAATTTTAGGTAGGAGATCTTTTAAATTAGAAGTACTGTTGAACCAAGAAAAGGGCGTAGCTTATGCTGAATTCACACTTACATTTTAGAAGAGGCAGATGATGGAGTTGACCAGAGACCACAGGGCAAAAGCTGCTTGGTCCCATCATCTCTCCCTGCCAGCCTCCCTGAATAAACCCACCTTCCTGACGTCTTCCTGCTTTCAGCTAAGACATGAAAGGCAGGTTTCCTCTTGCCTTGCCTGGGACAAAGCACGCCAGAGAAGAGTGTGCAGCCACGGCCATGCCCCACACGCAGGCACGGGGGCGTCACGCCAGTGCTGTGGCCAGAAGCATGACTGACACTAACAAAACAGAGGAAACCAGCCAGAAAAAAAAATGCACAAAATAAACAAAGAGAATAAAACCCCCAAACAGCGTTTTTGTTGATTTCATATTGCCTGTAACGACAGCGGACATCATACTTCAGAAAAATATGCCATCCCAAGAGCTTTCCATAAAGTAATACTGGCACGGCTTTGTGTTGTGTGTCTGTCTGATCCAGCATCCTCCAACCAGTCCTTCCGCTAAGATTTCAGCGTACAATTAAAAGAGGCTAATTGTGTAGAGAGAGAACCACGCATGAAACAGTGGCACGGGGTCTGGCTGAGCCTCAGTCCCCCAGCAAGTGACTTCAAGAAGTTTCCAGGCAAGCCAAGGAAGAGAGCGGAACCACACTGCGGACTACGGCAGGCTGCTTCCCTAAGAGCTATACGTGCAGAAATAGCACTTAAATGAGACGCCCTCGCTTGAACAATTAGAAGCATGATTCAAAAGGGAAAAAAAATCCTGAGACATACCCACTGAAATATTTAAATATTTTTTAATTACTCTGTCGATTTACATTAATTCCAGCTTTTTCAAACTAATGTTCAACTGTTAGACTACTAGGCAACGCCATCTAGTGATGCGAGTTGAAAAAAATCACGCTCTGTCCTTTATTAAAAGGTTCACTCTTGCAAACTCTTCTTTGTGGATGACAGTTTCAATAGGTGCAAGATTTTCAGTACCTGTGAGCATTTTCAACCTACAGCTTTAATGTAGGAAAAAAGGCCCGGACCTTTTTATTTACCCTGAAGTAATTTACAGAACTGACAACACAGAGAGCAAGCTGGGTTAATCACAGCAGAATTTAAACACACACATCATATAGTCTGGAAATGATACAGGGATACGGTGCAAAGCCCAATAAATTACCTTCCAATTCTGGGAATAGCTACAGATATTATTTACATGATACCTATTTTATTTACCTAATTTTTCAAGATTTCTCTTCCTGTGTGTAAAATACTCGCTTGAAAAATTTTACCCCAGCCTTACAACCCCAAGGGAAAGGAAACCCTGTGCAGGCTTAAACTCTCTTCTTTAAGAGGTGGAACCACTCGCTCAGTCATCCGCTGGCGGTAGCTGCTAGCTGTAATTAGCTTCTGGTGGAAATTGCCAGCAGACACAACTAGAAGTTTAAATCAATTGGCTCTGCTTCCTCCTTACAAGAAAATTGGCATTTCAGGGCTGCATTCCAGCGTGATGGATCTAAGAGACCAAAGCCAATTTGACAAGAAAGGGAAGTGTCCCTTTTCATGGCCTGCTTTAACCCTGAACACGCCGCATGCTCCTGAAAAGGATGTCGTATTTTTTCCTTTTTTTTTGAATCCCCAAAGAAAGTAACAACAAATACACAACAAATATTCCTCCAAAAAAAACCAGTCCAGTGTCCATCCCCAATTATTTTCACTGTACAGCTGTGAAGATGGGAGAGGGAGTGACAAGACGTGAAAAGTCAGAAACTGTGAATAACGGGAGCACATGAAACAGGACTTGCAGGAGTAAGCGGAGCCCAGCGCATGGAAAGCCAAGGAAAACCCTCCAGCACCAGCACAGCAGCCGGTTCACACTCACCCCAAAGGCCATGGGCTCACCACAGCTCTCTGTTTCGGGTGCACCACATCGCACCTTTCCACAGTACCACAGCAACGGCTGCACGGGTACCTGCTCTCATCCTGCTCTGCCGCACACCCTGCTTTCCCCCCGTTTTCTGCATTTGATCAATATTGCATTATTTCACCATTTAAGGCTTCATGAGCCTGCAGCAGCGTATGGGCTCTGCATTCTTGTGACCCGTCCTGATCTTGTCCTCATCCGTGTAAACTTTGTCAAGCAGATCCTGAATGTTCAGCCGCGATGAGTAAATAGCGTCGTTGCTTTGCCAACGCTGGGATGCGTGTCTTTCTGGGATTTAACTTCTTGTATCTAAACTCCCGGGGCTACCCGAAGACCTCGAGTTGTAAAGAAACACTTCACTTCCCCAAGGCCACCATTAATTTGCAATGAACACGTCTGACACGTGAGCAATTCTTTTCAACGAGATGGTATCTATAGCTGGGTGCTGTAACTACTCTTGAGAAATAACAACTTCTTACTAAATCACATAAACATCTACATCAGGGGGCTGCCTAAATTCTCCATGTCAGCAGCGCACACGCACTCCTGCCTTATCAAAGCAGTGAGGATTTCTGTCGGGCTACTTTTCAGCACCCACTTTAAGCTGTATATTAAAAAACTTGGTCCGTGATGTCTTCTTCCTCACCAGAAAGTAATGTGATTTGAGACATGTAAGAAATTCACATGCAAAATACACTACATACAGCACTTACACGAAAGCTTAATGGAACAGGGAAGAGTTTAGTCAAGCGGGAAGTCAAGCATGGCAAATTGGCCTATTTTTGACACTAGATAGACTGGT
The DNA here is from genome assembly GCA_013400135.1 of Rhinoptilus africanus. Taxonomy (NCBI): domain Eukaryota; kingdom Metazoa; phylum Chordata; class Aves; order Charadriiformes; family Glareolidae; genus Rhinoptilus; species Rhinoptilus africanus. The sequence goes on along the minus strand of VXBO01002542.1, from coordinate 184,305 downwards.
CGCATTGTAAACTAGTGGAATTATGTAGATCCTGCGCTAGCGACTGTTTTGATGCATTTCCTGAAAAGACATGCAGTGACAGCACAGCAGGACTGCCACAACCACTCACACTCCAACTGCCCTATATATGCACAACTCTCCTAAATATCTTTTAATACCCACGTTGTAACCCTACTTAAACAGGTCAGCTACTGAAAAAAGGTGTGTGTAGGAAAGGTGTTACTTACCAGAACTTTTCTAGGTGATTAACCAGAAAAAACACGGGTGCACACGCTTGACTATATGCCTCCCACAATATTACATTTTTCAGAAAGCAGGTTTAAGAGCACTCTAACACTTTTACTTCCTTTTAAAAAAGCCCATTTTAATATAAAACCTCTTCCAGCATGCTAGATAGCTTTAGCTAGATGGGATCTTTTCCCTTCCAATTAAGAAGAAAAAATACTCTAGATCTAACCCTGTCTACAGTCTATCTATGCCTTTCCATTTTAAAAAGCCAACACTTACTACTTAATTATAAATCTGGTGTCTTGCACAAAAAATGGGATCTTTCTTAAGTTCTCTTCTGCTCTGCATTCCTCTGACCTAAAATTGCAAAGCTGTTTCCCAAGACTTTATCGTGTCTTTCTTGTTAAACAGTTATTCTTCCTATTAAACAAGCAATAGAACAAATCCTGATTATTTTTTTTTTTCTTTAAGCAGTGGAAAAGCAAAGTTTCTGCCAAAAAAATCTACATTGCCAAGAATGTCAGCTAACGTACATTCATTGCTTTCAAGGCTAAAAGCAGTTTGCACCAGACAGGAATCTCACCCAGGAGCTGAAACTCTCCAAGACATATGCTCTTTGGAGAGAGAGCGAGCAAGAGACCAATAGCTGTATGAAGAGGAGCAGGGAAAACTGGATTCACACTTAGCCTCCAAGGATTCCCTGCACACTTGGGCGCTGGGGAGTGCTCAGCCCTCCGATATCCCAGTTTCGCACCGCGTGGCTCCGTCCCCCAGGCGGTGCGGGGCTGTGGGACACACATGGCTAGTTCAGCTCTGCCAGGAGTAACATGAGCCTGGAGTCTTTCCTGATGGAAAGCAGGCGGCTGCCAAACCGAACGTGCTGCCTACAGCGCCTGCATCATTCTCTGCCTCGCTACGACACCATTCACTCAAAACCTGACGTCGCCTTCACCCAAAGTATCTGTCTGGGCAGAAATATGGCCCATAGGCTTTGCTACTCCCGTTGAGATCTCAGCTCGTTTTCTGCATGCTTGCTCTTTTCTAAAGGGCAGAACAAAGACAGTATTTGGCTTTAAAAACGCCTTGGAAACTACAAATGAAAAATCACATGAAAAGTGTACAGCTTTAATTACATCTCTCAAGGGGACAAGACAGCATTTTTGCATCCCCATCTTGCCTTCTCTCTGCCCTGGAAATTCTTGAGATGATCAGAGATACAAATTTGTAGGGGAAAAAATGACTTAGGTTACATCCCCAGCAGCTCGTGTAAATAACAGGATGTAAAGTCTCACAGAATTAGTTTACATTTGAAACATTTTCAAAATATTGTTTTAGCTGGGTATAATAGACCACCATAAAGATGTGACACACAGCAAACACAGGGCTGCAATTAAACAGCTGGCAAACAGCCAGGAAGAGATAAAGGCCCAGGCTGTCACTTGCTAGACAATATATATGGCTATTTTGGCAGCCAAAACTGAATGTGATAATTGAGCCATGACACATTAAAAAGGCACACAATTTCCAAGGCAAGAGTTCCTGAGCACTGAACGGGGAGCATCTATAGTGTGCTTACGGCGAACCAAGATTTAGGAGTAATAATGAGATTGGACTGATTACAATGCAGTGGTGCAAAGACAACCTTGTTTAACGCTGCACCACTGTAAGGAGTTATATACAACCCGACAGAAAAATACACGTGAGAAGCCCACAGAGGCTGTCAGCGTTAGAAACAACGTGAATCTGAAGAGCGTGTGGCTCTGTCTTGAATTGTTTCTCTACGTATTTTTTTTATATCAATCAGGATTTTATACAGTAGCATTCTTGTCTCCAGAAATTACAGTGCACTCCATTTGACTTCCAACACCGGGAAAAGCCCCAATCTATACAATTCAGTTTTTAAGTAAAAATATACAGTAATACATGAAGAGTAAATAGTTCTTCAGAATCACACTTGCTGTAAAGAAAAATGACTGTTTTGTTTAAGACATGAAGAAACTTAACACTGCCAGCAATAGCTATTTGGAAGACAAAGTCCAGGAGCTTTTCTAATGTTTCACTGCATGTTTTATTAAATAACCTAAGGACACAACAAACAAACAAATGTACCAAACGAAGACACGCTTCTAAGTTAACACCCAACAGCTATATAAAGCCTCCTATAAAATGCACTCCATCAAATTAACACGCTGACATCAATTGCATTCCCTTCTCGAGCAAAGGACTTGAAAGTCTATACATTGCCAGCCCCCAGTCCATTCACTCACTAACCTCCCACAAAGTGGAGGTACTTCATGATCCAAAATTAGGCTTATATAAAAGAGAAGCTAAATTTAGGCTCTGTAATAGGAAAATCCCTGTGAGTTTACTTCCTAATCTTATTCTAAACTTAACCACATTAAAGATGTATTCAAATAAAGAAAATGCCATGTGTACCCTTCCCTAACCAAAAGTTGCAGTGTATCAAGAGAGCTTAAAAAAATTTGTAAGAATCCACTTTTAGGCCCACTAGCACCACTGACACCAAGATGACACTTGCACAGCTCTTCACAACGTCAATACCAGTGAGTCAGAACTGAGTCCAGTAACTGGCAAAAGTTTTGGAAATGATCCCCTGCACCGAGCGTCAAAGAAAAAGGGGAGAATACAGAGACATGAGGAAGGATTCCCTTCAATTTAATCTAACATCTTATCTCAAATAAAAATATCAAGGTGCTCTAAAACATGCAGATTTCCCCAAAACAAACTCCTTATCCACTTCAAACTCAAAGATCCAACACACGCTCCACATCTAACAACCCCAGCAAACCGCCATTGCCACACTGGGCCAAAACGAAGCAGCAGCATCGATACCTGACTTCGTACTAAAAACAGTACAAGAAACAGTAATTATTACATAATCTACTTTCACAAAATTATCTTTAATGGCTGTGATAGTAACTTCATTAAGTGTCAGTGAAGGAAATGAAAAAGCTTAAAGATGAGGTCAGAACACGCACTTTTGGCTGCTTCCTCAGGAGATGCATCAAATACGTTATTTCTGTCTGAGGAACAGCGGACTCCTGAGGGTAGCTGTTACGCAGCCCCAAAAAGATAAATGAAATCATGATACAGATTTTTCTGACCCCCAAATTAAAAGGAGCGTAAGGGGACAACTGCAAGAATAAATGAGCTGATCTTCATCTGAAAAATTCATACTATTGCATGTATAAATGGCATATTATAATAGTAAGAAATATTAAAGAAGCACAGTCTTTTTTTTTTTTGGTCCCCAATACTGCAGCAGACACCCAAGCGTATTATTCCATAGGCTCTGCCAAGTGATGTTTACTTCAGAAAAGCACTTAAACGCACACACATAAGTTTTCCTGAGAAAGCTGAGAAAGGCACGGTGTGCTTTTTCTGACTCAGGGCCACAAAGCAGAAAGGCAGTAAATGGGTAGAAACAAAAGAGGAATGAAGAGAATTAAGTCCAAGGTAATTAACATTGCTCATACACTTGCCCCCTGCCCAAATATCCTATGAAATCTTAGTAAAAAAAGAATTTTGTCATTAATTTTGTATTCCGGCATGACTGTGAATAGCCAGTTATGAAAAGAGCTCTCATGAAATTCAATGTCATCCAAAAAGTAAATTTTCATACAGACTGTGGGAAAGTGATGGAAAACTGTTTTAGGACAAGAAACAAACAAAGGTAAAGAAGTAGCTTTGCAGTATGAGAAGACTCGAGGACTGTGAATAAAACTGTGCCAGGCAGAAAAGGAAAGACTGAGTAACACAGACGAAGAGGAATACTACAAGCAGGTAGTTCATTTACACCTACCAGGGAATCAAGGAGCGTTTCTTGTTATGACTATGCTAAACTCCATTCAACCTTTGGCCACTAGTAATCGGCTGTAATTGCAAAAGAAACTTTGTCTGAAAATACAAGGAATTATAGGTAAAAGTTTTTAGTCTTCTGCTGCACAGAGTGGTAGCTGTAAGAAGGTGTGCCCCAGTAAAACGCAGAGCACTAATCCTCCCCCACAAAGCAGAATACCCTGGAGTAGGTAATAACATTCTCTGCAAAGTAAATCCTCTCTTTATTTATACTCTGGCACGGTTTCCCAATGTTTACATTTATTCAACAAGCCAAAAAATTACTCAGACTTATTTTTTCTTTATATTTCACATTTAGAAGAACAGCAAAGCTCTGAGCACCTGGACCGTAATTAAATCTATAACTCATCCAGCAGCATGAAGACTAATACACAAATAAATTAACTCCACCTGCCAGGAGAATTAATAATACCCGGAACAACTTACTGCAGATACCAAAAATGAGAAGAGAAAGGTTTTACAGTAAAGCTTCTGTCTTTCAAACTTCACTTAGGAAGATCTTTTTCCCCAAATTCCTATTCCAGTGGTGATCCAGACCCCAACACTAAAACTTTAGAGGAAAACAATCACAGAAACTGCTGATGGATTAGTACCCGTTAGCACAGTCATTTTGAGTCACACCAGAAGCAGAGCAGGGCTACACCATTATTATCACGCTGGGTCAAAACTGTTCCTGCCCGGGAGAAAGGGATGCCCGATGCCCTTGTCCGGCACCACGCTGCTGGCTCTGGAGCTGAGCCGGGGCACCCCAGAGACGCCTTCGCTCCCGACGGAGGTTTCAGCCTCTCGGGATCACATGCAGCCGGTGCAATTTCAAACAGCGCCCAGGATGCTGTGGTTTATACACCCACCCAGGAGGGAAGAGTGCCGAGGTGAGTTTCTCTGCCCTGTTCAGCACAGACTGGAAAAACGCCAGGGCCTGGCTTGCACCTGGCTTAGAGACTGTCGTTCCACACTCCCGCAGTGCCAGGATGACTCAGGGTGCTTCGCGCGCTGCCAGCTGCCTTTGTACCGAACACAGAGGCTGCACATGGAAAGCACAAGTAGTTGCAGCACAGCATCTCGCAGACGCTCCTCGTCAAGCGTTCGCTGCTAATGACATCTACCGCAAAACGAACCAGAACTGACCCCTCAAAGTTTTGCGATCAGCAACCGACTTCAGAAAAAGATCAACAGAAGTACTTTCAGAAATAACATTTAGTGCACTGTGTGACCAACTCACTGCACAATTTGGTGGTGCCTTTTTATTTTTTTCCCCTTCAGGCTTCAAAAGTCACAGAGGCACAGAATCACAGAATGGCAGGGGTTGGAAGGGCCCTCTGGAGATCCCCCAGTCCCACCCCCTGCCAGAGCAGGGGGCACAGGAACGCCTCCAGGCAGGTTTTGAATGTCTCCAGAGACGGAGACTCCACCACCTCCCTGGGCAGCCTGTGCCAGGGCTCTGCCACCCTCAAGGGAAAGAAGTTCCTCCTCGTGTTTAGGTGGAACTTCCTGTGCTCAAGTTTGTGCCCGTTACCTCTTGTCCTGTCACTGGGCACCACTGAAAAGAGCCTGGCCCCATCCTCCTGACACCAACCTTTAAGTATCTATAAGCACTGATAGGATTCCCCCCTCAGTCGTCTTTTTTCCAGACTGAAAAGTCCCAAATCCCTCAGCCTTTCTTCATAAGAGAGGTGTTCCAGTCCCCTAACCATCTTGGTACCCCTATCAATGGCTCTTTCAAAGTTAACAAACCTGTAACACTTCTGGGCAGAAATGGATTTGGACTAAGACCTGGGGCAACGCCGTCTCTCATAACTACCTGTTCTTCTTCCCACACTTTCGAGAAGCAGAAAACCCAAGTGATATTTCTATTGATGCAGGAGTATTTTTCAAACAGCACTCTCATCTCCTCACCTCCTGAAAATAGCTGCTATCACATGGGTGGGTGCGTGTCATCTTTATGGGAAGGTTGCCCAGCCCGGGTGGAGGAATCTAGAGGGGAGGGATCCAGCTGGTCTCAGGTGCAGGAAGAGGTGCGCTCACTGTCTCTCCTCTCTCTTTACTCCCATGTTTAAAAACAAAAAGGGAGTGCAAGCGCAGCTGAGTCTGACAATCCAGACAAGAGAATTTATTCACATTTACTCTTCAAAGGTCAGAATCTGAATACAAGAGTAAAGAAAAATTAAGCACGCCAAACTTGCCTTTGTCAGAAAACAAAGCAGAGAGTTACCAAAATCTCTCTCACAGTCTTGCCCGAGTGAAAAGTAGGCAGTAGCCATTTACAGCACAAGTACTAAGCAGGGCCGGCTCCCCAGCTAACACCAAAGAGCATCCAGCAGGACGAGGAGCCACATTCAGCCCCTGAATGGCACAATCCTGTACTTCAGCAGCCCGCAGAAGGCAGAGGTACTCGTTAGAGGGGAACAACCCGCCAGCAGACAGCTCTACCAGCCTCAGGCTATTTCAGCCGCCAGCGCCCTACCACGGAGCCCAACAATGCCATGTGCCCACAGCCACGAGAATCGAGCAGCCAAGAAATCCAGAAAGCTGAGTCCCAAGTTCAAAGATTTATTTTTCCAATGTTACGTACAGCCTCAGTATTTGTGAGGACAGATTAATTTTAGCTTATTATTTCTAGGCTAGCAAAGCTTCGTCTGCTTCAGACTACAGAGTTCCCCCCCATGCTGAAATGGGTAAGGACCCAGGGAATTTGAAATTTTCTAATAAAATCTCAGTGTGAGAATTAAAATGCCATCATCTCGTAACTGTTTCACTAGAGATCACCCAAACAAGAGGTAATTTGTTGCGATCACCAATGCCCCTTAGGAAAGGGGGGAAAGAAACTTTATTACAAATCTGAAAAAAAACCGATAACTGTATTAACAAGCCAACAGTAATGCGATTTCTCACTGGTTGTGTCTGAAGGGATAGAAGGCTAAATATGAAGAAGGTGAGCTAAAGCAGAAGAAACCTTTTCCATCTCTCCAGCCAACAACTGCCTAATGGAAAAGCGCCTAAAGTAGCAACCCTTTTAACTGTTACAAAAGAAATAAGACAAACTTTGTGGGGTTTTCCTCTCAAATTTCTAATTTCTAAAAGCTCCTGCTTTTTACTTCCATTAAAACACTACAGAGAACAGTAAGGATCACCATCGCACAATGCCAGGCCAAATGAAGTTTATTAGACCTTCAGCAAATAATTATTTCTAGCTTTATTTAAAGCACAAAAAAAAAAAAAAATCATGCAAAAAACAAACAAATGGAAGTAAAAGTTCCATGCTCCTTCTGCCCAGATCAGAATTATCAATGTCTAACTGAAGGTATATTTTTACAGAGCTTGCTTTCTGTACAGGAAGCAAATCAAGCAACAACGAAACATTTATCTGATCAGCACAGCCCACATCTTCCTATTTTTTCCACGCCTGACCCCACCTTCACTAATTTCTAGTAAGGCACACTTGTCATTGTGTGGGACTCTGCCAAGAATACCCTTTACATCTAGGAGAACCACACCGTGCTCAGCCTACAACAGTCGTTTTAGTATCAACAACTGCTACTGTTAGCTTCTAACTGATAAGAAATTATTTTGTCTCTTCTGTTCATAAGACAAAAAACAGAAGCAGGCTTAACAAAACACAAAGGCTTAAAATAATGCTGGTCTGGGGTATTACCATCAAAAATAAATAGCCAACCAAAACACTTGAAAGAAAAATGCTTTCACTGTGTTTTCAGGGAATCTAGATGATTTCTCCACATATTGATCTATTTAAGGTGTGGTGCTGTATATTATCAAACAAATCACTGCTCTCTTACTACTCTGTTTTGGTAATGTCCCTTCTACTTTAGTAACTTGCATCTTTTTTGAAAAAATAAGAAATGGTGTGTTTGCTCTGGCATAAGTAAGTACGCCAGCTGTAATTCTGGCTTTCAGTTACTTAAAAAAAAAAGCAAACCAAACTCAAAAAATGAGGTAGCCAAGTCACTAGTGCAACTCTTCACACAAGGCCAGCAATCCCAGCACTCTGCGGAGGCTAGGCACTACCTGGCTGTCTACAATTTGTATGGATATCATACAAAACATCTACTCCAGACAAGCAAACACTTTTGCAGCCATAAACTGTGCTTCAAATAGTTGATCATGTGAAGATCGCCCTCTCAGATTTGATTACTGTTTAATCATGCTTGTAGAATTTTAGGTTGTAGCGTATTTCCATCTTTTGCATAAGAAGTTTGTTTAATCACTCAGACTATGCTTAATATGCAGTAGGTTGTGCTGTGTAACTTAGATCACTTAAATTTGCTTCCATGGGAATAGAGTGTTTGTTACAGTGTTCATTACAAGTTGATTTTAGTCTCTTAAGACCTCTCTTTGCTTTTGCTTTATAGCCTAGAAATTAAACCATTTTTTTTTCCCCCTCAAGACGCTGAAGTCCAAAACTCTAAACACAAAACTGGGCTTTGGCATAAAGTGGGTTTGGTTCACTGGGCCCTTAAGGTGTTTGTAGAGGGAGGTGTTGCTAAATCTGTAACGTCCCACTACAGCTTCTACCATCGATAATAACGAAGTAGATATAGGTATGCCCTAGGCACCTATGAACAAGTTAGGACGAGCACCGACGTATAGTGATATCACAGAGCTCAATGTCAGCTAACCATCCCTGCACCACTCCACTTCTCCCATGGAGCCTCCAGCCTGGATGTGGTCTCTGATGTTGAGAGAGCAGGGAGAAGGACAAAAGCTAGTTAACGTATGAGCATACCCCAGGCGGTGACTGCACAGTAGACAAGTCCTTTGTTTGTTAGGAAAGGTGCCTGTGTGCGGGGAGGAACCTGGCTGTCCATTGTCTGCTACCACGGCTGCGGCTTTACAGCAAGAACCACCACCAGCTGAACGTATCTCCTATTGCATAGCTCCTCATCTACTGTAACGCATTTTTTTTCCCTCCAAAGTCACTCTGCTAAAAGCATTTACTTAAATTGAAAAAAAAAAGAAAAAGCTTTCTGCTGCTAACCTTTGCTTACAGAAAGGAAAACAACAGTGTTTCTCTGTCGTTCGTTTTCCATTTGTCGCAGGGAATCCAACCTGCTGGTGCTCTACTGATTTACTCTTGTCTCCAATACTTTGGCGACTTCCATGTCTAGGCTTCAGAAAGAAGTGATAACCTGAGTTCAAACCTAAACCTGCAGCTTCAGGCTCAATGAAGGGAGCTGGCACGGTTGGGAACCCCGGGCTTCCTGCAGCCCTGTACTGCTAATCCAGGCATGGGGCGACTTGAGTGCTGGGAATAGCTACCTTCGCTCAAGCTACGCTAATCAAGCTTCCACAAGTCAGGCTAGCTTCGCCACACTGAATGCATACCTTAATTTGCTTACTGATTTCCAGCACTGCCACTGAAGATACATGAAGGGTTTCCGGCAAGGGAGGAACCCACCTCAAAGACAACCGTGTTGTGAATCCTTGAGGCTGGCCTTTAGCTTTGCCGTCTGCTCTTTGCCTTCGTTGGCTACCTTCCCAGCGCCTGCTCCCTTCTGCATGCCTCAGAGAGGAACTACCGAAGTTTATAGCAGCATTAACTCATCAGCTGAAAAGCTGCCAGGCTGCTTACATTCTCACTACAATCTTCTGAGCCCTGACTCCAGAGGGTGCTTAGAGATAGGATCCATGGTCAGAGCCAGTATGCTGCTAGACAACTGTTTTCTGATGTGCCTGGATCCATTTGGGGTGTTGTGCACAGATGCATTAAGGCTTGAATATCTCCTGCAAACTGCCTCTATGAAGCAGGGGAAAAAAAAATATCCTTTGCTTTTGTTTATCTCGGTCTTAGCAGTACGTACATGGCTGTGGAACAAAAGCAGAGAGTCCAAGCACAGAGCACGTGAGGTATCAAAAATCAAGATCTACCGCACAACCGCTGCTATTAGTCTCTCACAAAGATGATACACCTCTGGAGAATTGGTGACAGGTGCCCAGCTTATTTCCAGTCAGCAGGACGTGACAGCTTTGTGCAAGGGAAGTAGGATCAGACCCAAAATGAAAACAAAACCTAAAGGGGGGGAGGGGAAGGAATAATAAATCAGCAGAAAAATCACTAGACATCTGCTTTTTTTAATTGACAACAGGACAAAACCTGTGCACTTCCAGTGACTTTTTTAATAATTGCTGCTACTGTTGTTTGCTTGAAATTACAGAACCTGGACATTTTACAGGATGATTATACTACAAAACCCCAATTAAAACACAGTTTTTTAAAGAAGAGGAAAATCACTTCCTAATGAGCTTTCCTTTAACATTGTAATTTAAATCCAGTATCATAGATAGCTTGGTCAAACTGGTCCTTAAGAGGTCACTTAGTCCGTTTCCTGCTTACAGATAGAATCGACTGTACCTAAACTGCTCCTGCCAGCCATTGGTCTAAACTTTGTTCTTAAAAACCTCTGGTAATGCAGACCCACGACCTCCTTACACATACTTTCTTTATAGCTAGGTACTCCTCACGTCTAAATTAGGTCTTCATTATGGCAATTTAAGTTGCTCTCCATAACCACCAGACAGGACTAGCAACAATTGCCTTATTTCCTTTGCAGTAACTATCTTTATATCCAAAGACTATTCTTTCTTTCCTTCCTTTAATCTGTATTCTTTCTAGCTAGCCCATGTCACTTTGCAGTGCGATGCTTAAACCTGGATAAGGTACTTCAGCTGGCCTTTAATAGTGCTGAACTGAATGGGATGGCTTTGTACGCCATGTCTCCAACACTTCTTTTTTTTTTCTTTCTTTTTTTAAATACATCCCTCCATTATGACTGATGTTCTATTTATTTCTCTTGCTGGGGCCTCGTATTGTTGATTCCTGGAAAGCACAAGATCCTCAGAGTGGCTACACCTTTTCTGAAGAACTGCTCCTCATCCAGTCTTTTTTCCCCCCTATGGATTTGTGCAGCTGATTATGCCTACTAAAGTGCTGTGCCTTGCAGTTCCCATTATTAAATTACATGCTATTTTTAAGGTCACTTCCTATATTTGCCCACATCACTTTGCATTCTAGTCCTGCCCTCCAATGTACTGATAACCCCCTCCTCCCTGCTGTTACCTGCAAATGCAGTATTTATACGCTCTAGTCCGGTATCCACGTCAATAATGAAAACATCCATTACTAATGATTGCAGGATGGTCCTCTACAGACTCTCTCTACAAATTCTTCCAACCTTAAAGCGACCCACTGATAACTACAGGTCACCGTGGTGTTTCATCAAGGCAATCTCTCCCCTCATTTGTTTCTGAAAGTGATGCTTAGAACAATAGTTTCAACACTGTCAACTAAATCTGTATCTGAGCTCCTAAAAGATACGGCCAGTCTGTTTTACAGTAACTGCTGTAAAATGAACAACTGCTTCAGCCACACTTCTGAACTAGATAACAGTACAGCGCACTCTCCACATGGGGAAAATTAATCCAAATTAATGCATGCAGGCTAGGACTCGTTTATCACTAGCAGGTACTGGCTCAAAGTAAGGCATCAATTTAAAGTTACAGCATAGTCCTGGCTAGGTTAACAGCAGGCACGCTCCTGCCCTAGAAGGCAGCTGGATATCCTTGCTCCTGCCTACCCAGCCCTGAACTCAGAAAACACGCTCAAGGGATTTTTCATTCTGCCTGTAGTACCTGTTTTGAAATGTTCCACATCTACGCGAACCCTAGTTACACCAGCTCCAGGAAATCTCCACACATCAGCTGTATACGGAGTAGTCAGCTCATTTTAAATAAAGGGTTTCATGTAGTTTAGCTGATTCTCTTATTTTTGGACTTTATTAATTTGAAGGTGTCTGAAGTAAAGATGAAATCAAAGAAGAGTAACTGACAGACAGCTCGGTCCGATGGGGAAGCACTCCGTGCGCTAGGACCTTGCCATGCACACTGTGTATCACAAACTAGATGTGACAGGCTGGCAGTGGTGAGCAAGGCACAGTTTGAGTGTAAAAAGATACACGTAGAGAGATACATGGCATATTTTAATCAGTTTTATCACAGAGCCCGAAGGGCCTTGGTACAGTTATACAAATGGAGATTTGAAAAGCAAATTTGTCCTTAAGTCTAAGGACACATTACTTCGCGGTTTTCACAAATTTTTACACAACAATGCTTGAAGAATTGTTTGAAAAACTGGTCCGGCTTGGTCTCTTCTATTGATTCCAGATAAAACTTAGATATAATGAGGGTCCGTTCTCTAACACCAGTAGCTGAGTGAAAAGTGTTTGAACTATTTCTACAACTCTAGAGTAGACAGACAGACATGAATTATGTTTTTTTCTTTTCATTTTGACAGTAATGCTAATGAAAACTGGTGAAAGATTTATACGACCTTTTGACTAACACACAGACATTTAAGAGCGTGTACGACAGCGCTGTGGTCACTGCTTACACACGTGCCTAACCTGCAAATCTATAGGCATGAAAACTTACTCCCGTGAGCAGAACAGTTGATTTGTGTTGCATAACCCTGTCTTAATTATGCCACTGAGATTACTTGCATGAGAAATTCACTATGTGGGGGTGGGTAAAACACCTTGGTTTATGGCTTGCAAGAGGTCGATACTAGCACAAGGGAAAAAAAAAAGACGTGAGGCATTTTGAGTTAGTGGTTCTGTCATCTACTCTCAACTGAAAAGAAAGTAATTTAAATATTCTCACAATTCAAAACATTCTGGAGTTACACAATCTTCCAGTGTTGCATTTTTTTAATAAAAGCATGTTAAATAACAGTGCACTCTAGCTCTACTTAACACTTAAATGTTTTACTGAAATGCCTTTCTAAATTTGTTTCAGCCTCGCTCCTTAAGCAGTTTCACTGACTGCTGGCAAATAAGGTAAAAGGCTCTCTGCACACATAAAGATGGCAGAACCAGGCTGTCACTACAAATGGACAGAAATACAAAAATATCAGACTTCTAATTGCTGTGCTAAACTATATCACTCCTTCCTACTCTCACCTAGGCTATGCTCTTCTGGTAAGAAAGAGGGAGGGGAGAAAGAGAACGGAAGACAATGCTTGGGAGAAATAATTCTAGATAAATCAAGGCTATCACTAGATAAATATATCTTTAAGTCACTGGGAGCCACTGATTTACATTCAGCAACTAACAATAAAGGAATTGCTTTAGAAGGAACCGCAGAACTATTCAGAGCTGGACAATACTAAAAAGTAGTATTTCAATATTCACTTGAGAGCTGCTTTAAACATGGTCTTACCGGAGTTGTGAACCCTCTTCATTGTATTTTTGAAACTGCAAATGCCAAGTTCTGTATAGGGAAGGAAGTGTTTTAACACAATAATCGTGTGGGTTTGTGTTCTCAGAACCATTCTGCAAACTCCAGCTTTCTTTTTTCTTTGCATGCATTTATTGCACTCGCTGGTGAGAAAGCGTTGGGCAGGGAGAGACAGTAAAAAGTATAAAGTAACTATGTGAAACTACATTATCAAGTAGAGTTTGGGTGATGTTTTCTAAATTTCGCCCATTCAGCTTCAGCACCGGCATTTTTGCACATAATCCTAACATACTGTTTCTTACATGCCTTAATCAACTTCTCCTTCTATAGGGAACTATTTAGTGTTCACAGTTGGGGTTTTCACTGCAGAGGTGAAAACAAGCAAAACCAACATCTTTTTTATCTCAGTGAGACTCGTTATTCAGCAACATGAAGATGTTTGCCCAATAAGAAATTAACAGAATAAACACAAAACCGAGGGACTGCCATTGATCTGAAAAGTCAACAGCTTGACTGGGGAAAAAAAAAGAAAAGTATATGTGAAGACTTGGGCACACGTTTGTGCTACTGTACAAGGGCCTGGTATTTGACTGCATTCAGAATATACTTCCCCCTACTGATTTCAAAAAAGCAACAGAGCTAACGCCTGGCTTTGACAAAGGAGAGATGGAAACTTATTACATTTGAGAGACAAAGGAATGGATTGACTTATTCATATCCTGGTGTGTCTGACAAAATGCTTTGTGTGAACAATGCCTGCTCTGAAGGGAGGGAGGAAAAATCCAGCCGAGTTAGTTTGAATCACCTATTTAAAGCGTTTAAGCAAACTTGGATGATTTTTTTTCTCCCCTTTCTCCCCCGGGGAGGACTATGGAGTAATGACACGAATCTGCCTCGCTCCGTGACTGGAGTAGTCACCTCCACGGCAGAACCGGAGCAAACCACCGCTGTGCAGTAACATCTTCGACAGGCACAACTGTTTGCAGAGTAAACATTTGCCTATAACCTTACTGTAGATAGAGTATGTTAACAAAAGGGAGGCTTCTACCAGCTTAGCCGCGGCACCTTCCTCGCTAACACAAGGCCGCGTTAGCTCAAACCCAGCGCTACCTCTGCCCCTGGAAGAGCCTGCACCACCAGCACCATCCTTCATTGCTCCTCATTGTTTCAGACAGCTCAATTGAAAGAGCTTAAATTGCTGGTCTGAAGAATACCTTCACAATATTGCTTTAAATACATACTGCAATGCTTCCCCACTGATGGGGTAATAACCACAGCAAGACAGTTACAAACATCTGGATTCATGGGTCCATAACTAAACCAGTAATAGCATGCGTCTGCCAGGGTTTTGCAGGCATTTTTCTTTGTGTCAAACTCCAGACCGTGGGGTTGGGTTGGCAACACTCTGCAGCGTAGAATTAGCCCAAGATGTGTCAGTAATGAAAGGGACAAATGCAGTCCTTAGGAAGCCGAAGAATCCTGACCTAAAACAAAACCCCTACATGCCTTGTTCCCATTGTGGTCAGTGCACATACTTTGGAGTGTTATTTTAAAATAAGTAACTTTAAAATTAACTACTCATAAATTATCAACCTACTTGCAAGCCTAAGAGAGGCTACAAACAGCAAAATCATCAACCGCTACCTTTTGTAGTATTGCTCAAGAAATCACATTAGTATATACTTAGCATCTAAAGCTCGAAAAGAAATAGTAATTAAGATAATAATCCTTGTTAAGGAAAATCTGTTCAACAGACCTATCAGGTCAGAAGCTCACTAGCTAGCGGACGTGACAGAGCAGGGAGACTTTGGGACGATCCAAGCAGCTCTCTCTCAGTAAGAATCCCCGTTTCTCAGCAGCTCTGAAGAAGGAAAGTTGCCTCTCTGACCAGTGCTCTAAGGCACGTGTTTTGTCTGGCCTTTGTTCTTTTTTTTTTCTTTTCTTTTTTTTTTTTTTTAACCACTTGCTCTCAGATGTCTGATCTTTAATTTAACTAAAAGAAGAGATTAAAGCCAACTGACAGAACAGACCATAAAATGCTTGAATTCTCCCATTTGCATGGGAAAGATGCACTATCTTAACTCACCTCTTTTTAAACCACATGAATTAAGCTCTGAGTGGATACACTGACTTTGGTGTTTGCTTTCACTCCCTACAGAGTTTATACCAAACTGGATTTGTTGTAAAATGGATTGTAAACTATAAACCAAGCTGGCATGGGTATTACTCAATTTACTTAATACTGGGTTGCACTTCAAAAAACTTTCCCATGAAGATGAACAATGATTAATTTTGGAGTGTAAATACGGAGAAATGAGGAAAGAAGATATGGAATATATGTTTTTGCTATTGTGGATCAGCAGGGCAGCCAGGAACAGCTAAAGGAAGCAGCTGTAAGTCACAATACCCCAGGGATACCCCAGGATACTTGTGCCAGCCCTAAAATCCAGGAGGCACGATGAGCCTCGGAGACGGCGGTGCCCTGCTCCACCTGAGCTCCAGCCTCCACGTTGGGCAGGTCAGAACAGCAGCCTCAGATATAGCCTTAACTACAGAGCGGTGACCTCTCGTCTCAACAGTTTTATGCCACGAACTGAAAATAGTTATTCCAGATATGTCAAACCTATTTAAGAGTATCTCTGCAGCCCAGATTTACCACGCATTATGTGCAAGATCTTTGCTGCATTTTCCTGTGAATGTATAACGGTGGGGTTTGGCACACTTCCATACCTTGAAGTACGTATAAGCGCTTGGCCATGGTTTGAAATTGAGCCGCCTATAAGCAATAAGGCCAAGACCTTTTTAGCTTTGCTTTATGCTATTAAAAGCACAAAAGAAATTAAATACAGCACACTGCACCAAGTAGCACAGCTTTGAGTTAAGCCAGTAAAAGCAAGAAAAAACAGGATCAGATACCTGTGTCCTCAGTTTACCTATCTATCCTAGTGCTATGGCGCATGTCGGACAGCAACTGACTCGTTTCGGGCTCTTCTGCTGGACAGAAGAAAACACGAGGAGAAAGCAGTACTTAATTTCCCTCCAACATCTTTTGTGGCTTAAGACCAAATCTAATTTTATTGTTTTCTATGTTACACCTTTTTTGGAAATCACATCCAAATCACAGGAGCGTAACGGATTACTGTATGTTCAAGAGTACAGCTATCAGCATAAAGATAGTAAGTTTTATACTTGGTACCCCCAAGAGCAGATTCACTGCTCACAGACATGACAACGTGATGCATGACAACACGCTTCTTCTAACAGTTCATTGTCCAATTAACAGAATCAGAAATTAATTTCTACTGTTGAGACAAGCAAGCAAAAACCTGCTATTTAGACATCTTTACTGTGCCTGTCATTCTGCCTAAAATAGAAATTAATGTGCAGCCCAGGCCTGCTCAGCACACCCAGGAACGGGGCTCTCTCGGGGCTCTGGCGTTTTTATAAAACAGATGTTATAGGAATAGATGCGACAGTGGGAAATCTCACTGCTGAGGAAACCTACACCTCTTCTGCATGAAAATCACAGTGCACCTAGTCAGTGTCTTTTTAAAGTAGCTAAATAGGCCTCAGATCACCCCGATGGAGCGGCTCCGCGTGCAGTTACACTGGCAGGTGAGAAGAGTCAGCAGCCATCGCTGTTTCACACGATATGGGAGAGTTCAACAGTCTTCAGTATTTGTACTAGAACCTGTTAAAATAACTTTTAATGTTTTATATGTGCCATTATCATATTATAAAAATGGCTATTTGTTTATCACCCATGTAACTGAGTAACCAGAAGGACTACCAACATCCAAGAGCATCGGTTGGCGTTTGAATTCTCGTGAAGCCTGTAACATGTGGACTGCAAACGACAAGGGTGTGCTCTACAACTGAGGGAGAAACAACTTCGCATGAAGAAATCTCTTTGGGACAACTTACGACACAAGGTTTTTCATTTTTAAAGCACAAGTGAGTATGCCCAAGTTATATAGGGATTTAAACGGTTTTTTACAAATTCTTTTTCTTTTACAAGAAATGTAGTAAGTAGCATTCTGCTGCTTGTTGCATGACGAGCAATGAAAAGGTGTCATACGCCTGCTGTGTCCGTCTGTTGCCTAATCTGTGCTACTACACCCTGTAGAAAAGCGCTTTACAAGCTTCAACTGCCCTGCACATAACACACAGCTGTATTTACCTCCTGACACCAGAAAGGCTCCTTCTAACAAGTCAATTCCAATGTAAGAGTAATCCTTAGGGCACTGAAGCTCTGTTCAAACTGTTCATCCTGAAAACCCTGGATCGCTGTTAGAGGAGCCAATATCTCTCATAAATATTTTTTTATTTTGCAAAAGGCAAATATGCACCCATCATACAGTTGCTATTGAGTAAAAGGGTTATATTCCTCTTGAAAAATACTTATGGGACAGAAGCACTGAATTCCTTACTGACAAAAAAATAACCTTTTTGCCTGCGCTCTGTATGAGAGAAAGTGGAATAATTTTGGACACGTTGAGGGGGGGGATTCATCATTCTCAACAGCATTCCTGGGCATCTGGTAGCACCGACTCACAAGAACAACTCTCTGCAATACTCTTGTGCTAATACGAGGGGAACGTGCTTTCCCAAGGAGCTAATCAGATGGTATTGGAGAGTGTGAGGGGGGAGGCTGCTGTAACTTCCTGTACCCCAAACTGCTACAGTTATCTTTTTAGCAACTACAAGGTAAAGTGTTGGTGTTCTATTTCATTTAAATACTTTCTCTTCTATGCCCTTGGAGCCCCCTTTGAGGCTCCAAGTATAAAGCGTGTGACCAACATAGAACTAGGTCCCAGTAATTTGTTAAAAGTTATTTAAAACAGTTATTTCAAAACAAAACCAAACCACCACCCCCAAAAGACCCCAAACCCAACAGAGATTTGCTCTCTCGATAGAGCTTGCCTCTGCTGAAAAGAGCGGCACCGACCCTGCATGCAAGTACATTCGGCTGCCCGAGCAATCCACAGCAGAGTCCTCGGGGTAAGACACTTTTACCACAAATTCAATAAAACACAGCGCTGGTTAGTCCCTGCTCTCACGGACTAGTCAGCCAGGAGAACAACTCACATTTTACTGAGTTCACAAGACCTGCACCAAACCTTTCCAACTATCCAAAAAGGCCAAACAATTCCAACATAAAAGCAGAAAGCATTTCCAGCATTTTTTCAAACGTATACAGGGCTCGCTGTTACACGTGAGCTATTAATCTGAAGACACCTTGCAGTCAGAAATCTCACTGAGATGCATCAAATGAAAGTAACGTTATTTAAATGTAGCTTTACGGCAAATCTGAATACTAGATGCTCAGAGCTAACGAGAATTTTTATGCATCCTTTAAACAAAAGTAAAACATGCATAAGATTTAAAGAAATTAGCTAGCTATACTACTATTTAGCGTTCCTACAGATCAAGCTCTCCAGTCACTATCTAAGACCAAATCACTCAATCTTCCAAGCTCACAATTTCATTTTCTAAAACCTGACAGAAGTGTCTCCCAAGTTGAGAACTTCCTTAAAAATACCTCTGTCAAGACACTACAACTTTGACCAACAGACACATAAATTTAAAGGCAATGCTTCGGCTTATCTAACTGTTCAGCAACATACTAAGAGAAAGCACAGAAAAATCACATATGGTTCTTTCCCTTCACTTCAGAATGAAGTGACAACTCTATAAACCTGGCACTCAAAAAAGCCAGTTCAAACTACATGCAGACATTAAGTTGAAAACTTCAGCATATTTTGAAGTTCATATAATTAATGTTTCACAAAGGCAGTGACCAGCTACGGAAAACAAACCGAATACACTCTGCTATGTACATCAATCACTAATGACTACGCCTCCGACACGCAGACAAAATAGCAAACTTCGATATCAAACGTCCCCTAAGCTTGTTCAATCTGCTGTACGCAATTTTTGTCTAACAGTCACCGGTTGTAAACACTAAGTTTCCCACTTGTTAGCCTGAGCACATTAATCTCCTACCACCGTCCACAATTTAAGAAGCCGTTACATACCTGCAGTTAGGAGGAGGATCAAGGGTTATTTCAGCTAGCTCCTTCTGGATTCTGTTGGCGAAATGAGAACAGACACAAAGCATTTGAGATAGTCTATAGAATAAATCAGGGAATTACACTGCCCTCTACCACCATGCAGTTAAATGCAAGATTGGCTTTGCCTTCAGTAATGCTAACATGGCTGCTTCCTCTTTGTTCTCAGAGGCATAACCCAAATCCCACAGCTGAGAAACTTTGCAGCTTTTTTCCTGCTCTGCGCTGCATGTAAACAGAGCGCTTACGACTCAGCTGGGTAGAAATTTCCCACCAGTATTCAGAAAAGTAACTCTTTTTCACATCCAAGCACTTTTTAGCAGAGAGATTTTCTTTTCAAGCTAA